>CM060949.1:125372695-125972695 GCA_030765055.1 Mantis religiosa | reverse complement strand
TCCGATACTAGAACACTACATGTCGTTGTAACTGCACATTACTTTGTGTAGATTACATCACACGCAATAACTATTATATTAAACTATAATTCACTACTGCTGCACTGTAATCCACATTTACATGAAGCTCGTAAACGCTATGATGCACTGAATTCCATCTATGAATTCCACATATAAGTTTTACGCGAAAATTCACAGTAAGCTTCGAGCGCCCGAAAACACGTCCTCACGGCACGGAGTTGTACACACGACTTTGGGGCAGCTCCCGGCGAATTTGAAAGATACGTTGTATGCAAATATGCTTGTTCCAGTTTTGATTCTAACAACGGCGTCATTCTAAATGCTTTGAAAATTGAGTTTGACGATTTGAACGTTCTAGGATATTGAGCGAGGGAGACAGAGAGAGAGGGAGAAATTTGAAAAGGGTAGGGGTGACGAGGTGACAACGGAGAGCACGCAAAGGTATCTCACTCGCTGTAGACCAGAACTCTTCCCATTTGTAAAACAATAATTTAATTATGAACAGTAAATTACTTGTCTGCATCTTGGCTGCCGTTTAAGTGCAAGTTGTGTGATACAAAAATATTTGTGCCAAAGCGTTGAAGAAGTTTTGCACATACCAAAATTAAATGCAGATCAAAAGAGAAACGCTCTTCCATCTACTTCATGTTGGGATAAATATTTGCCGAAATGTTCTATTTCTAAATATTTCCTTGGTACGTCAGAATTGAAAACATTCCTCTTACAAGTTTTCTCTTCTTTCAAATAGAAATTAACCACCAGATCTATTAATTGAAAATATCACATATAAGTTACATTATACAGGTATACTAAAATTATTAACGCTAGAAACAATTCGTACATGCTACCTAGGTGAAGAATGCTTGCACATACACGGATGGCTCCTTTATGGAGAAAATTGAGAACGTTAGTGCTTGAATATAAGGCAAGCTATACAATGTTTATCGATAGATTGAAATCCAGCAAATTTTGACAGTAGGTTGTTAATAATGAATGCCAACTTAAAACAACATTTTAACTACATTAATAAATTCAACAATATTCTGTGATTCAAAATCAGCATTACAATAAATAAATACTCAATCCGTTAAAACTGTACAAATGTTTGGCAAACAATCTTACAGGAATGTCAGCATATGTGTGATTAGTTGTGAATGAAGAGTCTGATATGCTGGCCAAAAAATAGTTTTTAACTCTGACAAATTGCAAATTAGCAATAAAATAATTTCAGTAAGAAGATTTTAAGACTACAAGTGCAGATAAGAAATTGGATAACTATCTATGTAGAAAAGAAATAATCCTTGACTACCCAGGAAGAAAATCGGTAGCAATATCATACATATCTACCCGTCATGACTGTGGATCCACTCCTTTATAGAATGCATTAATACAGTTCATCACAGTGCTCCCTTTGCAAGCAGTTAGACACTTATGAATAGGGATCATTTAATAATATGTCCAGCGATTCCAAAAAAAAAAAAAAAACTGAAAAGACATATTCATGCCTAACTAACGTGCTGTTATTGAGATGTCAGACGGAGAATGAAGGAACTAAGTTGCACATCATTAGCTAACACAATAATTGCATAAACTGTTCTTTAATGATACAAATTTTTGTGTAATGAAATTGATCTCCCTCTTATGGTTTACCAGTTATGCTAAAGTCATTTTGAATGAAGATACTGAAGGCCATTCCCAGAAAATTAAAAGGGTACATTTCATTTTCATGAAAATATCTTAAACATATTACTTTTGAAATAAACTCCTTGAGCCATTTTCAAGGAAATAGGAGTTTTAATATAAAGAGTAATTTAGGGTTGGGGACTTTTTGCAAATGTTCCTTTCGCATTCCAGAAAGGTGATGTAATTTACGTTCTCCAACGTTAAGTCATATCGGTAGAAAGATGATTTTAAATATCAAACGTCAGTGACTTTTCATTTTTGAGTTACGGGCGAACACATTGACGATTTCACTGGTTACAATGAACCTGAGAAGTGAGTATCAAATTGGAATGCAATGCGTTCTCTACCTAATATGCAGCAACAGCAGCAGCAGAGAAGTTGGCAAGCTGAGGGACAGCCTATGTTGTGTCATGTATAAAGGCCTGAGGCGCGTACCGTTTTCCATAGGTAAAAATGTCGCGCATGTAAACAACTGCAGGTACGTTTAGTCTGACCATGACAACCGCCTCACTGCCAAAGAAAACAAAATAGTTGCGTTATTCAACACCTTGATCTTGCGTCTGCATATACTAGCAATGCAATTTTGCACTACTTCGCAAAGTATTACGCTACCCTGTTTTCGACATTTGCACATTTCATGGCCGTGCTGTAGATATGACGTCATGTGTACTCCGTGTCCAGCTAAATTATATCGCATGCGAGCACACATCTCTCCGAACTTTAGTTATGTGTGTACCTCTCCTAGAAGGGACCTGAGCACATAATGACGGAATGTGGAGTTTACAGGATGGCGGTTTATCTTTTTGTAGGTAGAAAGAAAGAAGGTAGCGTTGGCTCCTCAGTGGTTGCGGACTCGAGTGCAACGGCCCATGTACACCGCAGGTGGAATACTTTAAACTAGGAAGAGAGTAAATTTTGACATTTCAAACTAGTTCTTTGACGGATATAATTTTGATGTCGGTATAGCAGCTTAAGGGTTACCGGTTATGCCCGCAAGCCACGCAGGCAACACGGTACGTTTTAGGCGGCATTCTCTAGGTCGATGGTCTCCAAGAGACGTAACCAGGGCGCTCTGATGACGTGGTAAACGTTCGTAGAATTTTGTAGCTCGGTGCCTTATTTCATCTTCTACATCGAGAAATGAGGTTTCGCGAAGGTATCCCACCGATAAACATCGATATACGGAATAAATGGCCAGAAGATATCTATTCTGTAGCAGTAGTAGTATGCTGTAGCAGTAGCAGCTTGGAGCCTAAGACCATGCCCCAGACTTCACACAAGTAAAACATGAGAGGCAGCACCAGAGCCTGAAAAAGACGTTCTTCAAGGGGACTGCTATCCCGGACCGCAGCATGGGATACAAGGAAGTTGAAGCCCCGCAGGCCTGATGCGAGAATTCCTGGATGTGATCTACAAAAATCAAGCGCTTTTTCAGGTTTACTCCCAAGTATTTAAGGGAATTAGTCCATACTATCCTTCGTCAAGAATTCGTGAAGGCGGGGAAGAAGAAGGGAAAACGGCGCTTTGTGAAAAATTGGCTTGGTTTTTCTCCGAACGAGCAAGAACGTCGACGCTCCTAGCACTAGCTTGGCCGGCAATTGCCTGCTCGCTTCCAGGGAAGTGACCAGCTCTGCACTTGGGTAGAGCAGCAAGGACATAGCCAACGGTCTCTCGGTCGGTATCTAGGCGCCCCCCCCCCCGGGGATCGGTCCTCTGCTGCTCGGGCTTCTTAGCGCCCTTTGCAAGCTCTATCTTTCTCTCTATCTATCTATCTCTCTTCCTTCCTCTTGTCTATTAGAGTTTAAGACTCCCTTTAGGCTACCCTCTCTCACTTTCACTTCAAGTCAAAACAAACTCATATCACTATGGCTAAGACACGAAGGACAGCGTCGGCTGCCAAATCTTCCCCATCCAAGACCAAGACTTCGAAGAGCAAAACTCTCCCAAGATCACTTTCGCCCTCTCCCTCCCCCTCATGCTCCAAGACACCACCACCAACTCAACCTATCTCACCCCCCTCTACTCATTCCTCTTCCAAAACCAAGGCACCTTCTCTTACCAGGCCCACTTCTCCCAAACCCAGTTCTTCCAACGCTACCGACTCAGTACCACTTCCACGGACACACACTGCCCCAATCGACAGCCAGGTTAAGAGAACCGTAATTGCGCCGAATTTTGTGAGTAAAGCCCAGGCCGCGACCATCCGCCAACTAACTGAGGACATAGACAAGACTTGCAAACTTAAATTCACCTACACAGTAGACACAGCCCGTAACTCCGGGGACTTTATTTTCAGGACGTTCTCGCTCGAGGACTACCAGAATTTGGTAAGATACCTCAAGACGAACAGCGTACAGCACTACCTAATGCCCCACCCTGAAGAAAGAACTGCCCGCTTTGTTGTAAAAGGGCTGTACGTTGAATTCACAGGGGAGGAAATCAAAGAAGACCTGGCGAACTACGGGTTCCAGGCTATAAGAGCAGTTCAGATGAGAAGGCGCAACAGGGATAGATCCCCCCTGCCTATGTTCCTAGTAGAACTGCAGGACACCCTTGAAAATAGAAGGATTTTGGAACTAAAATACCTAGCGCATTTCAAAATTCACGTAGAGGAAAACAGCAGCCACAACACCAAAACAATGCTCACGCTGCCAACAATTTTGGCACGTGAAAAAGGATTGTAGGTCCCGAACCCCCATGTGCGCCAAATGTACAGGTGCACACTACTCCGGCACATGCACTGTTCTGCCTCTGGAACGACTTTGCGTACTATGTGGCGCTTAGGGCCATGGTGCAGCTTGGCGCGGTTGCACCGCATAGTACGCTGCATGCAACAAACTGGCGAGGAGCCCCCGTGCACAGCCTTCCAAACCCCAGACAGACCAGAGAACGCAAGTTCTATATTCTCAGGCTGCTGCACAACCTGGCGAAGCGGAATGGTTCACCAGGAATAGGAAAGGCCACTCGCGTCCTGCCCCTCTAGCAGAACCTTCCGTGATTGAGCAGCCGCGGGTCAGTTCCGGGGCCACCCCAATCAGAAGTGAGTGACCCCCACGACCAACACCAGCACCAAACACTCAGGCAGACCCCTCTAAGGTAGCTGCGCCCCCCGCAGCTACAAAGTCGCTCCAGACCCGAAGCAGACGGGATCCTACCACGGTAGTGCGCTCACTAGTGAGGTCACTAGGATTGCCAACCCACAGAGTTCCACTTAGCGAGTTGGAGGAACACATTTCAATTCTTTGTGGCGTGTGCTCACAACCAGGGAACGACGTAATTCAGACAGCACACTACCTGACAGAGTTTATTAGGGACATTAACCGATACAGTCATGGCTAATCCTGACACAATTAGGATTGTCTCCTGGAATTGCAATGGCATCCGGAAAAGATCCAAAGAATTATCAGACCTCTTACAAACATACTCCATTCAGATAGCTTTGCTAAACGAAACACATTTAAACCATAAACATCGTTTCTCCGTTCTCGGCTACCAAGTTTATAGGAATGACCGCGACCGCAGAGGAGGCGGGACAGCAATAGCCATTCAAAATAATATTTTTCATTATAGAATTAACTCCCCTAATTTAGCTCGTGCAGAAACCACGGCTATCAAACTAAACATCCACAACACGGATATTGTGATAGCCTCCGTTTACAATTCCCCGGGGGATATAGACACAGAAGACATCAATAAAACAATGAACCTGGGACATAGAGTACTCGCTGCAGGTGATTATAACTGCAAACACCATCTCTGGAACTGCACAGATCCTAATCCTCAAGAGACCAAAGTACTAAACTATATCAACAACACAAATTATCTAATCTCTGTTCCGGATGAACCAACTTTCATTCCCCATATGCCAAACCATACGCCGGACATCCTAGACATCGCACTTTTAAACAATATCCCATACGACACGCACTTTGAAGTCCTACAGGAGCTCACCTCTGATCACTTGCCTGTATTAATAAACAGCAAAGCTCCTATCGCTACTTTAAATTTTAATTACTACCAAGTAGACTGGGAAGAATTTAAAGAGTCAGTTAACTATTACCTACCAGAGCTGCAAATCAATTCTGCAGAGGAACAAGACGCAGCAATAAATAAACTCGAAAGAGCCATAAAGATAGCCACTACTGCCTGTGTTCCCTTAAGACAACAGCGGGCTATCAATGATAGATTTCCCCACGACATTAAGATTCTCTAGCAAGCGCAAAACAAAGCCCGACGCAAATGGCAAAGAACAAGAAACATCCTACATCGCGCAGATTACCACAAAGCTAGAGACTTAGCTAACGCACGCGCTAGAAATTACATCCAAAATCAATGGGATAACACGCTGGAAAATTTAAATCCCCAACAAAACTCAACTCAACAAAACTTAACTCAATAGTTAAATGCCTTAGGCAAACACGAACGAATATCCCTCCCCTCCGAATTAATAATACAATGGCCGAAACACCCCAGGCCAAGACTGAAGCTTTTGCAATCACCTTGGAGAATGTCTTTTCCGCCAACCCAGTAATTGGGCAAGATGACTTCATAGCAGAAGTCGAAAACGAAGTTAGAGACTTAGTGCAAAGACCGACTGGATCATACGGCATCTACGAAACAGAAAAGCGCCTGGGCCAGACAAAATACCAAATGAGGTACTAAAGAACCTATCACCAAGAGCACTAAAGCTCTTAGCAAACATTTTTAACTTCACACTGGAAAGTGGAAGGTTTCCTCTATACTGGAAAGAAGCCAAAATACTCCTGTTCCCCAAAGCAGATAAAAATCTAGCATTTCCAGTCAACTACAGGCCAATTAGCCTATTAAACACAATAAGCGAAGTACTAGAAAAGATAATACTAGACAGAATAAACAAACACATTCATAAGAACAATATTCTTATACCTGAGCAGTTTGGGTTCAGAGCTCAGTACTCTACCACACTCCAACTTTTGCGAATGACCGAACAAATCACTAACGGATTTAACACGAAAAAGTCAACGGGCGCCCTATATTTAGACATCGAAAGAGCCTTTGATAAGGTATGGCACGCAGGCCTAATTAAAAAGCTAAAACAAAACCAATTCCCTGATTCGACAGTAGCCCTAATTGGGGAATACCTCTCCGGTAGGCGCTTTCGCACCACAGTAGATGACGCAGTATCCAGCGTTAAGCCAATCAAAGCAGGCGTACCTCAAGGAGGTCTGCTGGGACCGACGCTATTCAACTTATACATAAATGACATGCCCGATCTAGTAAGAACGAACATATATATGCCGACGACACCGCTCTAGTAACGCAGTCAACCCAACCGCGAATCATTCACCAACGTCTCCAAAACGCCTTAAATACACTAGAACCTTGGTTGTCCAAGTGGAGAATTAAAGTAAATGCACGAAAAACGCAAGATATAATCTTCACGAAAAGACTCCTACATAGGTAAAACAAGCGTGCCCTTCAGCCGCTAATATATCATGGCGAAGGAATCGACTGGAAGGACCAAGTGACCTATTTAGGCCTTGTAATTGACCAGGGACTCACCTGGGGAAAACACATTACTACGATCAGAGCCAATGCCAATGGCCAGCTAAATAAATTATTTCCAATATTTAATATTAACAGCCAACTTTAAGTACATATGGGCCTTACCCTATATGACACTGATAAGGTCTATTATCACGTATGTAGCCCCCGTGTGGGGATAGCTGCAAAAACTAACACAAATTGCAAACGCTACAAAACCGAATAATCCGAATGATTACAAAGCAACCGCCGGTAGCACCGGCCAATCTGTTGCAAAACGAACTAAAACTACGCTCAATTGAGGAATTTATCAAAAGACTCAGCTTCAACGTATATAAGCGCAAAGATAAAAACACTAACGCACTAATACAACAACTAGGCACTTACGAAACCGAATACAATAAACACAAAAGACCGCTGTCCATATTTGATAGGACAATCGGGATGGGAGACCCAGAAATAGACACCCAAGAGTATCTAAACACTCTCGTAAGAGTACAAAAGTGAATCGAGAAGATATATAGTGGTACTTCTGGAATTCTTCTCCTGACTTCTCTCCGGTGGAGGTTTTTTAGTGAGTAGTACCTTCGGGTGAAGCTCACACTCTCGGCTGCACCATCCCAGTACAGTCGGGGTTAGTCATAAATGGATTTTTCCTCCACTTGAAAAAAAAAACCGATCGTCATTCCAGCAAGTACCGAGCTAGAATCATCCTCAGAAGATGCTCGTCGGAGTTATGAGCGAAACGTCAAGAGAAGTTCATCCTTTGGACCACGGCCCACAAGCCCGGGAAATACATTTTATTGGATTCTTGTTCAAATCCATAATACCTTTCCTATCTGCCTGCGCTAAATTTCGATCTTAATACACAAAAACCCTGGTTTTGCGTGTATTGATGACCTTCTGTTTTTCTTTCTTTCCTATTTCTATTTCTGTAACTTTAATTGTTAGTAATTATTAATCATTCTTAAACATTTCTATCTGACTTTCCCCTCATAATCACCTATATTTCTTACATTATTTTCTCCTTTTACAGACAATATTTTCCGCATTAGTAGTACCTCTCTCCCCTCATAATTGCTCCGCTTTTGTTGCCAAATTTGTTCTCTCCATACATTTGTTTGTTTGCGTTATATTATACCGTGCCAATCTGTAGCATTATCTCCACACATTGGGCATTTCCCTTTTTTTCTTATCATGTCTAATACCTTTCAAGATTCTAACTTCTGTCCTCGCCCAAGCAAATCCTTTTCGCCCTAGCTTATTACGCACATCTATGTACTTTTACCTCCCCCACGCTATTTTTAATTCCCTTTATATCCTCAAAGAGATTTTCTCTCTTGTACTAGTAAAATAGCTTGACTATCAATATATTCTAATCTTGAATCTACTTGTTTCCAAAAGCCTCAATAGCAATATTCTCCGATCCTCCAAATGTGCTCCATACTTATCTGTTACATCAATTTCCTTACTTTAAGTGTCCAAGATCCTTCTCATTTGCTTCTCATTTGCATAAGAAAACATTCAAGTTGAAGATAAGTTCACCAGAGACAGCTTTCTAACCACATATCAAACAGGGTAGACGGTAGAGAGATCTTGTTTTAGTTCACAGATTGCCAAATAGCCAGACCATTCAGATATGTGCGATGTAGAATAATTTTCTTTTTAATATGTGGCGTTATCCTCTGTGGTATAAGAGTAACTTGTTGCTTCTGCTTTTCGAGTCGTAGATTTACACCTGGTGGAGGTTGATGCATTTTTCGGGCTAAAATCGGTAGCATGACTTGCTTTGGAAGGGAAGTAAAGACGGTGGTACCGTGTCAAAATTTATGGCACGTAAAAGCACATCAAGTCTAACAAAGAGGTATTGGACCAAAATTAAGCGGTTTTTCACGCATAATATAGGATGGGACACAACGAAAATAGTTAAAGAGCGTCCATAAAAAAAGATAAATTTAAATGTTTAAGGTACTACGAAGTATCCAAAACTGATTTAACTCCCGTTGTCATGACTGATACCTTAATGCTTAAATAAAAGGCAAAAACAACATTTTAAGTTGAAAACTGCATTTAGAAGTTTTTTTCTATATTGTTGAATAAAATTACAATATGTTCATTGTTATATAAGCATGGAACATAGCCTTTTATGCTGAGAAATAAATGCTCTCTTTCAATCCGCATTGGGGTGAGTAGATTTCTTAAGTTATTGTAAGATGTAACACATTTATACGGAAGGGTAGAGTTTATGGTTTATGCTGTAGGACCATGCACAACCAATAAAATACCAAAAATATTTGTGTTCGTCATACCTTGGAATCTGAATATAAAATATGTTAAATCTGATCTCTTTACACTGTTTTACGGTAGGCAAATGTACTATATTTAAATCTATTAGGTTACATTGATTTGCGCTGCTAATTATATAGAAATTAAATCAATGGCAAAATATATTTCCAGAAATAGACACCTCTTCCGAAATTGAATTTTGGCAAGATATAAATTTAAAGCTGCTGCAGGAGTTCATTAATGTGCATAATTTGTTTCTTTTGCTTTTTGTTGTGCATTATGCCTTACTGCACTCGAATGCTTGAGGTTTCCAATGAAGTCGGTATCGTTAAAAGTTAGGAGGAACAGGTTGAAAAAAATATATGGATTGTTATGAACATTGTATTTGATGCAAAAGTTATTGTTTTTCATATGAAGTCCCTTCAGAAATTCTTCACCTTGTGGTATCATCGGAGAATGGGCGAAATGCTTTTGAAACATATTGAAAACTTGTCCGCCTGTGGCGCCGTATGTAGTAAAAGCGGGCGCTAAACACTACACATTTCATTTCATTTGTTGAAAACTTGATACAAGGATGATGTAGCGTTCATGACTAGGTACACCACAAAGCATTTTGATACTTTTGTATTGCAGCAAGGGATATGGTATGTGATCCTAACTAATTTTGGGCCACTGAACACGAATACCTTATTCGTTTCTACGTATCACGTCAGGTGTTCTAGCAAAAGGTAAACCAATATAAGAGAGATAGGAACTAAGAGTACTGAAAAAATCAAGATAACTTTGGAAATATAATAGAGAAAAAATATATTTTGTAAAGAGTCCTGACATATCTGTTCCACTATTTTGTGACAGGGCCCAAATAAGCATATATATATATATATATAAAGTGCCAATACCCAGGGTCGAACCAGAATTTCTTGGATCACGTATTGCTGAAACGCACAAGTTCGGGATTTCTGTGCTGGTAATTAAATGTATATAAATAATTCACGAAGAATGCCATAAATAGGGGAAACAACATCAGAAAATGTTATTACAGGAAACAATTGCAGTCATCTTTAGTGCGAACAGTCATTTGAATAACCGCTTCGCTGCCCAGCGTCTGGCTGCTGAATGTTTGCCATCTCTTCTCAAACACCAATCGTAGTTGCTCATTATTGGTACATTGCACCTCCCCTGGTATCTTCTTTCTGCCTCCTGATGTCTTCTCTCCCATCTCTTACCAACAGCCAAAGGTTTTTAGGATAGTGATGGAGAGGAGAACGAAGGAAGTGCAGTTTCAAACTCATTCTACACCCCCAACTCCTTCATGTGATCTAACATTAGTTTCACTATCGTTTCGTACTGTTCACTCTTTCCTAGGCACTTCTTCATGACGTCTCTTATTGAAATCCAAGCAGCATGTTCCAAGGCATTCATCGTCTATTCAAAGTTTGGATCTCTCAGCAGCTTTCTAATTAGTGGCCAATCAAATATGCCTTCCTTAACTTTTGCATCAGATAAATGTGGTAACTAGCTTGTAATATACTGAAAACAGTCTACTTCTGTCTAAGCCTTGAAAAGCTGCTTAATGATTCCCAGTTTGATGTGCACCGGTGGCAAAATAACCTTTTATGGGTCAACTAAGACGTCATTTCTAACTTTTTACCCCCCGTGTCAACATTTGTTTCTTGGACCAGGTAGATATAGACCGACATTCACACATCATCTAATTCCTGACACACTCACCATTTTCACAACAGTACAAAGTATAAACAACAGGCTAGACGTTCACCATGCTCACGATGTAGATGACTATCCTGGACTAGGCAGCATTAAGAATTTTGCCACTACCACGAACTACAAAAGCTCTGCATTTTAACAGTGCCTTTCATGGATAATAATTCTAAAAATAAACTGAAGGAGATTTTGAAACAATGGTGTTGGATTGGCAAGCACACGCAAGAACACATCAAAGCACAGCAACACTAACAACAGCCGATTCCCTGTTATTGCAAAGAACACAGCCACGTTGACGCATGATCTCGACTAGCGTGAAAACTATACATGATATAGGAAAACCAGTGGCATTTCGGAAATCAGGAGACCTTATTTAGCCATAATCATTTATAAGATGATTTGCTTTATTATAGGTAAATAATTGGATGTTTCTATGATTCCCTTTCTTTGAGCTTATTACTTAATTCACACTTTAATAGTGTATTTTTGACTTAATACTTTCGGTTTAACTTTTACATAACCATATCTGGTCATTTCTGGTATCGGATGACAGCATAACTTTTATCAGTAGAGATTAATTACTATCACTTACCAGGTATGAAAATTGCAACTTTGTTTTGTAGGGCAATTAGCACTAATGGTGGAGTAGCTATATATGTGCGTAATAATTTAAAGTATAAAATTCACATTCATACAAGCGCTGAAATATAGAAAAAAATATTTGAGCATGTATCAGTAGAAATACAACATGCAGGTATTTTGATAAGTGTTGTGCATTTATAGGACCCCTGATTCATGCCTACAAACTTTCTTTGAACATTTTATAAAGATCCTAAGCTTTATTAGGCGACACAGTATACCTTTAATATTGTGTGAGGATTTTAACTGAAACTTTTTGCATAATTCCAAAGTTATACAGGAGTTTAGACGGTTATTGCTTTCTTTTAATTTGGGTGAAACTGTCACAACTCCAACACGTACATCTATTCATCAAATAATAATAATAGATAACATAGTCTTCTATATAAAATAGAAAATCGAGAATTTGGTATCTCTGATCACAATACAATGGTTTTGCATATACCTAAGTTTAATCACTCAAAGTTAAATACCTTTCATCATCAAGTATAAAAGATGCTTAATATTTTAAATATCTATTAACGCAGGAAAATTTGTTCGATGTGATGCATAAATCTGATACTGATAGTAAAGCTTCTGAATGTATTAATATTGTTAAGTTTTATTTTAACCTTGCATTTCCTATAAAAAGAAGTAATTTCATATAAGCAGCTAAATAAATCAAAATGGTTAACCAAGGGGACCCTTGTTTCATGTAAAACAAAAGGGAACTTTACAAGCTCCCTAAGAAAGTACTACAATTCATATGCCACAATTTTAAAGAAAGTTATTATCCAAGCTAAAATAAATTGTAATAGAGACTTCATTTTAAATGGAAAAAATAAAGATAAACCTATTAGGGAAATTATTGTAAAGAGACAAGCTGGAAGGGAAACTAATATTTCTAATGAAGATATTGTAGTTACACATGAAGTTAAGATAGAAAATAAACCTCAACGTGTAGCAGAAATATTTAATAAATATTATGATGGAATCACAATTAGTTTAAGTATTTCAGTGAAAGTAATATTTTGAAAGTAATTAGTCCATATTTGTAAGACCGGTGTCTAAGGATGAAATACTTAAGGTAATAGCCTACCTTAACAATAAATCATTCTGTGGAACAGATGAGATGCCAGAAGTTGTAAAACAATGTGCTAAACGACTAAGCTTTCCTCTTTTGGAGATTGCAAAGTTGTCTCTCTGTTTGGGTTGTTTTCCTACAATTCTTAAAGTAGCTAAAGTCCAACCTATTTTCCAGAAAACAGATAAAATTGTATTGAAAATACAATTCATCCTTATTTCAATTCTGTCCGTGTTTTCCAAAATTCTTGAAAAAATTATGTATAGCAGACTGGTGTCCTTTTTTGAAGATAATAAGATGTTTTCCGACTGTCAATTTGGGTTTAGACGGGTTAAAGGACCTCATCATGCCATTCAATCATTTATTGAAACTATTTATACAGTGCAGGATCATAAAAACAGGTCATAAGCCTTTATTTGAGTATGGCTTTCGATATGGTAAATCATGATTTATTAGGAAGCTGAACACATAGGATTAGAGGTGTTTCTAATGATTGGTTTAGATCATATTTGTGTAATAGGCAACAAATTGACATAATCAGTTCTGTAAAATCCAATCCAACAACCATACGACGTGGTGTACCGCAAGAATTCAATTTTGGCCCATTGCTGTTTTTGGTTTACATGAATGATTTACCCATGTGTTTGCCGGATAGTAATACATTATTTGCTGATGGTACAAATATTATAATAAACGATAATACTTTGTCCAAATTATAGGATAAAATAAATAATTCCACTTCAAATTTAGTTCAGTGGCTCCAAAGTAATATGCTCAAATTAAATTTAGATAAAACTGTATACATGCGTTTTGGAAATCAAATACTTGAAAAACTCTTCCATATCTCAATAAATTGTTCTGAATTTGCAGAAGTAAATAGTATCAAGTTCTCAGGTATTATGAAATTTATGTTGGGAATGACAGTTATTGTCTTTGAATGAAAAATTAAGCTCTTTAGGTAAGTTATGCATTCCAGATATTATCAAAATCCTTTTCTATTAACGCATTAAGGTTAAAAAATTTGATATATACATTCATTGCTTTCTTATGGCGTAAATGTTTGGGAGTCTTCTTCTAAAACTAAGGAAACACGGTTATTACAAAAGAGGATATTGAACATTATATTGGAAGTGCCAGTTAAAACCAATAGTAAAAAGGTGTTTTCATATTTGAAAAGCGTACATCTTCCTTTCATTTATATCCTTGAATCTGTGTCTTTCATTCAACAAAACCTGCAATTTTTTTTTATTTATCCAGATTTATGAACCCTATTTTACACAGTGGTATATTAGGGTTATAGTTGATACATAAAAATACACAATTTTAACAAAAATATTTTAAATACTAGAAGGAAGAAAATATGTTATAATCTGATGCATATTAATTTAAACTATTTCAGACGTTTAAACACTGAGTTTATAAACATCATGGAGTACTTATACTGTTGTGGCTTCATTAGCAAAGATGTAAGCGGAGCAGAAAATTCAGTTCCTAGAGAGTCTAGCTTGAATATTAATTCTTGTCTTTCCCTCCAGAAAATGGGACAACAGAAAAGGAGATGAACCACAGTTTGAAATTCTTCACCACACATGCACTTGGGGTTAGATGTTAAGTGAAAACGTGATAAGTATTCACCAAATTTACCATGTCCACTTAAAAATTGTGTCAAAACAAAATTTGGTACAAGAGTTTCACATTTTCCTCTGTCATATACACTAGGGAAAAATAATGTTTTTGTTAAACTTCCATTTGGAGTTGTTAGCCATTGTTGGTTCCATTCTTCAAGAATATGTTGATGTATTATTCTCCTTACAGTAGAAATAGGACATAAAGAGTATGTCACAGGAAGATTGGATTCTGCAGCCTTCTTAGCCAAGCAATCAGCTCTCTTGTTACCTAAAATTCCACTGTGCCCTTTAAACCATCCCATGCAAATATGTCCTGGATGGTTTTGAAGCAAGGTTCTGATTTCATGTGCTAATGAATTTAAGTTGTATTTATCATTAATAGCGAGTAGAGCTGATTGTGAATCACTAAGAATACGGGCACTGTTCCCATTAACAGTACACTATTTTATAGCTTCTTTAATTGCTAAGAGCTCCGACTGGAATACAGAACATTCAGGTGACAATTTAAACATGGAGTGAGTTAGTTCCGTTTGGTTTTCATAAACAACAAAAGCACATCCTACTGCAGATATATTATCATCAAATTGGTAACGCGAACCATCTGTATATATGTAATAATCATGAAAATTACATATTTCCTTTAAACAGGTTAAAAAACTTGATGGGTGTCCTGCTGTGGTAGGATGCTCCGGGATTTGTAGTTTTAAGTGAGACAGATAAGACGCACATTCACGTTCATGTCTTAAATTCATAATAGTTGCTCTTGATAAACCAGTGAGAGTCAAAGGTTCGATGTTAGCTATAATCTGAGCTGCATCAGTGGAGATTGTACGATATCCTCGAATTATGCGAAGGAGGAATCCCCTTTGAATTTGTGCAAGTTTTTTAACTGCCCATTTTTTTATTAAGAACATCCTGGAATGCAGATACACCATACAAAATTAGGGGCACTACAGCACCTTGATATATAATTTTAAGAATACTAGAATTCAGACCCCAGGTTGGTCTTGTTGTTGCGAGCGCACCAAGGAGCTTGCTGGCTCTTTCAGCAATGTAATCAAAGTGTGATCGAAATGTTAATTTACAATCCAGTATAACGCCAAGGTATTTTACCGTAGATACCACCTTCAAGTTGACGTTATTCATGGTAAGAGTAATGGGCTCCATTTTTCTTCTTCTGGTGACAATCATCGCCAAGGTTTTGTAGGGATTAAACATAAGTTTAATTGCAATTGAATCCTCAGTTATGGAGCATCCAGCAATGTTCATTTAAATTGTCACAGACTTACTAGATGCCTTAATAGTACATCAAATGTAGGTAGTATTTTTGTTTTATAATCACTTGCCTCAAAAAATTACGCTTTTAAACTACAGAAGCGTTAGGCATTCAGAGCAACTGATATTATTAACATTTTTACCTTTTAGCGTAAGTGAATTACCTTTTAGCGTAAGTGAATTTTTAAATATAAAGTTGTAATATAAATTCTATTTTAATGTGGTATTTTTAAAATGCAGTTTTGTATTAGACTTTATATTAATTTGTTACATTTTCAACTATATTGTAATGGATATATTGTACATAATGGATATATTGTACATAGACTGTATTTTTGACGATGTCATGAGTGTGTTGACTCCTATGGTTAATATATTATCTGAATCATATTTTCCAACTATTATGACGATGCCATGAGTGTGGTTGACTCCTACGGTTAATAAATTATCTGAATCTGAATCATATTTTCCAACTATTATGACGATGCTATGAGTATGGTTGACTCCTACGGTTAATAAATTATCTTAATCATATTTTCCAACTATTATAACTATTGGCAAACTTGGCTGCCTGTTGGTCTCCAGCAGGGCAGGCCATTCCCGCCTTCCCGCGCAAAACACTGTCACTGCTGACTGAGGGGCGTGACGTCACTGAGAATACAACGCATGAGCGCTTACACGTGAATGTGCGTAATGCAATATTATGATTGCACATTATAAGATAAGGCGCTGATGCATGCAAATTCCACAATCCTTCTGATGAAATAAACGAGATGCAGTTGCTTATGAGCTATTGTAGTTATTGGCTGTGTTTTTTGTCGTAACATTATGAAAACCATTGCGCTGTTGCTGAAAGCAAACATGCTCGTATAAAACTACGAATGTGATTTTCCATTGCCTAAAGATCGAGAACTACAGCGCAAGTGGGTTTTACGCTGTAAAAGGGCTGATCCGGTTAATGTGAATAATGCAAGGATTTGTTCCGATCACTCCCTGCCCGAAAACTATGAACGGGATTTAAAAAACGAGCTGTTAGGTTTGCCGCTGAAAAGAAAATTAAAGGGCGACGCTGTACCGCCATAGAAAATTCCTAATTGGCATGGGGATGTATTTGAGGCGGTAGCAGCAAGTACCAGCAAAACCAATTTGCAGGTAATTATCAGATACACATTCCATTTATGTATTTGTTTCTATGTGTACACTGAGTTTATTCGCTCCTTTTTTATAAGAAAATTTTGATGCGTGGAATAATAATAAGAATAATAATAAAACTGTTTTTATTAATAGGCAATATCAGCCAGAGATCGCCGGTGCGAAGTTAGGACCCTGCGAAAGAGGGCGCTGTCTACGATATCTTTATCTCCCAAAAGAACAAAATTTGACCCGTCGACCAGCACGGAGGTAGGTCCTGACCACTCTGTTGTTGCTGAAGAGGAAATAATTAGACTAAAGACTCAGATGCAAGCCCTGAAGAAAGAAAACAGTGTTTTGAAAGGGCAGAACAAGGTACAGAAGTAATATTTTGTAGCTTCCATGGACAAAGTGCTGCGAAGTGTAATGGAGTGATGCAAAACTTAATTTCTATAATAAGTTCCAAGTTTCCCGAAATTCATCACAAAGTGATCTCTCTTAATGTGAGGACAAGGAAACGTGCAGCAAAGAAAAATCTTCAATGGGTTGCTTCGTCATTTTCTTGAGCTACACTGATTAAGTACATATGAATAGTAACATGTTTTAAACTCTTAATACAACTGCTAGAAAGAACCTTCATTATAATACACAAGTGGAATTTTATTCCTTCCGATTTTACACGTAGCAGAGCTTAAATAACACATACTGAGGGGCTAGTGTTTAACTCTCGCGGTTGAACTGTATTCTCAGTGACGTCATGCGCGTTAGCCAATGGCAGCGCGACTCTCCGGAATGGCCTACCCATAATCTGTGGGCCTACCTGAGTACTCTAGTTGCCTTGGTTCTCCAGCACCGAGTAACATGGACACTTCTGTGGCGCCAACTCATACTATAGAATTGCAAGATCAAATTCTCCGAGTAGAGTTTTCTCCTTATGAGTGGTCTCAGAATGTGCTTTGTATAGCATTTTCCAATAAAATAACGGTGGGAACCGTGAGATTTCAGGTATGTTGCAGCGGTTTTTTATAGGTTGAAATTTTGTTTTAAGGTTATGTATATAAAATGCTGGTTGTACTTGGAATGATTATACATTTGTTTGCAGTATATAATGTGTACACTGCTGAAAGTGAATGACTAAGAAAGGGTGTATCATAAGTATTTGAGCACTAAATTTTTAAATAAGTGCCTAAAAGATCGATATTGTAGTGGCAGCAGAATCCGTCCTAATAGCACTTGCTAACGGTTTTGCAAATTTGAAGCTATGCGCAGCTGCTAACATGAGGAACTGCTGCAAAGCAGATCTGTGAACTGGTTAAATCATAAAGCATTTTATACTGAACAAAAATACCTAGATTTTAATATTCATGCCTCTGAATTTAGTGAAGTTATGCAAATATATTTAATATGCGACGTAAAGATCAGTGGATCGTTGCCAGAGTTGTTATTATCATTATATATTCTTACTATTATTACTGTCATAATTATTTAAAAACATAAAGGGATCTAGCACAAAGTTTTGGAATAACATCACGTAAGCAAACCAGCGATAATATAACACCCAAATAAACTGACGTAAAGATTAGTAGATCATTGCCGAAGTTATTATTATGATTATTATATATTCTGATATTCTCACTATTATTATCATAATTATTTAAAAAGTTAAACGAATTTAGCACAAAGTTTTGGAATAGTCAACATTACGTAAGTAAACCAGCGATACTGTAATACCCAAATAATCTGAGGTAAAGATCAGTGGATTATAGCCAGAGTTTATTTATTTATTTATTATTATTGTTAATAATTGTAATATAATTATAATAATAAACAAAGCTTACTACATAACAAGAGAGGATTAAGAACCTGGAATGAAGATATAGCGAAATTGCTGAAAGACAAAAAAAAGCAGCATACTTTAAGTGGTGACAGAGCAAAACAGACGAGAATGCTACATGATACAAATGACTCAGAGCAATAGTGAAAAGAGAAACCAGGAGAATAAACACAGAAAGCTGGGAAATATATATATAAGTAATATTGAGCATGATGTACATGGAAGACAAGATAGGGCATATAAAATATTAAGAGAACTGGAAAAAAAAAGATAAACTCCAGTTAAATCCTATATTAGAACAAAAATAGTTATCATATTTCCAATAATTGTGGAAGAACAAAGAACAGGAAGTAAAATTTTTCACCACAGATGAAAATATAGATCCAATAACACACGAAGAATTTAACAACATAATGCAGCTTAGTAGAAATAAGAAAGCTGCTGGATGTGATCAATTAAATTTGGAACTCATAAAATATTCACCTGTGTGTTTACATAGCAGATTCCTTGATCTTTTTAATCTTTGTTGGAGGTTTGGGCATATCCCTGAAGAATGGAATACAGCGTTGGTGATACCAATTTTTAAGAAAGACGATAGAGAAAAATGTGACAACTACAGAGGAATTAGTTGCTAAAATAATTGCAAGAAGAATAAGTAAAATAGCAGAAGCACGGCTTCATGAGGCCCAAAAATGGATTTAGAAAAACAAGATCATGCACGGATAGTATATTTATAATTCAACAACTAATTGAAAAATACAAAGAATTTAATGTTGACACATTTATGCTTTTTGTTGACAATGTTAAAGCCTTCGATTTGGTTTTAAGGGATAAACTTTGGATAGCGAGGAAAATTGTGGAATACCAGCACATTTAATAGGGACTGTACAAGGTATGTATAAAAACACTACAATAGCAATAATAAAGAATGGAAGGAAAACAGAAGCAGTGGACATAAAGGAGTACGACAAGGATGCCCTCCAAAAGTATAAAACAAAATGTACTGAATGGAAACATAATTTTAAATACTGTATTATTTGCTGATGATCAAGTGATAATATCCCACTCAGAAGATGACATGCAAAGAGCAGTATATAGTTTAAACAACATAGCAGAAACATATAACCTTTCAATCTTGGAACACAAAACTAAAGTAATGGCTTTTACAGGACACAACAACATAATACCAAAAATAGTTATAAATAATAAAATAATAGAACAGATTAATAGTTTCAACTATCTAGGCTACACAGTAGCAGTAGCAAATAACAACAAAGATATGGAGGTGAAATTAAACAGATTCAATCAAATGTGTCGGACTATAATAAGAATGCTGAACAGGAAAACACGAAAGGAAACAGATGAAATTTTATAAGATAATGGCAGTCCCAACGTTAACATACGGTTCCGAAATATGGACACTGGCAAAGAACCAATGTAAACAGCTAGAATTGGCAGAGATGAGATTTTTGAGAAGCGTGGCAGGTTATAAAAGAATAGACCACGCAAGAAACGAAAAAATAAGAGAAGAGCTTGGGATTTTTAATTTAAACAGTAAAATAATAAAGAACAAAAATCAATGGAAAAATCATATTTTAAGAATGGACGCGGAACAGCTTCCAAGAAGAGTTTTAGATCATATGCCAAAGCGAAAGAGAGGATTGGGAAGCCCAGCTCAACGCTGGAAGGATCAGTAGGCTGAAGAGAACAGAACGGGTCACAGGGTCCATTCCTTGAAGTTGATGAACAGAGCTTACTACGCACCGTTTCCATTACAATCGCTAGGTTATAATAATAATAAGAAAATGTGTTGGCAATGCACTGCTGTTTTCGTGTATATTGGAGTGCCGCAGTTGGCAACAACTTGTTTCCGTGCCGTCATTCCGAACCGACATAACTCTGCACACCTATTCTGCAATTTTACCCATTATTTAAGTATGATGCACCGTAACTCATTAGCCTGTGTGCTACTTGATAATCTATTCAATAACTTAACTTTTTTGACTAGTTAGAATAGAAGAAATGTATATATGTACTTGTTTCCACACAATTCCTTTAGGTTATGCTAAGTAAACACATCTGTAAATTATGTAAAATCTTGTATATAAATTTATAAAGACTTGTTTTCATCTGATGAAACCTATTGCTTCTTGTAAACTTAATGGTGAATAAAGATTATGATTGTGAGGATTCTAAGCCGCAGCCCAAGAGGAGTGAAGCTGAGCTGCAACTGCAAAGAGGTGATAGCTTAGTCATTGGAGTTTTGTAGCTAAAGCCCAATGATACACGTTGGCTAAATAATCCAAGCAAGCAAATTTGTAAGCTGAAGACAGCCTGACAGGTGTAGTTGCTTACCTGCCTAATCACTTAGTGACATACGGGGATTGCAGGGTGGCTAGTGAGAATTAGGTAAGAGGAGAGAAGTGAGTTAGTAGTAGTGCTCCTCAACAAGTGCATTTATTTCCAAGTGCACTTCTGGTGGCTTATATAGCATTGAAGAACGTGGGATAAATTTAGAATCCAGGCGTCTCTTGGTAGTATAGTATGAAACTTAGCTTTTGTGGCTGTTGGTTGTGCTTTGTGGTTATACTGGATGTGCCTTCATGCCATGCAGAAAAGCTGCTGATGCCTGAGGTGGCATTCTCTGAGTGTGTGCTTCTGGGAGCTGCCCAAGATGCCTCCTAGGGGCAAAAGAGTGTATCCGCCTTGGTTGCGAGCAGCACCTGTCATGGATCTTGGTATGACCAAGCACACCAAGTCCACAACCCCCACGAGTACTATCTGCACTTTGTTTTTAGAATTTTTATCGGATTATCAAGATTTTATTTTAATTTTTACCGACGGGTCCAAGAGCTCTGCTGGTGTTGGATGTGCGTTTGTCCATGGGGCCGAACCCTTTACATTCGGCCTCCATGGTAGCACTTCTATCTACACTGCAGAGCTCCAATTAACTGAGCCATTTTATATGTTCGCTGCAGAAGGTTTGGTGACAGCCTTATCCTTAGCGACTCCCTGAGCGCCCTTCAGAGCCTGCATGAGTTGTACCACCACCACCCCCAGATACAGCATATCCAGGATGCCCTCCACATTTTGCACGCCTCTGGCGTCAGCATGATGTGCGAATGGGTCCCTGGCCACGTGGGCCTTGAAGGGAACGAAATAGCGGATTTGGCGGCTAAGGTGGCAACCACAGCACCTAGTGCTACCCTCCCTATGGTCACTATGGAAGACTTTCGGCTTGTTGTGCATAGGGCGGCGCTCTCATGCTGGCGCGATGAGTGGTCTGCTCTGTGTGGCAACAAGCTGAGATCGGTGAAGGAGCTCCCGATTCCTTGGGCGACCTCCTGTCGTTTATCCCATTGGGAGGAAATAACCCTGGCTCGGTTGTGCATTGGCCACTGTTATTTTACCCACAAGTTTTTATTGAATCGGACCCCGGTTCCAGTTTGCCCGCTGTGCGGTTCGGAACTGGCAGTACGACACATATTTTTAGATTGTTTTAGACTAGAACGTCTCCGCAGGTCTCTCCAGCTGCCGGCCAGCTTGGCGGAGATCCTCGCAGATGACGAGGCAGCGGTGGGCAAGGTTTTAGCGTTTGTTTTAGATGTAAATTTTAGAATTTAAGCCGAAGGACTTTCGGTATTTTAACCTTTTTTAACATTTTTACTGTTTTAACTTCCGATGTGGTCTCTGCCACATCGGAAGCACTTTGGACTTTTTATCCTTTTTAACTTTTTCTGGCTTTATGGTTTTAAGATTTTAGTCTTTGCCTGATAGTTATGTGGGTGCTTTATCTTGCATATATATCTTATGGTCTTTTAGTGTTTTAGACTTTTATTTAGTTTTTTGTGTAAGCCAATTGTGTTTTTAAGGGCGCTGATGACCCAGGAGTTGAGTGCCCCTAAACACCATCTCTCTCTCTCTCTCTCTCTCTCTCTCTCTGGGTTTGTAATTCCCAAAAATCGAACCAGGACACTCATTGGTAAGGCAGAGTTGTAAAATTTTGCAGTCCAGCACCTAATTTCATTCGCCACATGTGGAAGAGATAAGGCCCATCAAGTAGTCTCACGGAGAAGGATGGAATACAGAGTAGATGGCCAAAGGCCCCTGTTTTGCACTTGCTGGAGTAGCAGTAGTTTAGTGCCTAATGCCATGCTCCAGATTTTGCAGGCGTAAAGTCAGACCAGACAATGAGTGCTAAGAGACATAACTTTAAGGGAACACTTTCCCAGACCTTAACATAGGGTAAAGCAAGGCCCTAGCTCCACAGGCCCGATGCGACAGGTCCCTGATGTACTCTCTGAAAGCTAAGCCGTTGTCAAGTTCCACTTGTAGATAAGGAATGGAATTGGTCCATTCTATCTTTCTCTATATAACCCTGCCAATTTTGCTTCTCAGTTAGACTGGCAGTCACAATTGCACATGCTCAGTAGCAGGAAAATGGCTGTGTATGTTATTTTTACATGATCAGTTTTCTATAGACAAAATATGCTAAAAAGGGGACAGGTACATTTCAAGCTTTATAGAATATAGAACATCAACTCTGTACAATATTTCTAAGGTAACCAAAAGCTTTTGTTTCACTTTTATCACAGTTTTTCTCACTGCTACAACTTGTAAAAATTTGTTTTTTTAAACACTTGTAACTCAACACTGTAAAACTGATTTAAGTAGTTTGTTAATGTATGTTCCAATTATCCTGAATAGGTGCATAATTATAAAATGGAATGATGAACCTATTGGTTATGAATTTTAGGAAGAGGACGTGGAATTAGAGGATGAGGTGGAATTCCAATTATTGCAGGAGTTTCACCATGAAACTCGTGTTCGTGCTGTTGCTTGGAGTCCTGAAACATCGTTAACCGTGGTACCTAGATGTGTAGCATTTGCTAGTGCTGGAGCCGACCATAAGTTGCGGATATATACAAGTGATCTTCTAGCAACACATACTTTGCAGGTATACTCTTTGTTGCCTTTATGTATGATAATGTTTCATACTAATAATTTTATTACATTATTAATGCATAATGTATGTAATGTATGTAAATAGCATTATGTCTTATGGAGTTCTGAGAGGCAAAATAAATCACAATTACAAAGAAATAACTTGTATAGGGACAACTATCTATAGTACCTTTCAGTTGGGAAGACTTTCGCTTTCCACTGCATTAGACTTAGTTACTATGTGTTGACATTTGTTACTCCCACATTTCTCATATTTTTCTCTTTGTATAGTACAAGATTCACAGGAGTAATTGCTTCGCCTACACCACAAGCTTTAATGATAAATTGCTGGGCATTTTTGAAATTCAGTTGATTTCTCTCTTTGTTATACCTTTTAAAAAATGTATACCCTAAAGATAGATAAATTTGCTGCTTAAGGTCATTGCACAAATTCATGCATGTTCTTTTGCTACACTGATATTCAGTATTTGAATGCTGAAGGGTAAATAAAGGGACCACTTATGTGCCAAAAACATTCATGGTTTGCATTATGTAGATGCGCATTTGCTTACCAAGCTAAGTGAACTGTTGGCTCTCATCTTGAACAGGAAAGAGGAAACAAACAAACTCCTGGTAATTGTTTGATATAATTCCTTTAGCACCATCCTGGCAATAGTTTGCATTACAGTACTATGTAATTTCTAATGTATATGTACTGTTTTTCTGAAACATAAATGCTCAACTTCAATGATAACTGTGCAAAGATCACCTAATTCTCAATCATTCTTACATAGTTGCATGAGATTGAAATTTGTCATGTGCTTCCCTTGCTGTTCAGAGAGCATGATGGCCATCAGCTCATCTCGCAGTTTTGAAAAGTAATATTTCAGCAATCATTGTAAATCAGCAAAGATTAAAAATTCTACTTTGGTACATCTGCATAAAATATGTTATTTTGTTTCATATAAATAGTTGACTAGAATAAAAATATTTCCAATGTGTGATGCTTTGCTTACTGATATAATCTTAATCAGTAACACTTGGTTTCTGTACTTAGGATAGCTGCACTCCTTAAAACTTAGTTGAAAATACTATTTTTAGCCTGTTTTTCACACTTTCACTTATGTTAGTAATCATGTTTGCTGCAGTTCTCGTTTTTTCTTGTAATTTAATAAAAAGTAATATTCGATGCATAAAAGATGTACAAAAAACCATCGTAAAATTTTAACAACTGCAGAACAAAAAACTATCAAACCGGACAACCCTACCCTTGCAAGACTATATGGTTTACCTAAAATACACAAACCCAACATACCCATGAGACCCATTGTAAATAATATAAACACTCCTACTTACCTTCTGGCAAAATGGCTGTCCAAAAAATTTCAGTCCTTTCCACAATTCCATACTCTGAGCATAAAAAACTCTTTAGACCTGGTAGAAAAAATTCAAAATCTTAAACTAAAACCTCATGACACTTTAGTATCCTTTGATGTCCGCTCCCTCTTCCCTAGTATTCCATTAGACAAACCTTTGATTCAACTGAAAAAATGGCTAAATTCTATAAACCTAGATGCCAATGCAATAGAAGAATATTTGGCAATGACTGAAATATGTATACATCAAAATTATTTTGTCTTCGATGGAAAATATTATAAACAAATTTCAGGACTAGCTATGGGAAGCCCGCTATCACCATTTTTGGCCAATCTATACATGAGGTTTTTCGAAACACATGTAACTAAAGCCTTCCCTCATATTTTTAAAACATGGTACAGATACATAGAAGACATCTTTGCAATAGTGCCCTACAAACAAATAGATGATGCTTTGAAACTACTCAACCTGCAAGAACCCAGCATACAATTCACAGTGGAAACTGAAGAGGACTGTACTCTACCTTTCTTAGACCTTAAAATCAAAAAAAGCAATGAAAAACTAGAATTTGGTATCCATAGAAAAGCAACACACACAGATAATTACATCAAAGCAAATAGTTTCAACCCAATTCCACACAAACATGCAACCATCAACAGTCTCACACACAGATTGGTAAATCTACCTCTCAGCCAGCAAGAATATCAAAACGAATACCATCAAATCTTAAAAACTGCAATTAAAAATGGATATGGAAAAAACCTTGTAGATAAAAATCTAAAATCATTCAAACTTAGAAAGAGATTAAAACAGATCACAGCTCTCACACCAATAAAACAAGAAATTAGATTTGCTAAATTTACTTACCACCCCTGGGCCACAAAAAGTTCCAAAAAATATTCAAGAAATACAATATAACATTGGCACCAAAAAACAATTACAACATTAAAAACCTACTTCACAGTAATAATACTGATAAGATAAAACCAGAGGAAAAGTCAGGCATTTACAAGATTAAGTGTAAAGACTGTGAAAAAATTTACATAGGGAGGACAAAAAGAAACATAGGCACTAGAAAGAAAGAACACTTCAGGCACTTAAGATACAAAAATATTGATAAGTCCGCAATAGCAGCTCATTTCTGGTCGAAAAATCATGAAATTGAAGATAGCACAGAATTACTAAAATACGTACAAAAACATAGTGAACTCGTCATATGGGAGAGGATATACATAGAAAAACATAAAAACCAACTTATGAACTTTGGAATCCCGCCAGAAGAGAATCCCACATTTAAGTTCATCACTAAATCAACAGATGGCAGCAGCAACCCCAGAATTACCCACACCGCTGGATCAAGCTTTAGTCGCATAAGAGCTGTATATGCAAACGATGATTTGCGAAACATGTCCTCAAAATAGGTACGAAAGTGAAGCAGATGTGTAATAAATACGACTCATCTAAAAATTAATAATTTTTCGCTTCACTGTGGTGTTCCAATACAGTTAAATCTCGAAATATTTTTCTTGTTTTCTACTAAAGAAAGGTTTGATCCTATTGTGACTCCATTTTCGTTTTGTTCGTGCTTTAACTTCGGAATCTTCTTTACCTCAAGACTTGTTGGCCTAATTAATTACATGTGTTTGGAGGAATTCAGTAACGGTGACATCCACATTAATTGATAAAACTATTTGTAATCAGGTTTTGTTGTTTCATGAATTTAGTACTTTTGTATAAATTATATTTTGTGAATAATGATAGTTATTAGAAATTAGACTGTGACAATGCTTGAAACATAAGTATGTCTATAGGCAAATAAATAAAAATAATAATAATAATAATAATTATTATTATTATTATTATTATTATTATTATCATCATTATTACAATTATTATCATCATCAATTAACTTCACTGTTACTGAATTCCTCCAAACACATTTTTGCTGCTTGTTGCTGCTCATCATCAGTGGTCCAAAACTTGTATTCAGTACCATGTAGCACATTTGTTTTTCATGAAGACATTATTTATAGAACTGCCAGATAAATTATAATTTTACATTAATTTTCCTTCATAACAGCAGATTATGTAGCTATTTTTATTTTATGCAATTTAACAAGAAGTTAAATCCTTTCTACTACAACATACCTTTTATTCACTAAATTAATACATGTCACTTAATTGTAAATAATGTGTATAGTTTTGTAAATTGTGTATTCTCTTGATGAAGCCTATATCATGTAAATGATCTAAATGATCAATAAAATTATTATTATTACTATTGTAACTTTTCCCATCTTATGAATGCTGCAATTCGATTGAAATTTTATAACTGAGTTGATTTATAAAATATTAATTGCAATTGCTACAAATGTAACAGGGAATATGCCTACCTCAACTGTCAATCATTCCTCTCAAAATTAATAACATTTTTGTTTAAATACCCACACTCAAAGGCATCTCTCTATGAATTTTGAGGACTATTATTATGTTTAAGAATCTACTTTGATCTTAAACTGTTAATGTTGGCATTAGTTTGTGGATATATGGAAGCACTATATCTCCATGTTAGTAGGTTTGACTATTAGGGAAATTTTAAACTTTTTGAGTGAACTTTGCATAATCACATTCCTGTATAGCTAACTATGCAGTAACACATGAATACCAAGCCAGTTCAGAATAGGCCTCAAAGTGTTGAAAATAAACTAGTTTAATACATTACATATTTTAGGGATAAACAATTTAATAGTATATAACATGGTCACAAAAATGTATTTTTACAAGAACTGATACCAGTGAATAGAATGATTAATACAGTAAACAGAACACAATCTATTGTAGTTTCGTGGAATGTGAAGCAATTTTTTGTACCTACAAGTATCGCCGTTTGTTTATTTCCAAGCACTATCATGTTGCCATGTCCCCAGATACCAGAAGTGTACCTTTATCTTGATTCTCCAATCCATATAAAAGGTCTAAATGAATTAAAGCCATTTGTTAATTTTCCATTTCAGGAAATAAGTATGCAAGGCTTGGAGAACAACCAACATCTGGTATTTTTTAATTCTATAGTGATAGAGCATTTTGGAAGTGAGAAACATCCTATAGTCTCACCCCTCTTTGCTGCTGTTGGTAACTGGATGAGATATAAAACAAATATGAATCATATATGAATTTGAATGTGGATGTCATTTTCTAGTGCCCATTAAAGAGAACAGGTAAGAAGTTTCATACCATTTTCAAGATTTAATCATCCTGTGATTTGTCAATAATAAAAGCTGTTGAAGGAACTTAGGCTCTACACTGAATATTTAATACTTGAGTTTGTTGTAGATAATTTTCTCTCTTTATCCCCTAAACAAATTTATTGAAGATCTAGAAACAGAGTATTTTAATCATTTCTGAGGGTGCTACAACTTTCTGCCTTGCAATGAAATTGGTTGCTAAATTAGTACAAGAATAAATCGTAATGAATAGAGCCAAAATACTAAATTGAAGAATAGCTGAGATCTTGTAGCTATCCACAGAATTCAAAAGTACCAGCTGTTGGTGGTTCCAACTATGCCATGCATATTTGCCAAAACGGAAAATTAACAGATGTCTTAAATTGATCTAATTAATTATTGTTGAATAAGATATTAACATATAGATTTAGATTTTCAGGTAATTAAGATTTGTGCAAGCTTTCAACTGAGTTACTTTTTAGTAGGAAATAATAGTTATTGTTTGAAGAATATATACAAACTTGAAACTAAAATTGTTCAAAATTAAATTTACCATTCATGATAATTAATATGTCACTAGAACATGTAAACAATGTACAGCAAAACAATAGAAGTATTTACAGCTAGTTTACAATAAGAGCAGTAATCAAAATGAGAATGACAGACTTAAAATACATACATTTACAATATTAACGGAAAGTTTTCCCAGATCCCGATAAAGGAAAGAAGATTTCTTAATGGATAGTCAACATGAAAAATTCAATGCCCGGTTATGGCATTGAATTTTTCATGTTAACTCTATCCATTAAAAACCTTAGCCTATATACGGCTAGTGTGAAGAAATGATTAATTTACATCAATTAACTAAAAGATTTCTTTAAGTTTTAATTTTTCGTTCCTGAGCACAGCATGTTATATTAGACTCTTCATAATAGAAGAATCAGGCAGGTGTGGCATGAAACAGCTGTTTTTGTTCAAATCAAACTGGGGAAAATGAAACTTGTAGAAATTCCAGAAAATATGCTTTCCAGTTCCCTCCGATTCATTGGGCGTTGATTCTTGTAGTGAAAGCATCATCTATAGCTTTTTATATGCAACTCTGCTATTGCCTTAAAAAAGACTAGAAAAAACTACAAAGAACAGGAAGCTCTAGTAGAAATTAACAAACACAAAAAGCTTTAGAGGAATAAGAAATAGTAATGGATCTGAACTTTAGAAAAGGTTTATCACATTTTGATGTTGGTTAACCTGTGTTATGTTGGCTGAACTGGAACTTGTTGCAAACAAATGATGTCTGAACATGCAATGTTGTGTTTCCACTTTGTTATTACCATGCTTTCCTGTTCTTGTTTGTGAATGAATGAAAGTAAATGGGTTGAGCCCTTTTGGTTCCTTGCACGTAGGCTACATGTTGGGCCCATTGTGCCCCTCTTATTGGAGTGCTTATTCAAGTCCTGTGGCCTCCAAAAAGGACAGGATAAGTCTTGGATGAGCATTCCTTATATCATCTGGTCTCAGTTTGTTTGAGCCCAGAATGAAGTGTCTAAGTGTAACAAGTGCTTTACATTTGCACAAAATATATAGAGAAGACTCATCCTCTCCACTGCACTTTCTGCACGTGGATTCTACACTTAGCTTCATCACATGCATGTATCTCTTTAGGGTGTTGTGCCCTGTCAACAGGCCAGCAACACTTCTAAGTTGTACCCGATTAAATGTTAGCAGAATCCTGCTGTTCATGCTAGGTCCCTCAATCATAGACTGAGCCTGCCTAGCTGTAGTAAGATTATGCCATGAAGTGATACCCAATCAAGGATCTCACATCTGGCCCTTCTTGGGGTAATACCAAGGACAGGTTCCAGACCAATGGCTGTACTGGTCGGTGAGAACAGAGAATCTTCAGATCTCTTGGCACTCTCGTACCAACCTAGACCTTGTTGTGCTAGCACATAGTGCCTTCAGGGCAGCCTGGCTGTCAGAACAGATACTGATCTGACCATGCAGCCAAGGCATCCCTAAGATGTGATAAACACAGGCCAAAATAGCATATATTTCAGCCTCGAATATGTAGAATAACCTCCCAATGAGTACGATAGCCTCGTCTTAGGCCTTTAAATGCCAGCCCCAGTTTCTGTGTCGGTCTTGGAGCCGTCTGTGTCCAGATGGACCCCTTGACACACTCAGGAACCCGTGGGCCTCAAGTCCATTCCTCTCTGGGTGGAAAACTGATCCTATATTCAGAGTCAAGATTATAAATAGGCTTCATATTGTTGCAACCCATTGCTAGGATAGTCCGTGAGTTCTGAAGCCTGTTCAGTATCTCTCTGTTTCCTTTAACCGGATTTTTAAAAGACCAACAGCCCAAACTCCAGAGACGATGAGCAGTCACCTCGGCCTCTCCTTGGAAAACAAATCCAGAGGCAAGCCAAGCACTGCCTCTAGGGCACTGAGTAGAGTGGTGCACAAGGCTCCAGTAATCCCCAAACATGCTAAGCATTGGATCTTATTTAGTTTGCTTTTGGTAGCCTGTGTCGTAACACAAGGCCACCGTACCACTGAATTTCCTTTGTGGAATATTGTGAACCAAAATGTTGTATGTTGTTTTGCTTCTTACTCTTGATTTTTATTCTTGGGTTACTACAAACCAACCTACATAGGTTGTGAGTTAAGCTTAAATGTGCCATATTCTTATTACACAAATAAAAATATTTGCCACTTAGGCTTCACTTATCTTAACAAATTGGTGTTGATACTTCTTTTCAAATGGAAATCGATTTTGCAAACAAATCGTTTGCGTCCTCAGTCTTCAGCTAAACTCCGTTGTCAAGGATAATGGTTACCATGCCTTTATGTTTTCTTAGTATTACCAACATCTGAAAATGAAACAAATCTAAAAATAGAATCAACTGTTGGTATTTCGAAATTCATTACGCAATGTTTATTTTTTAAAATAAATATTTTTTCCCACACTATTAAATCTATTGGACCGTTTAATTGTTTTAATAATTTCACTTCAGGATTTATTTCATGGTTAAATGACCAAAAATAATCTGCCATATTCTCTTTGGTTTGCTTTGCTTTACTGTTTTAAAATATACTCTCCTCCTTAGCAAGAAACTCTCCTCCTTAGTAAGAAACAATGAATTTAATTTGGTTTATTTGATCATTATGACGTTTACAGAAGTAATCAATCTTTTATTCATATAACATGAGAAACAATGCACATTGCAGGTTCTTACAGGACACAGTAACTATGTGAATGCAATTACCTATCAACCAGAAGGTTACTTTCTGGCATCTGTGAGCGATGATAACACCTGCAAGGTTTGGGATGTAAAGGAAGATAATCACTGTATGACTACTTTCCTTCTCACATCTGCAGGTAAGCTACTTCAAGTACAATAAGGCTTTATAAATATTGTTGAAGGTTATGAATTTCCAAATTGCAATAAAAATGTACAGCAACCTATACAATAGCTTCATTGATATTGATAGTTTATTGATCCAGTTTATCAGATGTACATTGATTTTGGACACGTCATTTCTATACAAATTATTTAAAATATGACATTTGTATGCTAGTACCAAATTTTTACATATATAATTTACAATTCATCTAGGCTGTATATACATTTATTTAACAAATATTGTTTTAATTTACTTTTAAATTTTGGTTTTGAGCTATTCGTCAACATTTTTATCTCACTAGGTAGTTTATTATACAGTTTGATCCCTCTGATATTAATGTCCTTTTCAGTGACACACCTGTTAATATTATGCATGTGATAGTTATCACCATTTCTTGTACTATAGTGGTGAATTTGGTTGTTTCGTACTAATGTAAGTCTATCGGTTATGAATAATATAGTTCTGAATATATACAGAGAATAGACTGTGAACATATTTTCAGTTTTAAATGTTTCTCTGCATGATTCTCTTCCTTTTAGACTATAAATCAATCTAATACATTTCTTCTGCAGAATTAGTAACATGTCCATGTGACATTTTGCAGCTGTACCCCATATTTCGATCCCGTAGTTAAAGTAAGGATATATACATCCAAAATAAATCATCTGCAGAAGCCTAGTGTCTTTGTAACTTTGAAAATACCTAAGCAAGTATATAGGTTTACTAATTTTATTACATATATAATCTATATGTTTAGCCCATGTTAACTGTTTATCAACAATTATTCCAAGAAACCTATATGATTTTACTTCTTCAATGGTGGTGGTGTTTATTTGCAATTCTGTATTGGAGGTAGTTTTTCTTGATGTATTGGGCCACATTACTTTAGTTTTTAGCATGTTACATTTTAAATTTACGGATTCAAAGTATTTGATTAGGGTATTAGCAGTGTGATTTAAATTCTAATTAAGCACCCTTATAGTCCTTGAATTATAAGTTTTTTGTGTACAGAACAGTATGATCTGACATACATGTTCTCAATAAAAGGGACTTAATTGACAGCTTTGTATTATTTTAACTTTTGATGTGTGATGCACATTTATATGAATTACTGAATGGCATATTAGTTCTGAAGAAATTTATATGTAACACTTGTTATTCTTAGTTACCTGGTGATACTTGTACTACTCAAGCAGTATACCCCAGTAGTATAGGAGAACAGATTATTATTATAACATGCAATTACTGGGTGGTACCTTGTGATGTAATAGATAAAAGTGTCATACATTTATGCAAATGCTTCCTTGCCAATACTATGAATTCACTCTCTCTTTGGAGACAAAACTGGAAAAAATGTGGGTCTTCTGTAGGAGCATGTTGCCATTGAGTACATTTTGATGCAGTTTTGAGTAGTATTAAAATGCATAAAATATTTCATTTAGCTTATTTGTTACTATCTTGTGTTTTTCAATTTAAATATATATATATACTTATAAAATGAAATTGAGATATATATACTTATAAAATGAAATTGAGATTTTTTTTTAGTTAAAATGAAATTTTGTAAGGTAATGATTTTACCCATATTGTTGCTGACAATCAAACCTACTCAAAAGCAGATTAATGAAATTCAAGTTTCAGAAATTCATTTTAATTTAATTCAATTTATTTCATCCATAGAAACATGTACATGTTGTTGGTTATGCCAAAATATTTCTTACAAATTATATACAATTATTTACTATCATAGTTCTTTCAGCTTATACATACACTTTTGTGTTAGAAAATTCTTTAGTTCAGTTTTAGATAGCTTACCTTTTAAATTTAATTTATCATAACTCTGTTTTCAACACTTCCAAGAAGAAAAAAAAAAGCTTACCTTTTGTTGCTTTTACTGTATTTGGTAGCTTATTAAACTGTATTTTGCCAATTTTTAAGGGGTCTTTATCTTTTGTCTTTTTATTTACATTTATTCTATGGTAATTATTTCGTGTCCTTGTTTCACACTTCTGACAGTTCTTATGGAGGTTGTCAAGTTATCTTTACTGACTATGGACATAATTACTTTATAAACCTATAAGGGTACTACAGTTAATATTTTGTTTTCTATGAAGATACTTCTACACAATTCTCTTCTATTTGCATTACATACACATCTTATACATTTCTTCTGCAAAGTTAGTAATCTATTCATGTTGGTCCTCAATTGCATATTGTAGATGTATTCCACAATAGGTTAATTTCAGTTTTGCAGTTAGGAATTTTTGGTATTTTATTAGTAGGTAAAGATTTGTGCTTACTTCTTGCATTTGTAATCATTGTGATGTCTAATGGTCAGATTTTTATCTAAGATTCTACATATAAACTTTATTTTATCTAACTACTGGATTTGCTTTTTTTGGTAATTTACGTCCTCCAACGTTAAGTCATATCAGATGATGAGTGGAATGGGTGAAATGATGCTCAAATGTGTCCGGGGTCCATGGAGCTTAGAGTTACCCAACATTCGTCTTTCAGGATAAGGGAAAACCCTGGAAAAAACCTTATCCAGGTAACTCACCCTGACCGAGATTCAAACTTGGGACCTCTTGAACGTGAGGCAGACACACTACCACCATGCTACCGAGGCGGGCTGGGATTTGCTCATCAGTGATTGTTACATTAACCAGACGTTAGTTACTGTAACTATTATTGCAGTATTGGAACATAACTGCTTTTGGGTTTTGAAGATTTACTTTGTTTATTTTCTGTAAGATAATTATAGTTTGCATTTCTGCAGATATTATTTTATCTATTTCATTTACTTTGTTGTCAAATATTGAGATATCTGCATACGATATTGCTTTGGAGTGTGTAGTTTTTGGTAGATCATTAACATAGAGCAGGAAAAGATTTGGCCCTAGGACTGATCCTTGCAGTACCCCAGCTTTAACATTTTTATCGTTGAATGTGATAGATTCTATTGTATGTCTACTCTTAGTTCTGATTATACTGTTTCCTATTTTCTAAATATGACTTTAATATTGTATGGAATTGCCTCCCTTATACCATATTTCTACAGTTTGTAAAGTAGCAGTACATGTGACACTGTCAAAAGCTTTCGACAGGTTCAGAAATATCCGTTTTAATTTCTCATTATTATCAAGCCCTTGAAATATGTCATGTAATAATTCTGTGGCTGTGGCAGTGGGTGATTTTTTTTTCTGATATGCTGCGGTTTGCTTAGCATTTTGAATTTACTAATAAAGTTTACTGGTGTGTTATTTAATATTTTTTCAAATACCTTAGCTAATATTAAAATTGGACTAATAGGTCTCTAGTTTTCTTCTTGTTTTACTGCCCTTTTTAAAAAAAATTGGGTGAGCTATACTTATTTTTAAATAATCAGGGAAAAAATCCTGTGCTAGTGATACAGTTAATTAAATGTACAATTATATCTAATAAGGTATATTTATAATGTTTTAAAATTTTTGTTGATATTTCATCTCACCCTGTCAGTGTGTTCTTTTATAACTCATTTATTATTTTTTTCTAACTCTGTTTTAGTGGTTGCTTTCAGATAAATAGTTGAGATAGTCCAACTCTCCCATAGTTATATCTCTAATCAAAATGGGTATATTGATTTCCATACTAATAAAGTAATTATTGAAAATCTGTCAGATTTTTTCAGATTGTTTACTATTTCACCATATTGTTCTAAGGAATGAGATGGAAGAATTAGATCAAGAGATAGCATTTACACAAATGGAGGGTTTGGAACAATTTATATGCTTACAAGTGTAGAGGGAATTGTGAAAACTAAAGAGAAAAGATAAGGAAATGATATGCTGGACATGAAACTAGACTTAGTAAATGGCTAGAAAAGTAAAAGTAGAAGAAGGAAGGGAAGGGGGAAAATAGAGAGCTAATTGAAATAAAACAAAATTGAATTCAATTTTTATGCATGGACTCATTTTAACTGCATTTAAGTATATGATAGAAGTATGAAAGTGTAGTAGCTTTGAGAACAGTAAATAAATAGGTCACGGCAATACTACAACTACTCATTTTTCTGGCAATCACTTATTCTTCTGCATACAGTCCACTTAGGTTGTGACTTCTTTGATTTGTTGGCGACAACCCACACCACAATGGAACAATCCCATTCTATGTTAGGCATGGAATTCCACTTTATCTCAGAGACCTCTATCAGGCTTGAGGTTATTTTACATGCTGTAAAAGCTATGACACTTACCACCAACTTTACTTCCCTTCGAAGGAACCCATGCTAAGGATTTTTACAATTGAAAAAGTCCATTGCTCTTTGCCGAGTTTGAATCAGAGGCTAGCATGTTACCTCTAGACCACAGAGTATGACAATTAGAAATAAAGGTAATAATGTATGAATTAGGAAAAAAGTGAAACAAACTCATTAGGAGAAGGCAGGAGGAGTTATAAGCTAAAAACTGTAAATCAGCAAAAGTGGTAAAAGCACTGTAAGAGATCGACAAAATCTTACTGCACAGAAAAATCTAGATTTCTGTAAAACATTTAATTTGTCTTAACATTTTTTTTCCTGTTGAATAAACCATTTTGGAGATATTCCTTTTTCTGAATTTTCCAATATTATACTTCTCTAAAATCAGACATTATATATCTTTTAATCTCTTGGCCGTGCAAAGAAAATGTAATTTTAAAGCCATCATTTAGCAATCAGCTGTAAAAGATTTGACTTTTGCTGAAAGCAAAGCCTACTTATTTATTTCCATTTTCCCCTTGCATCTACAAGAAAATTTGCAACAAATGTTTATCTAAATTAACATGAAGTAGATATAGGAATAAGCATGTATAAGAACAGTTTGTACAAGAGTAATATTATGTGAGTGTACATATCAGATTTTTATGTTGTAAATATATAAACTTTTAAATACAGAGGGGCCATTTATTACAACACATGTAACATTGGGAAATCATATATACAAATATAATAATTTGTAACTTAAAACTTCACTTGTCGTATAAGAAATGTTGAAACTTTTCTTGTAAATTGTTCATGGAAATTCTTCCACATCATCAGCTGGAACCACAAACAAAACTGTCGTCATCGCTACAAACGCTAGATGTTACTATGTTCTTGTTAGTACTACCAAAATCTGAAGATGAAGCAAATTTAAAAATAGAATCAACTGCTTGTATTTCAAAATTCATTACGCGATGTTTGTTTTTTAAAATACATATCTTTTCCCAAACCATTACATCTTTGGGACCATTTAATTGTTTTAATAATCTAACTTCTGGATTTATTTCATGGTTAAATGACCAAAATTGATCTGCTGCAGCCGATTTATCGGTCTGTTTATACTTAATGTTACGAAAATGCTCTTTTGTTCTGGTTTCTAAATTATGTTTTGTCTTTCCAATATAAACTTTATCATAATCGAAACAATTAAATTGATAAATATCAGATTTTTTATTATTAGTAATTTGATCCTTTTTTAGAGAAATGCTTTAAATTTTTAATACTGTATTTTGAGGAACTAGTTATGCCAAATTCTTTAAAAATTTTTGAAAATGTTTTTTAACCCAAGGTTGGTAAGTAAATTTTTTAAAATTATAATCGTCTTTTATTTTTTTAAGGGTGGAAATATTAACAGTTTTTTGATATTTAAATTTTTCAATTTTTTTAATTAATGAAGTCTGTATTAAAACCATTAATTAAAGCGGTATAAATAATATTTGTTTATGTAATTATCAATATGAGTAGACTTCTTATAAATACCAAAGTTTAATTTAAGTTTTGGGAAGTCTACTCATATTGATAATTGCATAAAAAATAACAGTTTTAACCCCTTTTCAAATAAATTTGCTGCTTTAAATAGTTTGATTTCTAGATTAATAAATATACCCCTGAATAAAGATGAATTTAATAAAGAATATAAACATATTATTTATACTGCTTTAATTAATGGTTTTATTAAAGACTTTATAAATTAAACAATTGAAAAATTTAAACATCAGAAAACTGTTAATGATATTTCTACCCTTAAAAAAATAAAAGATGATTATAATTTTAAAAAATTTACTTACCAGCCTTGGGTTAATAAACATTTTTAAAACATTATTAGAGAATTTGGTATAACATTAGTTCCTCAAAATATACTACTAAAAATTTATTGCATTTCTTTAAAAAAAGATCAAATTCCTAATAATAAAAAATGTGGTATTTATTAGTTTAATTAAATTAATTAGGAGTCAATTAATGACACAAAACAACACTTACTTTTAAATTTTCCCGGAACCAGTTTCTGAGGCCTTCCCTCTATCTTCAGCCGGACATCGACTCTAGATGTCCGGAGAAGTCGATGTCCGGCTGAAGGGAAGGTCTCAGAAACTGGTTCCGGGAAAATTTAAAAGTAAGTGTTGTTTTGTGTCGTTAATCGACTCCTAATTAATTTAATTTATACAACAACACTGTTTTCAACACTTCCATGAAAGGATTTATTTATTTGTTTCGATTGTGATAAAGTTTATATTGGAAAGACAAAACGTAATTTAGAAACTAGAATGAAAGAACATTTTCATAACATTAAGTATAAACAGACTGATAAATCGACCGTAGCAGATCATTTTTGGTCATTTAACCATGAAATAGATTCAGAAGTTAAATTACTAAAACAATTAAATGGTCCCATAGATATAATGGTTTGGGAAAAGATATTTATTTTAAAAAACAAACATCGCGTAATGAATTTTGAAATACCAGCAGTTGATTCTATTTTTAAATTTGTTTCATTTTCAGATTTTGGTAGTACTAACAAGAACATAGTAACATCTAGCATTAGTAGCGATGACGACAGTTTTGTTTGTGGTTCCACCTGACTGTGGAAGAATTTCCATGAAATCGCGATCCCGAACAATTTATAAGATAAGTTTAATCATTTCTTATAAGATAAGTGAAGTTTTAAGTTACAAATTATTATATTTGTATATATTTGTTTGATTCACTGTTAGTAGCTTCATATTTTACGTATTTATTAGTAAATCATTTGTTGTTGCATGTGTTAGGAACTCTTAGTAATGTAAATGCCTGCAGCTATGGTTTCAAATTCTGTTTTACTGCAACATCCTGCATTTATGAAATACAGTTCAGTTTTCATTGTGATGTATTGTGTATTACTTGCAGTAAAAATTGCTCCTCTTGAAAGAAAATGTGTATTTTTATTTGTTTAAAAATGTGAATTTCCATTTCTTATTTGCAAACAAGGCAATGTTAATAAGGTGAGGTATAATTTATACATGGGTGTTCTGTAATGCATGATGGTAAAAATGATACAGTGAAACATACAACGTCATAAGATACTTCTGCAATTCCATGGTTCTGCTAAATATAGCCCAGCCCCTACATTGATGGCGTAAATAATCTTGACAGAAACTATTGAATCAATAAGTTTGTGAGTTAAAGGCACAGTATTATTAGTGCCTCTGAGTCAAAGGTACAGTTCTATAAATTAAAATATACAGTAGAAGCATAAAATAGCACAGTCTAAAATACCATGGATTTGGATTTAATGCAGGTAAAAGTATGTCCCTGTTAGAAAGTATTGTAGTTGACTATTTATTTGGAATGTTGAGATAAAAATATTTTGCAGAGTTTCTGCTTTGTAATTTTTGCCATCAACCCTAATTTTTTTTGACATTTGACTCCTGCATTCTGGAAAAGTAATGGTATATGGGAACAATAGTGTTTCGTAGTGTACCTTTACAAGGCTTCAAAACTTCTACCTGCGATATGAGGTATTCTTAAAACTTGGGAAAATTGAAGTATGCTTTGAGTTTGAATCATGCATCGGTGTCGAAATGTCACAGAAGCATAAAGCATGTTCAGTTGGAGAAAAATTAAACATTGTGTAAAAAGGAGAGAAACAAAGGCAAGTTCGTCGCGTGTGTATGGAGTCCCTGAAGGAATAGTTAGGGAATGGATGAAGAAAGAAATAAACTTCAAAACTTTGTAAACATTTGGAGAATGAAATTGGAATACAAAGAAAAAAGAACCAAATTGGGAAAGCTAGTCATCTCAATAAGTGTTTATACAGGTAGTGTTTAAATGAAGTAAAGGGGTACCATTGTGTGGACCGGTCATCAGAGCTCAGGTTGAACAATTCTATAAATATTTGCAAACGACAGATGATTTTAATGTATCTGATGGCTGGTTTACACAGTGGAAATTTTTTCATTGAGGGAGAAGCTAGGTTCTGTGTCTGAATCTGCAAAACATTTTTCTCAAGAATTAAAACAATTTATGACCAAGTGTACAGCTGTGATGAGACCGCTCTATTATCGATTGCTTCCTAAAAATACTCTGGATGAGAAGAACAGAGTTAATAAATCAGGGATAAAAATGAACAAAGACAGGGTGACACTACTTTTTGCAGTAAGCAAATCAAGAAGTCACAAACTTAAATTGCTATGCATTGGGAAAAGTATTCTTAGATGTTTTAAATATGTTAACATGAATTCACTGTTGTACCTGTGTAGACATACAAAAAATGCATGGATAACTGCTAGCATTTTCACAAACTCATTGCATGCAGAATTTGTGTTATCAGTGAGAACTGCTCTCTTCAATTTTTAAGTGAGCAGCCCCTATTCTTCACTATCCACTTTGAGGCATTATTTATAAGGACCTCATTAATATGAATGTATATATAAATGAGTATAAAATAATGTAAAATTTGTGTTGAAAAATGCCCCACCGAAAGAATGTTTTCAGTACATACATGCAAAGAATGCTCCTTGGTCATTTTCAAAAGAGACCTAATGGTACATAACGGGACCGAGGGTTGTTCAATGAACTCATCCCCTTTACAGTGAGGTAAGCAGGTAAACAGAAGGCATTAGTGAAGAAGTACGTGTCAGGAAAGCAAGCTGTGCGGACACCAGTAATGAAAAGATTTTTGCCGGGGACTTTATATAGAAATGTGTATTTGAATAAACAGTGATTAGTATATTATTTATTATTGTTTCTCTTCACACGAACCTGAGATCTCCATACAAACATGCTCTCCTTAAGCCGTAGCCGATGAGCAGCCGTGGACACGACATAGCCAGCACTAATACATCAACTACAAAAAGAAAAACAATCACTAAAATTTGCAAATGCCTTAAGGTTGCTGCAAAAGTAACGCAAGCGACCGGGGTAATGCGACAAAGAATGGCGACCAACTTTGGGGCACAAAGGAATAGAGAGACAATGATGGTGTTGATGAATTAGTGTGAGAAGAAAGAAGAGAGCAGAGCAGAAAAAGACGCCTAGGAAACGCTAACTAGAATGAGAAAGAAGTGTATCAGGCATCATAGACGACCAGCATTACAACACCTCTCATCAGCAACAGGGAACACGGAAAGAACTTGAGGAAGAAAGGGGCAGAGTTTCCAGAGCAACTTTACATTTACATCAAGGACCAGTGAACATCAATTTTTATGGGACAGAGTAAAAGGACAAAAACAAAAGGTCAGATCTAAACAAAATTGTGTGTTTGTTATATAATATTCTTCAGTTTCTATATGTTATTAAGAAATAAGAAAATATTTTGTGGAAAAATGTCAGATGTAGAAATGTATAATCAGTAGAGGTCAATACACTGTCAACAGAAATAGATATGGAACCCGAGCAGGTAGCTAACCCAGAAGTAGTATTAAGTATGAATGACCCAGGAAATTATCAGGTAGAAAGTTTTGATTCACAGCCGGTAAACAAACAGTCGAAGGGTGAATTGCATGTACTGATAGAAATGATGAAATCAATAGATCATAAATTAGAGAAACATGGTCAGGAAATGAAAGCAATAGATGAGAAATTAGAAAAGGAGGGTCAAGAAAGCAGGGAAGAAAGTAAAAGAATTAGGGATGAACTCAAAGAGGAAATACAAAAGACAGTATGTCAATTAAATAACTAACTTTATGAAGTAGAAAAGAGTGTAGAACAGATTTCTAAAGAAAATCAGGATAAGCTGAAAAACACTAAGTGAAATTTGTAAGGAAATGTGTGTCCAAGAGGATAGATTATTAGAGGAAATTGTGAAGAGCTCAAAAGAGATTGTACAGGTTAAGAAAAATTTAGAACAAAATGACAAATTATTAAGTTCTAAAATTCTAAGACAGGAATCAAGAGTTAAAAGGTCTAATTGAAAAGACTAATGATGATATGCAGCTTGTGCATGTAAGTTTGAGCATAGTGATGTGTCTAGTTTAGATAAGTAAATTGAACAACATAAAGAAAATGAGCAAATCTGGGACGAGAAGTTAAATTCTGCTAATCAGGAAATTTTAAAGAAATTAGAAGATGAGGTAATGAGTATAAATAATAAATTGGAATTTGAGATCAATAAACAGGATTCAGCTTCTCGTAATTCTCAGAAAACAATTGAGAATTTAGTTTGTAAGGTTAATATGTTGCATGTTACCATTACTGACAATCATGTACAACCTGTTAACGTAAGTGAAAGTTTAAATCAGGGAGGAACAAACTTCATTATATCAAACCAGACAAGTGTTGCTACAGGGCCATCAGTACCCAATGCAGACACTTACAGCAATGTAATAGATAGAACTAGTATTTTGACAGAACCTGTTCCACTAACTTATCACAGCTCTGTGCTAAATGACTCAGGATGACTCAGGATGTGCACTTCTTAGAGCTTTGCATGAAGTTTTCAAAAACAGTGCAGACTCTTTCTTAATTACATGTGTAGATGATTTTATCATAATTAGTGAAGATTTCCAGCAACACTTGGAAAATTTAAAATTTGTACTCAAGAGAATTCATGAATGCGGTATGACACTCAACCTTCAAAAATCAAATTTTTGTGTGAAAGAAGTGGAACTTCTGGGTTACGTTATCAATGAAAGGGGAATGAAACCAAATCCGAAAAGAATAGAAGCTATTTTAAGAATACCACCACCGAAGAATATTAAACATTTACAAAGAATTTTTGGTATTTTGAATTTTAATAGTCGTTTTGTTCCACATTATGCACAAGAAATAGCCCCCATGCGTCAGTTGTTACAAAAAGGTCAAAAATGGAAGTGGACAATGGAACTCCAAGAATGTTTTGAAAAGATAAAGGAACTCTTCACGTCATCTATATTGTTGGAACGGCCACATGAAGTCTGGAAGTATGAAATATTCGTTGATGCATCTTCTGGAGGATATGGTGTTTCACTGGGCCAACGAGAAGAAAATGGAGATTTTCATGTCATTGACACAGCTACACGAGGACTGAACTCTATTGAGAGCAATGCTTCAGTGACTGAACTGGAACTAGGCGCTCTTTATTTCGCTCTGACACGTTTTAAAAGCTACATATATCAGAAGAAAGTTAAAGTATTTTCTGATCACATCAGCTTAACTTTTATAAACAAATGTAAATTAACTTCAACCAAAATATCTAGATATGTACATGCCATTACCAGTTTTGACATTGAAATCGTTCAGTGATTTATTATCTCGACTGAATTTTGTCACTGGAATTCCAGAAAATACAGAAAAACCGAAACGAGAGATAGATATAATATTAAGTAAAGAAATGGCTGTTCAGGTGAAGAAAATAGAACTGCAAAAGACAGATAAGAAAATAGTTAAATTGTTAGAATTATCACCCAGGTTAGGTGAAGAAAATAGCTCCAGCACTGCCATAAATGACAGGTTGCTTTATGAGAGGCATGGAAAGATTACGCCTAAATGGAAAGTTTTTATTCCTAAATGTATGGAAACAGCTATAATTATGGACTGTCACATCAATCTCTTTCACTCTGGAACCGACAGGACCTGCAGTGTTATTTTAGAGAACATGTACATTCCGAAATTGAGAGAGAAGGTTAGAAAGCTAATAGTGAGATGTGATACGTGTCAGAAATGTAAACAGAAGAATATTGCATACCAGTACGATAGCAACTCCATAATACGAGAACAACCAAGAGAATTAATCTGTCTAGACATACATGGTGAACTTCCACAGTCAAAATTTGGGATTAAATATATTTTAGTTTGGTTTGATGTTTTCAGCAAATATGTACAAATTTTCCCACTTAAAAAAACCAATAGCCAGGCTTGCCTTACTAAGTTGCTGAATTACTACATTCCGGAAGAAGGAAAAACTAGAGCTGTATTAACTGACATTGCCACTATATTTTCTGAAAACAAATTTACAAAAGGAACCGAAGGTGCAGGGATTAAGTAAGCCAACCCAGCAGAAAAATGGATAAGATATTGGGATATTTTTGAGAATCCTTTGTAATACTCGCCACAGCCAATGGTTTTCATATATTCCACAGATTGGGAGAATTCTAAATGAAACGCCAAGTCCAGTGACCGGTTTTAAGCCTGTGAAAATCATGAAAGGAAAGATAATTGATACCATAGGAATTAAAGGTCCCCAACCTATAAAAGTAAAGGAGAACATTGAAATAGAGGCAGAGGAGATATGTAAGATTGCAGCTGAAAGAATTAAGAAGAGAGCAAACAAAAGAAAATTGAAACATAATTTAAACAAGAAAGGAATCGAATGGAAGATTCAAGAGGGTGATCTAGTCTTATTAAGAAATAAAACACTTTCAAGTAAAATTAAGAAGGAAAACCAGAGATTGATGTTACATTTTAAAGGTCCATATAAGGTCACTAAAGCTTTTTCGACTGACACCGTAGAAATCATGGATAACACAAGTGGTAAAATTCTGGGAAGATTCCATAACGAATTACTGAAGAAATACCAAACACCACGAAGCCTGTCAGAAGAAGAACAAGAAACAAAAGGAATGAAAGAAAGGTGTGGGAAACTAAATTAACAATCATGATGCACATCTGTGATAATAACTGGAAACAATATTAGAATTGATACTATCTGTTATATAAAAGCATTGTAAAAGAAAAAAGTTTGTAAGAAACCAGGATAGAATTTAACAGAAAATCTAAAGTAAGAAAAATAATATGTAAGAATAGTTGTTTAAATCTAGTTGTGTGAAGTGTAATTATTGTTGATAGTCTTGTTAGGCTAAAATGTGAGCCAGTGTTTAATATGATACACAGTGAATATAGTGATCATTTCAGGAAACTCAATGAGTTTTTTTATTTATTTTTTTATTTTGAGAGGGAGAAATCATAACTAGATGATGAACTTCTTTCGAGTGAATTTATGAGGAGGAAGATTATAAGACAAACAACATTTCTTAAAGTATAAACTTGAAAGAAGCGTAGAGACAGTGAAGCACAACTGATGATAAGGGCAGAAGCTCTTGAAACATGTCATGTGAATAAACAGTGTGAGTGAAGCAGTGTGTCAATATCTTCTCGATTCACTTTTGAACATTTCTTAAATTGTGTAATAAAATTAGTTGTTTGTCCTATAAGGGCATATGAGGCATTATTTATAAGGACCTCATTAAAATGAATGTATATATAAATGAGTATAAAATAATGTAAAATTTGTGTTGAAAAATGCCCCACAGAAAGAATGTTTTCACTACGCAAAGAATGCTCCTTGGTCATTTTCAAAAGACAGACCTCACGGTACATAACGGGACTGAGGGTTGTTCAATGAACTCATCCCCTTTACAGTGAGGTAAGCAGGTAAACAGAAGGCATTAGTGAAGAAGTATGTGTCAGGAAAGCAAGCTGTGCGGACACCAGTAATGAAAACATTTTCGCCGGGGACTTTATATAGAAATATGTATTTGAATAAACAGTGATTAGTATATTATTTATTATTGTTTCTCTTCACACGAACCTGAGATCTCCATACAAATATGCTCTCCTTAAGCTGTAGCCGATGAGCAGCCATGGACACGACATAGCCAGCACTAATACATCAATTACAAAAAGAAAAACAATCACTAAAATTTGCAAATGCCTTAAGGTAGCTGCAAAAGTGACGCAAGCGACCGGGGTAACGCAACAACTTGCTGATATTCTACAGTTGCGAGATGAAAATATAACTAATGTTCTTATCTAAAAACACTACAACTGACCCAGCCATATTATAAGAGCATTCATAGAGCATTACTGCTGTGAACTCAGTGCTCTACTGAATTGTGGTGAGGAAATGGAAAGTTTATAAAATCCATCTATTTAACATAAGTTGCATATTCAGTAGGACTTGCACTGGGAAGCATTACTCTGTATATTATTTAGAACTGCTGGTAAAAGTGTTCTAGGAACAAATAGTTACCACTGAAAATTATTCAGTTGCAGAATTCACAAGCAGTGAAATCCAGTCTACAGGTAGTGTTCTGCATTGTGAAATCATGACTGACGATTTGAATAACTGGGTAGATGTTGACAACAGTAAGCCAATTTCAGAACACACATCTGAAGAAGATATAATCAATGCTGTCCACAACAAGAATGACAGTGAAGAACAGGATGATGGTGAAGATAATGGTGAAAATAATATGAAAGTGGAAGAAAACATTCTGAATGTTATGTCATTCAAATGCTGTGATTCTGTAGATGGAAAGGCAAAATGAATCAAACAGCATTTATCTCCTCCATCTTGCTGCAATCAAGCAATGCGCAGAGAAAAAACGTAGTGCATCAGTGCATCTAACAAACTTACAGAATTTTTTAAAATAAAGCAAAATTATATTAGTGCAAAGTATATGCAGTATAATGTAAAATAAGATTGAAACAGGCTTGAATACACCTCCCAGCATAACCAGTGAATAATTTTAAAAGTAGGTACTGCAATTTATCTTATATAGGAGAGTTTAATACTGTACTGTAATTTATTATTACATGCATATTTCCCGCCTCCAACTGTGCAAGATTTTTTTTTTTTTTTTTTTTTTTTTGTCCATCTAGTGTACACCCCTATACAATGTGGAGGGGGGTGAAGTATGTCCCCGAACAACTGCGTTATTGATAGAGTCAACATGAAAAGTTAAATGCCACGGCCAGGATTTGAACCACGGATCTCCTGGTTAGAGCGACTGGACGGAAACCGGGAGATCCGTGGTTCAAATCCCGGCTGTGTCATTGAATTTTTCATGTTGACTATCTATGAAAAACCTTAGCCTATGTACGGCTAGTGTGAAGAAATGGTTAATTTCCATAAAAAATAACTAAAATAACTGTTATTTTTAGGCTTGTATTTTTTAATTATTCTCTCTTTGAGCACATGCCATATTTTCTTGTTTTAAAATTACAGGATCCCTAGCTCATATGTGGTTTTCTCAATATGAATGTAGAAACCATATAGTGTATAATTTTTGTTGAAATCATATGCCCCATGGTACACACTATACCAATAGCTTCGATTTTCTGGTAGAAATTTATAATGAAAGGGTAGAGCCAGAGCCAGACTGAAAAATTCAATGCCATAGCCGGGATTTGAACCACGGATCTTCTGGTCTCCATCCAGCCGCTCTAAACCATTGGGCTACCATGGCCAACGTGCCAACATGACATTAAATTCTCCAACTGACTCGTGTTTTCCCAGTAAACCATTAGGAGTTCTCATAAACACATGAGACAGCTACATTAATGGCGACTTTTATGCTATAAGTACTTTAAGGCCCGGGGTTTATAGTTCGGACCACTATTAGGTACAATTAATGTATATTAATTGTTCTTTCACACTAGCCGTGTGTAGGACGCACTATGAAAGGGTAGAACCATTGCGCACACAAAGGAACTGATAGTGTTTAAGGGAGATAAAGAGCTTGCATAAGCAGATAAACATAGCGCCGCTGATAAAAGACTTACCGACACAGATAAGTGAAGTAAATGGAAATTGCTAGTGACTTCTTGATTGATGGTTTCTGGTTTGTTTTAGAACAATCTAGAAATTATCAATGGAGGTATATATAAGAGATTGTGACACGCCAGAGGAGTAGTAAATAGAGCAGTAACAGAAGTAAACAGCTGTAAAGTGTTGTAATGAGAGCTAATGTTGTAAACAAATGTAATCAGAACGCTGTTTGTTTTGGTCATCGACCTTGGTAAATTGTAATTGTGTATGTGATGTAATTCTGCTGCTACGAAGTGTATTTCTACGCAAATGAACGATTTGAATTTCCGCAAATTGGACTTTTTAATTCTACGAACCCACAAAGTCACAATTGGTGTCAGGAAGTGGAACGAAGACAACATCACTGAGAAAGATGGAAGAAATAAAGGCCAAATTAACAACGAAGACGAAAGCTGCAAATAGCAACTTGACCGCGACGATGACCGACACCAGGAAGAGCATCGGAAGAATGAGTAAGGCCCGGCGTGGCGAGGAGCACGTTGGCGCCATCACCACCATCCCCTCGAGTGACACTGCGCGCCTTCAGTTGGTGTATGGAAGAGAGCCTCATCGCGGACGGTTGGGTGAGAGGTAAGCCGTGCCGCGTGCTCGTAGACACCGGGGCACTCGTGACCATCATCAGACCTGACGTGGCCAAGGGTTTACCGTCGAGAAAACCGAGCCGACCATACCAGTTAGTGACGGCATCGGGTGACACTTTGTCTGTGGAGGACGCCCTATTGAAGTTGACCATGGGACGGAGTGTCGAGCGTCTGTGGAGGTTCGTCGCAAAGGTGGTTGAGGAGGTGATACTGGGATTGGATGCCCTCAGGAGTCACGAGGTGATGGTCGACGACGGCAGGAAGGTCCTTCGGCTTAACGGAGTAGAGGTCATACTCCGGCAACCCGAAGAGCGCCTTGGAATCTGCAGGGTCATCTTAAAGGAAGACCTGGTTGTCTCCGCGAGAAGCGAGGTGGTGGTGACGGCGCGACTGGAAGGACAGCGAAGAACATGCAGGACCAGAAGACGCCTGTGCACGGACTATGTGTAGCCAGAACATTGTTGCCGTTTCGAGAGGAGGTGCCAGTGAGGCTGCTTAACCTGGCGGACACCGATCACGACATCCAGGCTGGAACGGAGCTGGGGACGTGCGAGCCCGTGGTCAGCGTAACCGCAATCGACAAGACACAGGAGCCGGCGCCGACGCAACACCTGGGGCCGCGGCTGGAAGGCTTATTGGAGAGGGTGGCCGACCACCTGACCGCAGAACAGCTCGAGAAGGTTCGATAACTGCTGAGACGATACCAGCGAATCTTCAGCCAAGGCAGAGAAGAACTACTGTGTCACCCGGAGTTATTGGCGGTAGTGAAGACCTTGGAGCACTTCCACAAGTACCTGTACGGTCAGCCATTCCACCTGAGGACTGACCACTCCGCCCTCACCTGGCTGTTGAGTTTTAGGAACCTGGAAGGCCAGACAGCACGTTGTATACAGAGGCTGCAGGATTACGACTTCACCTCTGAACATCGTAGAGGGAAGAGCCACGTTAACTCAGACGCCATTATCCGAAGACCCTGCCCAGAGGAGTGAGGCCAACGCACAAGAGTGGAAGAGAAGGAGCGTGCCGCAGCTGTCAGAGTAGTCACGGCAGTGCCTGCGGATGGCTGGAATAGCGCAGGCCTGAGGAGGGAGCAGCTGGCGGACGCACACTTGGGGCCACTCTTGAGATTAGTGGAGGCAGGGGCAAGACCAACTTGGGAGGACGTTGCACCAAGGAGTGCCTTATACAAGTCGTACTGGGCCCAATGGGACTCGCTGAAGACAAGAGAGGGCATGGTGTTCCGGGTATGGGAGTCGCCCGATGGAAAGACGCAGAGAGAACAGTTGGTACTTACCCGAAGTAAGGTCCCGGAGGTCTTGGAGGAAGTGCACGCCGGTACTTCAGGGGGACACCTGGGAGCAAACCGAACAGTCGACAAACTCTGACAGCGCTACTACTGGCTGAGGCTCTAAGCAGACGCTAAGAGATGGTGCCGTCAATGTCACGTGTGCGCGGCGAGACGCGGCCCCCAGACTAGGAGCCGGGGTCGCATGCAGCAGTACAACGTTGGAGCTCCATTCGAAAGGATCGCCGTTGACATAGCTGGACCATTCCCAGTGTCCGACCGAGGCAACAAGTACCTGATAGTGGTCGGGGACTACTTCAAGTAGCCGGAGTTGTATGCCCTCCTGAACCAGGAGGCAAAGACAATCACAGACTGCCTCGTGGAGCAAGTGTTCTGCCGATTTGGGGTGCCGTTAGAGCTCCACAGCGATCAGGGTACCAATTTTGAATCCAACCTAATGAAGGAGGCACTAGAAAGACTTGGGGTTAACAAGACCCGCACAGCACCTCTACATCCCCAGTCGGATGGCATGGTCGAAAGGTACATCAAGACCTTAGAACACCTGAGGTAGGTCGTGGCCAGCCATCGGTGAGACTGGGACGTCAAGGTGCCACTGTTCATACTGTCCTACCGCCCGTCTACATACGACACCACTGGGATGATGCCAGCAAGCTTGACGTTCGGCCGAGAGTTAGGCCTCCCCTATGATCTGGCTTTTGAAAGCCCCCCGGATGCAAAACAGCCAGCAACCAAGTATGTGGAGAACCTGGTGGACCGTCTCCACAACATGCATGAGATGGCTCGTCAGAATATCCAGAAGGCGAGCGACTGCATGAAGACCCATTATGATAGGCAAGCCAAGGGTTCCAGCAAAGTGACCTGGTCTGGTTGTATCGCCCTACTCGGAACAAGGTACGCTGCCGGAAGCTTCAGCAGCCGTGGCAAGGACTGTACTGGGTGGTGAAGAGGATTAACGATGTGCTCTACCGCATCCAGAAGGTGCTCCGAGGGAAGATGTTGGAGTACACCTGGATCGTCTGGCCCGCTACAATGGTGTTGTTCGGGACGACCAGCATTGAGGAGGGAGCAGCGTCGTGAACCTGATCGCGATAGCTCGGCTTGCGCACACAAAGGAACTGATAGTGTTTCACGGAGATAAAGAGCTTGCATTAGCAGATAAACATAGCACTGGAGATAAGACTTACCAACACAGATAATTGAGTTAAATGGAAATTTTTAGTGACTTCTTGATTGACGGTTTCTTGTTTGTTTTAGAACAATCTAGAAATTATCAATGAAGGTATATATAAGAGATTGTGGCACGCCAGAGGAGTGGTAAACAGAAGCAGTAACAGAAGTGAACAGCTGTAAAGTGTTATTGTAACGAGAGCTAATGTTGTAAACAGATATAATCAGAACACTGTTTGTTTTGGTCATCGACCTTGGTAGATCGTGATTGTGTATGTGATGTAATTCTGCTAAGAAGTGTATTTCTATTCAAATAAAGAACAATTTGAATTTCCGCAAATTGGGCTTTTAATTCTACGAACCCACAAAGTCACAATATGCTTCAGCTGGTAATACAAATCAAACATTCATATATGAAGTAAATACTCTCCAGCCTGGGCTTGTTTTACTGCCTTTCATTTTGTTCCTTTCCCTAAGGTAGAGAGTAGAACGGAAATGAAGCTTTAGTGGCACCCTGCTTCCTCTCCTATATGTAGTTTCCCATGAAGTCAATGTTGAAACATCTTGCTCCCATATAGTGTCTTTTCTTAACATATTCCTCTGAATTTGTTTTAAACATTCCAACATAATCATGTTACTAATCATTTTTAATTCTAATTAATGCAGGAATGGCTGTGTGCTGCCATCGTGAGGATAGTGGCAAGCTGTTGGTTGGAGAGAAAAATGGCCTTTTAAGATTGTATAATGTACTTAGTCAGCAAGCAATCTTATCATTTGACAGTGGTAATGTACCACTAATGTCAGCTGACTGGTGTCCTGGCAACAGCTTAAGAGTAGCAGCAGTTTCAGCTGGGAAGCTCATTGTTTGGGACGTATCCAGACCAAGGTGAGAATACATATATTGATGTCTTGGGTTTCCTTACAAGATGGATCTTTTATGCAGTTATATTCCCAGAATACAAGTACATTAGCTAAATGTTTTTATAATAAAATAAGCAGCATAAAAAAAATTGAAGCTAAAACAGTGAAGTAACGCAAATATTACAATAAAAAGTATACCTCATCCGTTGTATAATATGATATAGAAACAGGTCCATTATACTGTTCTACAATATGATATAGATAAGTTAAATTTTAAGGAATTAGTGGGCTGTATGTGGGTCTATTCTACATAGTGTTTTATAATATGATGTTCATAATCAGGGTTAGGATTTTTAGGTGCAAATTGCAGATGAAAAACATAAGGGAAAGGGTTCTCAAATAAGGTATAAAAGGGACAAAAAGGTGCTGATTTATTCAACTAATTCAATAATTTCTTCTTTCCTCAATTCTATTTTATTGAATTACAAACAAGTACATCAAATTATCACTCATCAGAAGAAGGAAAATACATGAAGCTGCAGTCAGGTACTTGTAAAAAGGAAGCACAAACTCTTTAATTTTGTTACAATTCTCACACAACATAGCAGCACACTGGATTCAAGATCCCTAGTGAGTAATGACTGGGAAATTTGGAAGGGCAAGCCAGTGGCAATTCCTTTCTTGGAGGTGTTGAAAACAGTGTTGTTATGATAAATTTAAAGGGAGTCGATTAATGACACTAAACAACACTTACTTTTAAATTTTCCCGGAAAAATTTAAAAGTGTTGGTTAGTGTCATTAATCGACTCCCTTTAAATTTAACGAATTGGAGGTTTCAGCAGAATCTTTTTCAGGGCAGAGATGAACTGATTTGCGATGTATTCGTTCCTTATGGATTCACAAACCCTGTGTAGGGCATGAACCAAGCATGTCACATGCTTCAATTTAGGAAATAAAGGCTTCAATTGGTTAACAGCTGAAATCATGTATGAGCCTGGTCCGTAACCACAAGAAGTTTTTTAAACTTGATATCAGCTGGCCAGAGTTTTTGACAAAAGTTCATAATTAATTTCATTACTGTACTGGCATTGGTTTTCTGTAACTCCTGCTTTTTAACAACATGGGCTTAACTTTCTCCCTGCTAAGGGTAAAACTAAAATATTAAGTATGGTTCCATTAAGTCTATGGTTTCATCTACAGTGATTTCCACATCACAATCGGATACTTCTTGATTCTTTTTATGGTTTCTTGGTAAACAGACTCCATGTATGATTTTCTTAAAGTACTCTCATTCGGCATTGACATCTTTGTATATTTTTCAAAAAATCCCTTGAAGGGTGGATAGTTCATCTTATTGAGAGGAATTCCTGCTTGTGTAAGAGCTGCACATAACTCAATGTTCATTTCCTTAAAATTTTGGCTTTTTGAAGAACTGTTGAAATGCATTTCGTAATAGAGCCTGTCGCGATTTGTTTGCCTGAAGAGTTTTGTTCATTTGATGCTTAGAGGTGGAAATGTGCTCTTTGATGCAATCTTGCTAATGTTTTTCATTAACAATTCCTGAATTGCAAATAGTACATAGGATAACAGTTTCATTTGTGTCTATGAAATCTTGTTTGAATTCCTGAGCCAGAACAGTAAGTCGAGCACTGGACACCTTTGGCATGGTAAAATGTACAGTCCGGCCTTTGTATCTCCGGCTCTAATGTTTTGCGATTGCAAGAGGTGGAGGGGGAAAGTTAAATAGTACCAACATACAGTAATGAGCAATTGAAAACATTCTCATAATTACCTTTAGAATGAAAATATAGGACTATATTAGCTATAAAACGCTGAAATACAACTTACAGTTTCATTATCATGCAAGATACTTATTACAACATCACTCTATTCGAATATTTCGTTCACACCTTTCACACACATTAACTGCATCTGTTGGTGGTATTGGGAGTCTCTACATCTGGTGTTGTGGTCAGGAAGTTAAAACTGTATGGTAGCGCCAATCAGCATTGTCGCTGCTAGGCGTGGCTTCCGAACCCAACACTGTGTTGCCAGATTAAATTTGTTTGAGCCACGTGGTTTTAGCTGCTTGCGCTGGTGAACTTTTTTTTGTATATTTTGCATGCGTGAATTCCGATTTTTAGTGTTTGTAAGCCCTATTATTATCGCTATTATAATAATATGGCTACTGGTTTGTGAAATATGCAAATACGTGAAATATTTAAAATACGCATTGTTCCTGTGCTTGAAATTCCCGCTAAAGAATTGGCAACAGCCTGCTTCCCCCTCTCGAGAAATGTCAGAGCTGGAGATAGAGCGGCCGAACTGTAGTAGTACACTCATTTAGTAATATAACAAAAGACTAACACCAGTTCACTTGCTAACTCAACGTGACTGTTACACAACTCATTCACCTGCTGTCCACACTCTTATATAACACTGCGACAATTACCAGAATGTTCTCATTCATGCTGGAACTGCAATCTCAGCAATTTCTAGTGGCCTTAAGCAGAACCCAGAATTAATTCTTGGAACTACACATGTAAGGTTTACTGCTGTCTCTGCATGACCTTGCAATCTGCGCGAACAGATAATAATAATAATAATAATAATAATAATAATAATAATAATAATAATAATAATAATAATAATAATTTTTATTTGTCAGAGACCAGAATACATCCAGAAATGACACTGTCATAATTACAATACTAAAATATATAAAACAATAATCACCTATGTGGCTACAGATTACATAAATTTAAATTACAGAGTAATGTCAACACAAGTACTATCCATAAATTCATCAATTGAATAAAATGGCATATTTAATAGCCAGTTGTGAATACATACTTTTAGTCTATTAATTGGGACAACTCTTGCTGCCTCAGGTAGTTTGTTGAACATGTTAATACCATTATAAAAACAAGTGTTTGCGCTAAGAGCTATCTGCATCTTGGATAGTCTAATTTATGCTTATTTATTTTGTTGAAGGTATGGTGATCAGTCCTGAGAGAATATTGGTTAATATTTGTTCTGATATAAATTAGTGATCTGTATATAAATAGACTGTACACGGCCATAATCTTCAATTTAATAAATAGTAGTTTACATGGTTCTTTGCTATTTTTATTTAAAAGTATTCGTAGTGCCTTTTTCTGCAATAGAAAACTCGTAGGAACCTCGGAAGAATGTCCCCATAAATGTATTCCATAGTTTATGTGTGTCTCAAATAATGCAAAGTATGCCTGTCTGAGAGTATCTAGTGACACGAGTGACTTTAGTTTCCTAAATAGATAATTTAGTGCACACATTTTCAGCTTGCTTTTTGCATCCAAGTTTTGAATCTAGGCAGAAACCCAAGAGCTTAACAAATGGCAATTCATTTACCCTCATATCTGACAAACCAAATGTAAAATGCTGAGTTTTCTGTTTGTTTAACATCAACTTATTAGCAGTAAACCAGTTCTCTGCAGTATTAAAGTTATGTAGTTCTAAAAGTTTTAATTGATTATGTTCTGAGTGCAATGTTACTAAAGTTGTATCATCAACGTACATAACTAGGTCTTCTGGCAAATTATATGCCAAGTCATTGGTTAATAGAAATAAAAGAAAAGGACTTAAGATAGACCCTTGATGTATGTCACAGTAAAACTCCATTCACGAACAGTAGGCTACTGATTCTGATGAAATTGAAAGAATAGAATGATATACATGACAGTGAATCATTGTCAGTTGTATTATTGGGGCTGCTTTATAGTGGTAAAGCAAGAGAAAGAGGATTTGTCATATACAATTATTTTCCAGTGTTGTAGGTGTACTTTCAACTCCCATGCAGTGTTAACTGAAAGAGTTAGGCTTACTCTTCACATGTTCACAGAAAGTTGAGGAGATGATAATTGAAAGTTAAATATTTTATATTGATTAAAATCATATAGAGTAAAATGGAAGGAAACTTAAAAGGAAAAAGGGGAAAATGGGGAATTTGGTCATGGTTGGGGAAAAAAGGGATAAAGGTACCCAAAAATGCAAAAAGGTGCATGGCAAAAATGTCTCTTTTGGCAACCAGAAATAAAATTTCACACTGTGGTGTCTTTCTGAAGAGCTTAAATTTACCTTAAGAAAAAAGGTGTGCAACCAAGAATCCTAACCCTGCTCATAATATTATATATGCTCGGCGATTATAAAACCATCCACGAAGCGCTGACGGCAGCATTAAGGATGGAGGTAGCCAAAGTAACAGCTATCCCGACGTCGAGAACGAGGAGTGTCCGCTACACCGGAGACAGAAGACCAGCTGAGGGACGCGGCGAACACCTAGTGGCCTGTGTTGGGGATGTGGACAGCCCAGACACCTGCAGAGGGACTGCCCACACCAGGAAGAGCAGCCGGAAAATGAGTAAGGGCCGTCGTGGAGAGGGGCACGTCGGCGCCATCACCACCATCCCCTCGAGTGACAATGCGCACCGTCAGCCGGCGTATGGATGACAGCCTCATCGCGGACGGTTGGGTGAGAGGGAAGCCGTGCCGCGTGCTGGTGGACACCGGGGCAGCCGTGACCATCATCAGACCTGACGTGGCGAAGGGTTTGCAGACAAGGAAGCCGGGTCGACCACACCAGCTTGTTACGGCATCGGGCGACACCTTGCCTGTGGAGAAGGAGGCCCAGCTGAAGCTGACCTTGGGAAGGAGTACCGTATGTCTGTGGGTATTCGTCGCGAAAGTGGCTGAGGAGGTGATGCCCTCAGGAACCATGAGGCGACGGCCGACGTCGGCAGGAAGGTCCTGCGGCTCAATGGAGAAGAGGTTATACTCCGTCAACCAGCAGAGCGCCTTGGAATTTGCAGGGTCGTCTTGAGCGAAGACGTGGTTGTACCCGCGAGGAGCGAGGTGGTGGTGACGGCGCGACTGGAAGGCCAGAGAACCAGGTACATGATGCTGGACCAGAAGACACCTGTACACGGACTGTGTGTAGCCAGGGCATTGCTTCCGTGCCGAGAGGAGGTGCCAGTGAGACTGCTAAATCCAACGGACACCGATCACGACTCCAGGCCGGGACGGAGTTGGGAACGTGTGAGCCTGTGGTGAGCGTAATAGCAATCGACAAGACACAGGAGCCGGTGCCGACGCAACACCTGGGCCACCGGCTAGAAGGCCTACTGGAGAGGGCGGCTGACCACCTGACCGCAGAACAGCTGGAGAAAGTTCGACAACTGCTGAGGCGATACCAGAGCGTCTTCAGCCAAGGCGACAGTGACTACGGTCGCACGGACAAAGTGCTTCACCGCATCGACACCGGGGACGCCCGGCCTATTTGGCAACCACATAGCCGCGTTCCGCTGGCAAAGCAAGGGGTGGTACGAGACATGCTGGAGGACATGAGATCCAAGGGAGTGATTGAATTGTCCGACAGCACTTGGTGTTCCCCTGTAGTCTTGGTGACAAAGAAGAACGGCGAACTGCGCTTCTGCGTAGACTACAGAAAGTTGAACGCTGTCACCCTGAAGGACTGTTTCCCCTTACCCCGGATTGACGACACCCTGGACACGCTAGCTGGTGCACAGTGGTTCTCGATCCTGGACCTGAAGTCGGGCAACTGGCAGGTAGCTCTAGACCCAAGAGACAAGGAGAAGACCGCATTCTCGACAGGCCAAGGGCTCTGGCAGTTCACGGTTATGCCCTTTGGCCTCTGCAACGCACCAGCTACCTTCCAACGCCTCATGGAGTCAGTGATGAGAGGACTGATTTACGACGCCTGCCTGCTATACCTGGACGACATTATCGTCGGTAAGACTTTTGAAGACCATCTCGAGAATCTGAGTAAGGTGCTACAGAGACTGCAGGTGACCAACTTGAAGCTGAACGTGAAGAAGTGCCAGCTGTTCTGCAAGGAAGTGAACTACTTGGGCCACATAGTCTCAGCAACTGGAGTGGCCACAGACCGGGAGAAGACACAGGCTGTGAGAGATTGGCCTCGCCCAAAGGATAAGAAAGAGTTGCGCAGTTTCCTGGGGCTGTGCAGTTATTACCGCTGCTTCATAAAGGGGTTCTCCAACATCGCAAAACCCCTCACCCGCCTGACAGAGGAACACTGGCCTTACGTGTGGACGGAGGATGCCGAAAACGCTTTCCAGCACCTAAAGGAGACCCTGTGCAGTGCTCCAATTTTGGGTTTCCCACAACCGGATGGCGCATTCATTGTGGACACCGATGCGAGCGACCATTGCATTGGAGGTGTCCTATCGCAGATCCAGGACGTCCATGAGCGGGTGATAGCCTACTACAGCAAGACGTTATCCAAGGCAGAGAAGAACTACTGCATCACCCGACGAGAGCTACTGGCGGTAGTAAAGACCTTGTAGCACTTCCACAAGTACCTGTATGGTCAGCCATTTCACCTCAGGACTGACCATTCCGCCCTAACCTGGCTATTGAGCTTTAAGAACCTGGAAGGCCAGACAGCACGTTGGGTCCAGAGGCTGCAGGAGTACGACTTCACCTCGGAACATCGTAGAGGGAAGAGCCACGGTAACGCAGATGCCTTGTCCCGAAGACCCTGTCCAGAAGAGTGCGGCCAGTGCACAAGAGTGGAAGAGAAGGAGCGTGCCGCAGCAGTCCGAGTAGTTGTGGCAGTGCCTGCGGACGGCTGTGATAGCGCAGGCCTGGGGAGGGAGCAGCTGGTGGATGCAGACTTGGGGCCACTCTTGAGGGAAGTGGAGGCAGGGGCAAGACCAACTTGGGAGGACAATGCACCGAGGAGCACCACCTACAAGTCGTACTGGGCCCAATGAGACTCGTTGAAGACCAGAGAGGGCGTGCTGTTCCGGGTATGGGAGTCACCCGATGGGAAGACGCAGATAGAACAGTTGGTACTTCCCCGGAGTAAGGTCCCGGAAGTCTTGGAGGAAGTGCACGCCGGTACTTCGGGAGGACACCTGGGAGCGAACCGAACGATTGACAAACTACGGCAGCGCTGCTACTGGCTGAGACTCCGAGCAGATGCTGAGAGATGGTGCCGTCAGTGTCACGTGTGCGCGGCGAGTCGCGGCCCCCAGGCTAGGAGCCGGGGTCGCATGCAGCAGTACGACGTCGGAGCGCCATTCGAACGGATCGCCGTTGACATTGCTGGACCGTTCCCAGTTTCCGACCGAGGCAACAAGTACCTAATGGTGGTCGTGGACTACTTCACCAAGTGGCCGCAGGTGTATGCCATCCCAAACCAAGAGGCAAAGACAATCACAGACTGCCTCGTGGAGCAAGTGTTCTGTCGATTTGGGGTGCCGTTGGAGCTACACAATGACCAGGGTACCAAATTTGAGTCCAACCTAATGAAGGAGGCGCTACAAAGGCTTGGGGTGAACAAGAGCCGCACGACGCCTCTACATCCCCAGTCGGATGGCATGGTCGAAAGGTACATCAAGACCTTAGAGGAACATCTGAGGAAGGTCGTGGCCAGCCATCAGCGAGACTGGGACGTCAAGGTGCCACTGTTCTTGCTGGCCTACCGCTCGTCTACACACGACACAACTGGAATGATGCCAGCCAGCTTAATGTTTGGCCGAGAGTTACGCCTCCCTTGTGACCTGGATTTTGGAAGCCCTCCGGAGGCGAAGCAGCCAGTGACCGAGTATGTGGAGTACCTGGTGGACCACCTCCACGACATGCACGAGATGGCTCGCCAGAACATCCAGAAGGCGAGCGACTGCATGAAGACCAGATATGACAGGCATGCCAACAGCCAAGGGTTCCAGCAAAGTGACCTGGTCTGGTTGTAACGTCCTACGCGGACCAAGGGACGCTGCCCGAAGCTTCAGCAGCCATGGCAAGGGCCGTACCGGGTGGTGAAGAGGATAAATGACGTGGTCTACTGCATCCAGAAGGTGCCCCGAGGAAAGATGTTGGTGGTACACCTGGATCGCCTGGCACGCTATGATGGTGCTGTTCAGGACGACCAGCTTTGAGGAGGGAGCAGTGTCATCCGAATGTCGGAACTCCCTATAGAACCGGTAGGCAGCAGCAGCAGGAGATGGTAGGTGTTCGCCACGCCCACTCATTTGTCTTATAGCGGTAACGAGGGGTGGCTGGAAAAACATTACTGTGCCGTCTCTTTCCGCTCCCCTCGATTTCTCGAACTTACGGGATATTTCATCTAATCCGGAACCTTCTAGATTGGCCAGCTGGTCTTATATAAGCAACACGTTGGGCTGGAGAAAAGTCAGTGCTTGACGAGCTAATGAACGGTCGAGAAGACTGTATACGTGCATCGGAAGAGTTTACGTAACTGTGAGCGTGCAAGTGGAACTATAACGGACGAACTGGTGAATTGTAATTGTGTGCATTACGTAATTCTGTGTAATCGGCAAGTGTTCAACTGTAATTCGGTGGAAATAAAGAACATTTTTTGAGTGGTGCAATCGGACTTTTAATTTCACGAACCCACAAAGTCACAATACAGTTTATTCCTAAATATCCTGTATATTTGTAATATATTTTCTTATAAAATATGGTGAAGTATGTTGGAACATAATCAAGTAGGAGTATATACATGCATTAGTTATAATACCAGATGAAGTATCATTGTATATTTATGCTACATTTCGTTACACAGTTTGGTACACAGGCCAAACCAATTTTCGGAAGCATTTGTTGTGTAGCTTCTATTGCTTCTGGTTTGCAATGGTGGAACTGAGGCAGTGTACCTTGCTGCCGTAGCCTGTCTTTTCCCATATGAGGTATCTTGTCCATTGGTTTCCTGTTGCATCATACAGTATTCCATGCATTGTTGTCCGGCTATCCCATGCTGAGGTTATCAAATGCTTCCTGTCAATGAGTCCTAATCCGTTGGTGGATACTTCTTGTATTGCAAGGACTGGATACAGTTGAAAAACCCTAAATCAAGCACATTAAAGTCAGGGCTGTTAGGTGGCTGTAACTTGAAAGAAATAGCCCACCCATCTTTACTGGCTGCAGAGAGAATTGCCAGATCATAACAATGGGGTTGTGCATTATCCTTGTGGATGACCACTTGTTTCTTCTTCCAATACTTCAGAAACTTTCCATGGATTGCTGGAATGACATTGTCGATCAGCATTGCCCGACATAAATTTTGTATAAACTGATGTTTTGGGTTGCACACAAGGGGTGCTATATGGTCTATTCTTACTGCTTTTCTTTGCAGCTACAATATCAGTAAAATGGCCAATGAGCAATTCGCTCATTAAACTATTGGTGTCTACTAGCATCCTGTCTGGGCCATGCACAGCTGCCATGAACATGGCCTTGGTAATGAAGCGTACTTTGACATTTACATAAAGGAGGCTCCTCATTCAAAATGAGATAGTATGTCTGTTGAATTTTGGTCAAGTAAAACCACTTGCCATCATTATTGTTATGTGATACCGAAATTAAGGAATGCAATAAATAAAGAATCGTAATGGATTTCAAAGGAACATTGTGTTTGTTAAAATGCAAACAGGTGCAATTGGTTGAGTCGTTTAACAAAAGATACGGGAGAAAAAGGGTTCTTAGCTGGGATTCTAAGTGCATAACACTTGACTCCGTTTGAAAAGGCATTGTTCGGACCCTTAATAATGGCATGACAGACTAATAATCACATTGGACAAAATAGTCACAAAAGGAATTTTGGTGTGAATAAAGACAGGCTTCTAGAGGTGAAAGTCACACGCAGCTGAAGTGAGGACGACCCTACGGGGCTGGCAGTCCATGAAGGACAACTGGTTTTGTCTTGGGTGAAGGCAGACCAGAAGCGATGAGAAAAGGTATCTGTCGGTTCCTATGTGAACAACGAATTAACTGCTATCACATAAGTATTCTACATACGATAACTCTGAACAGTAATATATTGGTAACCCTTGGTTGGCAACTTCGAGTTTGATGTGATGATAAAAAGAAGCAGTCATTAAACCAGTCTGAAACGTGTATTCCAGTGTCATTAGAACCATCCATACTCCTATACATATCCACACATACCCTTTGACGGAACTGTTTGCTGTACCCTGAGTATAGGTCACATGCTTCAAAATTTACAACGTCAGAATAAGCTGCATCAAACTAGTGACCAATGCGTGCAGCAACCTTTTCCAGTGTATAAGTAATTGATGTGAAAAGCAACTTGCATCAAAGTGGTGCATCATTATGGGTCGCAATACGAGTAGGAAGTTTGACACGAGGAGGAGGTTCAAAGGTTCGACCTGAGAATGAGGTTCGTCATGAGAAGGAGGTTCGACCCAACAAGGAGTTTAACAACAGTTCGACTGGAAAGAAGAAAGGAGGCCGGCATCATCAGCAGCATCATCAGGAGACAGTTAAAAACAAATAAAGAAAATAAAGGTACAGAATGTTGTATTCTCTACTAGACTATTGTAAATGTATTTGAGGAGTGGAAAAAGAATATTAAGTAGAAAACATAGAAGTTCAGGAGGTTTATAGTAATAGTAGTAGGCAGGAAGTAGTTGAAGTAGCAGGCTGTAGTAGAACTGTCCCAAATAATGTAGAAATGGAAAGTAATATGTTGGGGGAAGTCAGAGAAATGTTCGAAAGTTTAAGAAAAAAGATGAAGGATAACAATCAAAGTTTAAATAGGATAGAAGAAAAGATAGTAGTGTTCAGAAGTTAGAGGTAGGACAAATAGAACTAGAAAAGAAGTTAAAGAATCAGCAACAGGCGTTAGAAAATTTCATGAATGTTAATTAGGAAGTAGAGAATGTAAGAGTAGAAGCTGGTCAGGTAACAGACAATGTAGGGAAAGATGTTAGTGAGGAGACAGAGAATGCTGAAAATGAGGAAATAGCACATAAATTAAACAAAGAAAGAGAAATGGCTAGAAAAGAGAAGAAACTAGAAGTAGATTAGAAGTATCAGAATGGGAAAATAGAAGACAGACGAATTTGGAGGAAACTGCAAATCAAATGAATGATGCAGCAATAGAGATCACCGCCACAAATGAAACATTGAAAAACATTCCAAATCGAGGGAGAAACGAAAGAGAAATATTCATTTATTTCAGGTAAGGGGCACAGTTCCATCAGAATATGATTAAGAAATGGAGGAAGAGATATCGATGTCCAATACCTAAGCTAGATACGCAAAAATCATGGGGAGGTAGAATAAATAATTCTTTGTACATGGGAAAGTCCGCTAAATTTCTTTGTATTTTCTAAGTACCTTGTGGTATGATGAATTTCCTTGTAAATGGTGGGAACTTAGGCTAAAGTATGTAAAATTACCATAACTAATTGTAAAATTAGAAGAAACACAGACTTGTAAAGTGTATAGGTTAAGTATAAACAGTGTGGTGAAAGTGCAGTGAAATTTAAAAACTAAATAAGTGATAAAAGAAAGAAAACTAAAAAAAAAATCAGAACACTGAAAGGCTTTTGAAAATAATATTTATATAGAATCCTAGAGAAGTATTCGGAAATGTTGTATGAATAAAAGAAAAACCAAACAGATACACACACACCAAAAAAAAAAAAAAAAAAAAAAAAAAAAAATCAAAATAAGAACATTGAAAGACTTTTGAAATGAATGTTTATGTAGAATCTGGAAGAAGAATTCAGAAATGTTGTATTAAAAAAAAGATATTAATGTACAATGGTTTAAACATGGAAGTGTATATATTTATGAATTATTCTAATTGTAGCATTTTATGAATTAAGTGTAAGTAGATCAGATGGAGAGAGAGAGAGAGAGTGAGTGATGATGATGTAGATTAAAGTGTTTTCCATTTAGTGGTATTGAGAAGTTGAAAATTGCGGATCAGAGTGTTGCTAAATGTTAAATACATTATTGTTATGTAACCATGTAAATAATTTTTATGAAATGTCTGTCTATGTAGCATGCCAAAATTAATGTTGTGAAAGGAAATTGTAAAAGAATCGGAAGTTGCTGACGAATGGTTTTATATTTTACATTGTATTCGGGCAAGACGTATATATTCTTTTATTATGGGATAATGAAATAATATAATGGGGCATTTGATACCAAAATTAAGGGATGCAATAAATAAAGAATCGTAATGGATTTCAAAGGAACATTGTATTTGTTAAAATGCAAACAGTTGCAGTTGGTTGAGTCATTTAACACAAGACACGGGAGAATGAGGGTTCTTAGCTGGGATTCTAAGTGCATAACACTTGACTCCATTTGAAAAGGCATTGTTCGGACCCATAATAATGGCATGACAGACTAATAATCACAATGGACAAAATAGTCACAAAAAGAAGTTTGGTGTGAATAAAGACAGGCTTCTAGAGGTGTAAGTCACACACAGCTGAAGTGAGAACGACCCTACAGGGCTGGCAGTCCATGAAGGACAACTGGTTTTGTCTTGGGTGAAGGCAGACCAGAAGCGTTGAGAAAAGCTATCTGTCGGTTCCTACATGAATAACGAATTAAGCGCTATCGCATAATAAGCATTCTACATACGATAACTCTGAACAGTGATATATTGGTAACCCTTGGTTGGCAACTCGAGTTTGATGTGATGATAAAAAGAAGCAGTCATTAAACCAGTCTGTAACGTGTATTCCAGTGTCATTAGAACTATCCTTACTCCCATACATATCCACGCATATTGCTTTTAGATTGTTTTAGCTTGGCACGTCTCCGCAGGTCTCTCCAGCTGCCGGCCAGCTTGGCGGAGATCCTCGCGGATGACGAAACGGCGGTGGGCAAAGTTTTAGCGTTTATTTCAGCTGTGGATTTTAGAATTTAACCTCAAGTATCTTGTGTTTTTTTTTTTTTTTTTTTTTTTTAAAGCCATTTTATCCCTATCCTGATTTTACGATTTTAACTTCTATTTATAACAAGGCCTCCTCGTTATGGCGGTGTTTTTACATTGGTTTTATTTGATTGTGTAAATTTCTAGTGTTTTAGACTTTGATTTAGCTTTTAGCCCACTTGTTTTTAAGGGCGCTGATGATCCAGATGTTGAGCGCCCCAAAACACAATCATCATCATCATCATCTTATCCACGCATACCCTTTGACGAAACTGTTTGCTGTACCCTGAGTATAGGCCACAGTACTTCAAAATTTACGTCAGAATAAGCTGCATCAAACTAGTGACCAATGCGTACAGCAACCTTTTCCATTGTATAAGTAATTGATGTAAAAAGCAACTTGCATCATATGTTAGGGTTGGTTGTAGGAAAAGGAGCTGTACAACCTACCCAGTAACTAGGGGCATAGCTAGGAGGTAGAGAAGAGTAGAGGATGGAACTCCGGAGACGGGAACAATACAAGTTCGTACGATCCATTGTTAACCCCGTTTACTGGATACTAATTCTGATTGACAATACAAATGGGTTACAAACCATTTCCCTTAGCCCTGAAGGGTTTAGAGGTGAAAGTAGTGATACTACAACATATTGCTGATTTCTAAGTGCTTACCTTAATGGTGCAGTGTTTCATGTATGGCTGAGGAATTCCACGGACCCTCGGCTAACTCTCAGAGTTAAGTTCTATCAAACTTAAGTGGGTGAGGACCGTGATGACCCACCAGCAATAACTCGGGTTGACTCCTGGACCGAACTGACTCGTATTGAACCCCCATGGTTGAAAACAGTGATCTTAAATATGTGGGTCATCTATGAAGTTACTGCGTCGACTTGGCATTATGTGGATGGTTCCTAATTAGAACACTATGTAGCCATCCCCCAATCATATTGAGCCAAATTGATGTAACCATACGTTATAGTTCTAAAAATATGTGCAGTCTCCTTCTTGTGTTAAGCACACGCAAGCAGTCCGTCAGCTGCTAATTTAGCCACTCAGCAGAATTCGGAACTTCAAAACATGCAAATAAGACAAGTGCCGAGAGTGAGCCTTGGTCCTACAATTCTAAAATTTGATAGTTTCCTATTTATTCCTCAGCCATATATGTAACAGTATGTAATCATACATAGGCTTGAATTTCCCATCAGGTTCTACCATGGAGAAACAAAACCGTAAGAGTTCACGTTTGTTCTATTCATTTAAATAGGCTTTACTGTGGATGAAACTGTGTCCTCTTTCAAATACCTAAACAGAGTTGTTTGCAGAACTCCAATAGCAGAAGACAAAGATCTCAGTGTTCCACATTTATGCAGAGGGCTGTCTGTGATTTGGTTCAATTCAGTGGAATAATCCTTATGCTTGTGCCCACACTTTGTGTGCTTCAAGCTCCTAACATCAGCATTTAATATCCGTTGTTCATACTGTGCTTTGGCATAATGCCAGATACGTCACTGCTGCTATCTTAATGGTGCCCTTCTTCAAGGTACATCTTCCTTGAATTGGAGTAGGAATTGTAAAATGGCACTATGACATTCGGCTATTAATTTTTGTGCTTTGGAGTTTCTACTTACATTTGCCTCATTTACTTGTTTACTTGTCCTAGAATGCTGTAATGGGTGCCCATTTGATTGACATCCACACTCAGCTCCATAGTTGTTTACTTTTTGTCATTTGTAGTAACATATGCACTGTGAACGTTTGCCTGGATGAAGGTTAGTTTCAATAGTGCACACAAATCACATCAGACCACGAATTGGATTCACATGTGCAATTAAGTAGAGCATGATTCCCATTTCTATACCATATTATGGAATGGAGGGAGTAATAATTTGTTACAAGCTTCATTTATCTCTAAGAAATTTTAAATTATTCATAGATCACAGGACTATTTCCAAATGCATAATTACATTAATAGCCAATTATTTACTTAAAAATTGGCTAAATTGGCTGATTAATAAATCTAAATTGGTTGATGTTAACTTCTTATTTCAAACTGGCTGACTATACCAAAGTTTCACAGGCAGTTTAAGTAATTTAATTTACCTTCCACCATTGTTTATAAAATTGTTCAAATATTTATAAGGTAATAGGAGCTAATGCTTAACTGATGGCGTGAGCATTCCAAGTTCTCTCCGGCTTCAAGCCGGGTGTAAATGTGATGTACCAACGTTTCAGGAGCATACCCTGAAGAAAGGAACAATGTATGCTCCCGAAATGTTGGTACGTCATCACATCTACACCTGGTTTGAAGCCCAAGAGAACTTGGAATATTTATAAGGTAATTTAGATGACCTTTTAGATGACCCTCTGTAGATGATTGAAGTAAGCAATGTACAGGAATTTTTTAACATAAATAAATGTCAAAGCTATTTGAGAACAATCTTGATTGCATTTTAGAATTTAGCACCATAGGAAGCTCCCTACTCCAACTTTGCAAAATTTACCGTAAGATACCAGAGTTCTGTGACACTTTATATAGAGTAACCTTTCCAATTGCTGCTTTTATTGCAAGTCTGAACGTTTAGACAGGCTGTAAGCTCTTTAATCTTTGATTTAGAGAAATCTGTTGCTGTTGAAGGCATATTAATTATTTTTTTCTATAAAAGAAAGAAAGCAAGCAAGAAAAGCTCTTTATATTCCATTTGTAATTTAAGTAAGGTTGCATTCTTGTTACAGTCGACCTATAGAAATGAGGGTAGTACATATGGAAGGTGGTCAGCTGGTGCGGTTTTCACAACTGAGTGAAAATCATATTGCCACTGTGGGACAACCAGATCTACAGCTCAAAATTACACACATTCGGAATAAACATCCACTTCTCACCTCATCTCTGCAGGTATGTTTCTAACCTGTCTTGTGACAACAAAAGCTTTTCTGAAAGACTTCACAAAACACTTCAAGTGTCTCTTACTAATAATAAAAATTTCTCTTAACATTGGTAAGATCCATAAATTAATTTTTTTAAATAATTTTTTTTATATATAAATTTATTGTAGCTGCTATTCTAGGTTTTTACTGGATATGCATATGTTTAAAAAAAAAAGTTCCTCTTAACACTGATTTAATATTTAGACTTTTAGGGCAATTATAAGGCTGACTACTTGAACCTTTTATCCCCTTTTCCAGAAGTAATGGCACCAATCCATCACAAAAGTCCACATAATACTTGGAGTATAATAGGAAAAAGATATGGGTGAGAGAAAATAAAAGTAAATGATATTGTGGTTTATCACATATACACTAATCTATTTTATTTGCTATTTGGCCCTAATAAGCAAACCATTCTCCCCTATTATGGCTCATTGAAAGCTGAGAGAAAAAGTAATAGGGAGAAAAATTCTGCTTATCTACAATAATACGTTTGAAAAATTGCCAACTTAAGGATTCACAATAAAGAAATTTGGAACAAAAATCTACAACATTTGCATATTTTGCAATTTGCATAAAGTTTATGTATGAACATTCAAAGTTTGACAATCAGGGTGATAGATTTCAGGGAAAACGGAAAATATGGGAAAATCAAAACACAGGAAGAATGCAGGGAAAAGTTTTCATCATGAAACATAAAGAGTGAAATGAAATGCACAAACTGATGTGATTATTGGGGCATACTGTCATTAGCACTTTGTTAGTGACAGCGCCGATCAGCCAGAGAATCTAATTTACTTCCACGAGCTGGCTGTCATGAAACTTTCCCCTTCCAATTTTGTGTTTGTCGATCTGAACGCCATGGCCGTAATGCCTATTTTGTTCCTGTTTATGCACTGTGACAAAGATGAAAAATTGGTCTCAAAACAGTTTAATTTGTCAACAAAATCATTGACTCATTGTGAACATACAATCAGCCTGTCTTTTACACATATACACCACTTCCTTCGACATGGAGGAGCCACGTAGTGATTCTGAAGAAAAGTCCCATGTTCGCACGTAAACTGCTTTGCTGCTGCTTCCCCAGCCCACCGTTTCCTCTCCTGGAGTCACATTTACTGACCTGTGAAGTGCTTCTTGTACCATTCCGTGGCCTGCCAACTCCTTACCATGCAGCTTGGAATGTACCACACTTCTATGCATTGCGCACTGAATAGAATATAATTTATTTATACAATTTGCTATATACAATATTTTATACACATTACAAACATATTTTTCTTACAATTCCTTTCTTGGAAGTATTGAAAACAGTGTTGTTTAGTGTCATTAATCGACTCCCTTTAAATTTAATTAATATTTTTCTTATTCCAATGTGTAAAGACTATGATACGATGAAGCACAAAATTAATATAATTTTGAGTCAAACTAATACTCAATGCTCCATTTATTTCTAGTATTTACCTAGAACGAGTTTTATTAGGATCTTTCTAACATCATCAGCTGTTGTCGACTAATGGATGTTGGCTTGGTGAACTCATTGGAGGCGACAGGTGCTTCTCTGTCGGTATCTTGATGAACTTGAAGTTTGGGTTTTCATCAAAGGTAGTGTCGAAATTAAACAATTTTCTTTCATATTTCTTTATGAAGACTTTTTCCCACGTGGTTAACGCAGCTGGACCTTGGACACTTTTTAATAAGTGGATTTCTCATTCTATATCATGATTCTCCTTCCAAAATTGGTACGCTACCGCCGATTTATCAGTTTCTTTTTCCTGATGTTCCTAAAATGCTCTTTAAGTTCAATGTTCAAGTTCCTTTTTGTTTTTCCAATGTAAAGGTTGTCACAGCCTTTGCAGTTTATCTGTTACACACCTGATGTTTTGTCTGTGGATATCTCCTTTGTACTATGTGATCTCAAAAGGTGTTGTACACTAAGTTTTGTTCTGTGGGGCCAAAGTAATATTGTGCTCTTTGAAGACTTTTTGGAAAAGATGTGTAGCTCTGGGATGATATGTAAATTTTCTGTATGAAGTTTCATTACTGACTGCGGAAAGAGTAGTTACTTGTTTGCATCTTTGTTGTGTTTTGAATTTATCAATTTTCTTGTTGACCAATTCAGCACTGAATCCATTGTATTCTGCAATGTGAATGATATTATTGTACTCTTTGATATATTCCATCTTAGGTACGAAAGTGAAGCAGATGTGTAATAAATACGACTCATCTAAAAATAAATAATTATTTCGCTTCACTGTGGTGTTCCAAAACAGTTAAATCTTGATATATTCCATCTTGTTGTTACATTAACCAGCCTGAACAGTCCTTTTTTACATTCAATAAAAGATTTTTCAAACAAAAATCAGGACTATCTATGGGCAACCCATTGTCCCCATTTTTGGCAGACCTCTTCATGAGCTTTTTTGAAACCCATATCACAAAGGCATTCCCACTAATTTTGAAACATTGGTATAGATATGTGGGTGACATTTGGGCAATAGTAAATGAAAAACAAGTGGTTGATGCATTAAAACTACTAAATTTACAAAATCCTGTAATAAAATTCTCCATAGAAAAAGAGATAAACAATGAAATCCCTTTCTTAGATTTAAAAGTTCCAGAAAACATAATAAAATTGAATTTGGCATACATAGGAAGGAAACACACACAGAAAATTTCATAAAAGCAGTTGGCAACACAAAAGCAAGGCAACACAAGCATGCTGTTAACAACAGTTTAATTTACAGGCTGGTTAATGTACCTTTAAACAAGATGAAATATATCAAACAGTACAATAATATCATTCACATTGCAGAATACAATGGATTCAGTGCTGAAGTGGTCAAAAAGAAAATTGATAAATTCAAAAGACAACAAAGATGCAAACAAGTAACTACTCTTTCCCCAATCAGCAATGAAACTTCATACAGAAAATTTACATATCATCCCAGAGCTACACACTTTTTCCAAAAAGTCTTCAAGGAGCACAATATTACTTTGGCCCCAGAGCTACACACCTTTTCCAAAAAGTCTTCAAAGAGCACAATATTACTTTGGCCCCACAGAACCAATTTAGTGTACAACACCTTGTGAAATCACATAATACAAAAAGATATCCACAGACAAAAAATCAGGTGTGTAACGGATAAACTGCAAAGGCTGTGACAACTTTTACATTGGAAAAACAAAAAGAAATTGAACAATAGGCTTAAAGAGCATTTTAGGAACATCAGGAACAAAGAAATTGATAAATCAGCGGTAGCGTACCATTTTTGGAAGGAGAATCATGATATAGAACGAGAAATCCACTTATTAAAAATTGTCCAAGGTCCAGCTGCATTATCCACGTGGGAAAAGGTCTTCATAAAGAAATATGAAAGAAAATTGTTTAATTTCGACACTACCTTTGATGAAAACCCAAACTTCAAGTTCATCAAGATACCGACAGAGACGCACCTGTCGCCTCCAATGAGTTCACCAAACCAACGTCCATTAGTCGACAATAGCTGATGATGTCAGTAAGATCCTAACGAAACACGTTCTAGGTAAATACTAGCAATAAATGGAGCATTGAGTATTAGTTCGACTCAAAATTATATTACATTTTTCTTAACCTAGTTGTATAAATTTCCTGGATGCACTGCTCACTAACTGATTCATGAACTGTTCCACGGCGCCAACTCTTCCCCCTTAAAGCTGCACTTGACACAACTCCAAGCTTGAAACACACACAAACTCTAAAGCTCTCACCACTACTCTGTTCTCCAGGCTTCATTAGGCTTTATATACCTGCTGGGTATAACCAAAAACTTCTGGAGCTGGAAACCTCTTCAATTACAGTCTCAAAAGGTCTTTTGCATGATAATAAGAGTAATGATCATGGTGATGATGGTGATGGTGTTTGTGTTGTTGGCGATGTTGTAAATTCATTTTGACTGCATTTCTTTGGAAATAGGTAGTGTGTCTGTTGGAAAATCTGATATCCTTGCTTGAGAGAGTTTTTTTAAATTAATTGCATCTTATTCTATGAAATTTAAGAACAAAAAGAAGTGCTTGATGGAAAAACATTACCATATATGTTTTTATTATAACACTAACAGAATATGTTGCTTTTCACTCTAGAGTTTCGGATATATATTGTTTTTATTTCTGTTTATTTCAGCTTTTTGGTGGCCTAACGTGGCATTTTCGTCTGCCATACGTCTGTGTCGGAAGTGATAGAAAACTGCATTTTTGGAAAATAGTAACAAAGTAAAAATATCAACAAGAATTGCATATGTTTATATGTTTTGTTACTGTATTTTTAATCTAAGTAAAATGAATAAAACATACTAATAATACATTTTAAAATTTCCAAATTATTTCTTTGTGAGGTCACAGTTCTTCCTTAATTCTCCTTAATTATAAAATACAGGTAAGTGATTATTTATAGAAGAAACATACTTTCTGAATAATTCCTTTCATGGAAGTGTTGAAAACAGTGTTGTTGTAATAAATTAAATTTAAAGGGAGTCGATTAATGACACTAAACAACACTTACTTTAAATTTCCTGGAACATGTTTCAGAGGCTATTTTCCTCCGTCGTCAATGGGACATCGACTCAATGGAAAATAGGAGGAAAATAGCCTCTGAAACATGTTCCGGGAAATTAAAAGTAAGTGTTGTTTGGTGTCATTAATCAACTCCCTTTAAATTTAATAGTTAATGTTTTCTCTGCAGACTGCTATTCCACAAAGTAATAAAATAAAAAATAAAATGAAATCTGCATATCTAATAGCCTGGTTTCTGGAATCTATACTAGGCCTTATTATGTAAACCTATTTTTAACTTTATTCAACTTTCAAATCAAATTACATCAAGTAGCTTACAAATTTTGCAGATATAATCTACTTGCTACCTTAGGGTTTCTGGATTTCAGTAAACTTAGAAATCTACTCATCTAATCTGTTTAAAAACAATCTTTCTTCTAATAAAATTTTGAGTTGATCTAGTACTCAATGCTACATATATTGCTGTTGTTCATCTAGAACATGTTTCATTTGGACCTTCCTAACATCCTCAGCTGTTGACTATTGAACGCTGATTTGGGACTTCCTTGGAGGCGAGAGGGGCACCTGTTGGATGAACTTGAGTTTGGGTTCTCTTTAAAGGTAGTATTGAAATTGAACAGTTTTCTTTCATATTTGTGTATGAATATCTTTTCCCATGTGGTTAATGCAGTAGGACCCTAAACATGTAAGTGGATTTCTCCTTGTATATCATGATTATCATTCCAAAAATGGTACGCTACCACCGATTTGTCTGTTTCTTTGTTCCTGATGTTCGTAAAATGTTCCTTAAGCCTAATGTTCAAATTCCTTTTACATTATATTGGAAAAGCTAAAAGGAATTTGTATATTAGGCTTAAAAAGCATTTTAGGAACATCAGGAACAAAGAAATAGACAAATCGGCAGTAGCGTACCATTTTTGAAATGATAATAACAATATAGAACGAGAAATCCACTTATTAAGTAGTACTACATTAACCATGTGGAAAAGATATTCATAAAGAAATATGAAAGAAAATTGTTCAGTTTCAACACTACCTTTGAAGAGAACCCAAACTTCAAGTTCATCAAGATACCAACAGAGATGTCCCTATCGCCTCCAAGGAGTTCACCAAATTAACATTAGATGAGGATGTTAGGAAGGTCCTAACAAAACATGTACTAGGCAAACACTAGCAATATATGGAGCATTGAGCATTGACTCAAAATTATATTAATTTTGTGCTTCATTGTATCCAGGGGCGGCTTCTGAGGTAGTGCCGCTGTGCCATGGCACCGTCTGTATGAAAACGAAAGAAAGAGAAGTGTATAACAATTGCTCAAAAGGAATTGTTTGAGTACTTGCTCCCTCGTTTGAATAGGCGCGTTAAATGCAAGCACTCTCTTGGTTGTTTTCCATAGCTTGGTGCCGATTCCAGAACGGCACCGTCTACGCCCATAAGCGTTTGTGTTAACCGCTTCGCTGATGGCCATTTAAACCGTTCAGGGGCCGGAAATGGATACCCAATAAACAGAACAGGACATTTAAATTGTTAAATGCTGTAAAAATGCATCATAAATACAATTCCGTATCTTCCGTATTTATTAAGTTATTTAAACGAAACAAAAACTGGTTTAAAACTCATTAAAGGTAGTATAAATCTACAGTAACAATAAAGTAGAGACTACATTAATAAATTGTTGAAATTTCACTACTTTGTTTCACTGCAGCAAAAGCCATTCTTTGTGCCGAACGCGCCTAATATTTGAATCATTTTGTTTTGTGTGTATACGAGCCAATGTATGTATGTATAGCTATGCAAGCGACTTCTCCGGTTCAAGTTTAGTTTATTTATGCTATACCAAGTGATAATCATACGAGAATATATTGTGTTACACACTCACACACTGGAACGAAAACTCTTTGTCAGCATCTGTTATTAGTGTTTCTCAACCAAGGTTTCTAGTAGCCTTATGCAGCTGTTTTCGCTCTGTATTTTAGTTATTTATAATCTCTTTGTGTTCAGAGTGATTTTTTATAGCTATCAAGAGCTAAATGAATGGCACATTTGAAATTGTTGAATTTCAATGTTAACCATGGCTTATCCCCGTAATGTAGCAAATAAATTAGCTTGGGTATGATGTGTACAGGCTTCTGATATTATTGTAGAAAATCTGGAAGATTTGTTGTATGATTATGAAGGAGATCTTTAGTACATACGTAGCAGTGACGTGTGCTGGTCTACAGATGGCATGCTAGCTACTCCATTGTTTGGGGAAATGGCGGGTCAAATATGGTATGGGTGATGCGGATCAGCTATTACTAGCTATCCCTCTTTACGGAAAACAGTTAAATGGTAAAAAAAAAAAAAAAAAAAAAAAAAAAAAAAAAAAAAAAGTATTTTTATACCACTGGATGTAACTATGCACAGTTGTTTAGTAATTTTCACAGCTGTAAATTCATGCAAGACATTCATCTACCTGTGCTTGCGCGTATAAAGAGCTCGTAACCTAATTGAGTATTATAATACTCAGAGGCCTCTTTATACTAGGGGATAGGAAATTCACCACGACATCACCCCTCATACTTAATAGAAAACACTTTCCTAAAAGGATACCACCCACAACCAAAAAAGTCCCAACCATTTCGAAAATGTGTAGTGTGTTGCGAAAAAGAAGTTCGCAAGGAAACCAATATTATTTGGTGTGAATCTGCAGATGTGCCCTTGGGTGTTTATCCAGTTTTGGAGGTGTACAATTCAAAAAGAAACCTTTAAGGGTACGTTTACATTCCTTATAGAACTAATTTAAATTTATTGTAAAATAGCAAGATTAAAATAATTGGCATTAAATGAGCATTAAATGCATGTATGCGCAGGACGTCTATACACGTCCATATCGGTTTGGCGCATTTTAACTTGGACGTCATATGACGTCCATATCGGCTAGGCTGCTTATACACGGCTTCTTATGGGAGAAGTTCAGAGAAGGTAGTGCCGGGATTGCTCTGGCGCATAACTTACGCTTTGCCCATTAGAGTGCAGTAAAGCACGGGACTTCAGAGAACCATGATCCTGCCACCTATCGAAAGACAATGATAAGAGTGCATTTCGCGTTATACCTTCCTTTAATGCAGTGTCACCATCCTAATGCAAGTTAATGCTGAGGAACTTAAAAATGCAAATTAATGGTTAATGAAATCAGTTGTAGAAACACAACACATAGATATCCTTATAAATAAAATTAATTGGGTTTCAATGTGAATATAGTATTAGATTTTAAAATTAAGAGACAGTATTTCAACATGTGCATATTTCACAGCAGCAGTTTTGTTGGTGCAACATAAAACCCGCGTGTGCAGCATGTGTTGGACAATGTATTCAAAGCAAAGGTAGAGTAGTTCTGTATGTGCTCCTGTAATGCTGTAGTTCATCGTGAGCACGGATTTTTAAAACAGTGTTCAGTGTTTTTTCTTTAAGTTAAAATTCACAGTAAAGTTACGAACATAAACAAGGTGAGTGAATTACTGAAAACTCCATTTAGTAACAGGACTCTAAGTGAAAAAATTCAGATAAAAACAATGGGTAGGCCACTCCCGAATCTGAATCTGCAGCAGCAAACAAAAAATCGATGCCGTAAGTTTAATCCAGATATTTATCAAAAGAACAAATGGATTTGCGGCTGTGATGAAAACAATGCAGTTTTTTGTTTTCCTTGTGTGTTATTTGGGGGAGATGTCCATTGGTGTAAGACTGGAATAACTGATATTCGGCATTTATGGTCTAAAATGAAAGTGCATGAAACATCAAAGCGACACATGGACAATGTTCTGAGTCTTTCATTTCTAGGCAAAACCAACATTCACGACACATTACTCTGTTTCATATAACCTTGCCCCGCTGAAATGTATCACTCCGCGTTCAACTACCCTCCCCCTCGCCCTAATTGGCTAATGCTTTCGCGTCATAGGCCATAGGCGGTGCCTTCCCGTCACATTTAAACCTGCAGTAAATGTCGTAATAATTGCCGGGAAGATAAATAAAATCATACAAATAAGGATATGAAGGCATGCAAAAATACAAGTTTATAATGAACTGAGCAAATTTTCAGTCTTAAAAGTCGTGTCACACCACACTTTACTTTTCGTGTGTTCTTCGTGTATATTTTGCAATTTGTATCTCGGTGCAGTGTGGTTGTCCATAAATAACGTCTTTGCCACACAGCAATATCGCCTTTGTCTTTTAGCACATTTTTCTTGCCTCCTTTTTCATTCACAAATCCCAGCTGTATAAGCAATCTGCTGAAATTTGATAAATCTGCATCCTCATTTACAGCAGACGAAATGTTACTTATGTTAGGGAGTTCGTTTCTAAAGAAAAACTACACACATGATGACGCACAACACTTTTCACGTATTTTCTCCGAGCACGCACTTTTGTTTATTCCTGCTTTTGCCTGGAGTGGTAAGTTTTCCTGTTTCCTCAATTTCATGTCGCGATGTTCCTACGGATCTAACACTCACACCTGTAACTTCAGAGCACAGCTGTTCGACTTCTCTCACTGACAAAGACGGATTCTTCTCTGTGAGTGCATTAAACACATGCAACACAGTTCTTTTTTCGCCTGTTTGTAAATAATTATCCTTGCGATACTACAGCGAAAAACTGCCGGTAGACTCTGCCATTATACATATAATAAGTACATGCGCAATAAACGATCAATAAAATAATTAAGCTCCTGCACTCTCGAATGGCGATGCATGACTAATCCAATTCAAAACAAGGTCAGTGATAAAAGTCATATAAACAAATGTCACCACTACCGCTAAATCACGTGCTATCGTGCCATGTGCTTGAGAGCAAAGGAACCTCCTCTTTACTTCGTTTAAGAATTAACATGCATTTCAGATAAATCAACTATGTTGCGTAATATATTTAATTAAAACAGTTACGAAAATATAAATTTGACAATTCTCTTCCAACATATAATGATATATCACCATGTTAAATAACAAACTAATTTTTACCGCACGACAGTCATTACCACAACAGCAACCAATGAGAGGTGATTAGGTCACGTGACCGTTAAGAGATACTGGGCAAGCTTACGTGAAACAAGGTATAGATTCCCAGTATAGGCAAACAGTCAACAGCCATAACAAACAAGTAGACAAGAACAGGTATATTTTGAACTTAATTATAAACTGTATTCGGTTCTGTGGTGCATTGTAGCTGGCTCTTAGGGGACACGATGAATATGACGCCTCTCAAAATAAGGTTTTTTTTCGTGAGCTCATTCAGTTTAGTGCGGAGTTGGATAAAGAACTTCAAGTACATCTCAGCCAGTCATCAGTATTCAAAGGCATTTCTAAGACTGTTCAAAACGAACTCCTGCAATGCATGTTGGAAGTGTATCACGAGGAAGTTCGCAAAGAAATAAAGCGTGCGGATTCTGTTGCAATAATCACTGATGTGTCTTGCGAATTTCAGTTGGTTATTGTTTTGCGATACATTGTAAATGGAACCCCCGTTGAAAGATTTTGGAATTTTGTTAATCCAGAAGGTCAGAATGCTCAGTCTATCTCGGAGTGTATTCTGAAAGAAATTGAACCCTTAATTGGAGATGACCAAGCAAAACTAATAGCTCAGAGTTACGATGGTGCAAACGTTATGAGTGGCGAGTTAAACGGAGTACAGAAATGAATAAAAGACAAATACCCAAATGCACACTACATTCATTGCTATATGCAGCAGTTCAACCTTATAATATCTACTGGAGCCTCAATTAATCGCAAAGCCCGCATCTTCTTTGCACATCTTTCAGACATTTCTTCTTTCTTTTCAAATTCGCCACATAGATCGAAAGTGTTGCATAGCATAATTCAGAAAAGCTTACCCCGTGTGTCTCTCACAAGAGGGAATTACCATTTGCGAGTAGTAAAGGATATTTATGAAAACAGGAAGGGGCTTATTACTGTCATGGAAACAATTGAAACGAGTGAGAACATAAAATTACCCTCTACTATTGAAAAAGCTGGTTCATACAAACAAAGACTGCAAGATAGAGACTTCATTTTCTGGCTATCGTTTTTCTATAAGATAATGCCTTATGTGGACATACTTTTTAATCAAATTCAAAAGAGGACAACTGAACCAACCAAGGTAAAACAAGACATTCAGAACTTTGAAACAATAATGAAAAACATCAGAGATTACATTGACTCCATCATCAGTAAGGTTAGTTTTGAAAATGACGAAACAATGCCTTAAAAGAGACCAAGGAGTGGTGATAACAAAAAGCAAGACGCTTTGGAGGTGTGTGATGCCATTCTTTCTGAAATAAAATCACGTTTTCAGTTCAACGGGTACCTCATTGCAATCAACTTATTTGATGTAAGCCAGTTTGATAATTATGTAACACATTTTCCAGACAAATATCTTGAAATTATGGACACATATTCATTTCTGGAGAAAAGAAAGTTGAAGGGAGAGCTTCAAGTGTTCTATGCTAGGCCTGAGTTGAGAGCAGTTTCTGGTGCGGTTCCGTTTCTTTCGCTGATTCTAGAGGATGAACTCTGCTACTTTTGAAGAGACTGTTAAAGTTTTGAAATTGTTAATCATTATGCCTATCTCGACATCAGAAGCTGAGCGGTGCTTTTCAATGCTCAAAGGGATTAAAACTTTTCTACGAAACACAATGAAAGAAGAGCGATTGAGTGCCTTAGGAATGCTATCCTGTGAAAAGCTATTCGTGTGCAAAATTGACAATTTCAATTCAACGGTGATAGATTTATTTGCCAACAAGAAGGAGCGACGAATGGATTTTCAATACCATTCCTACCAATTCATTTGAAGCTGTCATCATAAAGTCATGGAGTTGCTGCTTTCGGTGAGTACAATGCTTTTAATTTTTAAAAGTTAGTAATTTCATTAAACCCATTTTTAAAAATTTAGATTACTCATTTTGCAGTGAAAAATTGCATCTTTGTGCGCGTGTGTGTGTGTGTGCGCGCCTGTCTGTATGTGTTTGTGAGTGTGAGACAAAGATTTCTCGAGTTTGTTGTTTCGTTTGGTTTCAGCGCGAGAAAAATTATGGCTAAAGCAATAACAATAACTGTCTCTGTCGCGAAATCGTACACGAATGCTTCGTATCACATTCTCCATGAACTGTATTATCAAACTTTTACTGCACTCGTTACACCTGTGCCTAACAAGAGTACGGATGTAATAAATATCTATTTCCGTTTCCCTGTACGTTCTGTAGGGTACAGTATAATATAAAATAGGATGGATTATTGATAAGATTACCTAAATTGGTGTACATATTTATATTTTAACAGCCCTTATTTATTTATGGCACCATCAATACAATATCTCACCGGCCGTTCCTGATTGTATCAGAGTCCTTACTCATAGGAATAGTCTTTTTTCTACTTTACTTCTACTCCAACAATATAATTTAAATTAATGTTTCTATAGCTTTAATTGCTATAACAAAATATGAAAGACCGTTATTAAAATTAAGGAAATGAGTCAACCTTCTCTCCACGTACAAGGTTGACTCATTTGTTTAATTTTAACCCTCGAGAAGTCATGTGGGCTACATATGTAGCCCAGCCATTTTGTTTTTGCAAATGTGCATCTTCTGCTTTTATGGTAGTGGGGGTTTTGGTAGCTTCTTGATGCAATGTGTTCTCAGTGGTCAGTTGGCTATAATATATTTTAGTGAGACAGTATTTTTGTTATTTGCGATTAAATTGAGTTGCGTACAGCTAGGCTACATATGTAGCCAGTGCGACCACTAATGTAACAGTTATTGAAATGGCTACTAAGAGAAAGGTGTGTCGTGTAGGAGTTCCTACGGATGATTTGCTAATTACACAGTGGCGTAATGAAGTTCTGAATGAAAGTAGTGAAAGTGACATTGAATGTGAAGATCATGTTTCCCCAGATTACTCAGACACCGAGGAAGCCAGTGATGAAAATAAATCAAGTGATGAAGCAATGGATGGTTAACCCACATCAGTGCGATCAATGCCATGTGTATTTTTTTCTGTGAATCAGAAGTATAAGAAAATCAAATGATGCTTGTTTCCTGAGACAGTATCCTCGGAGCTCATAAAGCCTCAAATAACAAGAAAAGCAGAACTGAACACTGTACCAGTCTGACTAGAAAAGCATGCTAAGATTCTTCTTGGAATTGAAGACATTCACAGAACACTAGTCACACAGCCTGACAGCATGGTAGAGAGGTGCTACTTAGTGTGAAAGAAGCAAGGATAAATCTACCAGTAAGAGTTGCAGCATGTGTCAAAGAAATATTTGCAATTATCATTCCACAGTGGTGTGTAAAGAGTGTCTACAAGAAGAATTGTAAACCAAATGATAATTTTGTGCTTGTGTCATATTTTGAGACTATTACCGGACATTTATATGGTGATTGTTGGAGCAATGTAAACTAATACATTCTCTATCAGATATTGTTGTTTTCACTGTTATTAATTTGATTAATATGATTAGCAATGTAAAGGAACTCTTTAAATAGTTTACCGTATATTTTAGATGACAGTATAATTTAATTTAATATCTAATTATCTCGAAACAGTTTATAACACTTAATTTGAATGTAAGTAAACACTATAAAGAAATGAATATCCCAGAAGGTTATTAAAACAATTATAAACAATGGATAAAGTAAATTTTATGCAGCTACATATGTAGCCCACGTGATCACTCATGTCACAAAGCGTTACGCGAGTACTCAAGGGTTAATAACAATGACACTCCACTTTCTGAAATACTTCTTTTTATTCTGTATTACAAAAGACTGTTTCCTACAATTTTAAATTTGCTCTTTTACAACTGGTATCAGTTGCTGATAAGGGGCTGGCATCAGTAGATGGAGCTGATTCGTCAGTTCCAGATATCTGTTATTATCTTTGCTCTTTTATATAATCATTTGTATATTTCTGTCCGCTGTGATTCTCTTCATATAGTTCTGGCACTCCTGGGTTTCTCTGGTCTTGCTCTCCTTTCGGTAGCTTCTGCTTTTCCTTCCGATATCCATAACTAGCATCTTCTATTAATTGGTCATGCATCTTAAATTAGGTTATCTGAAGTCTCCATAGAGTAATAGGAATAATTCCTATATGATAGAAACAACTATCCTTTAGAATAAAGTAACAAAGAATGTAGAAGTCAAAAACCGGTTGGTTGCCTGCTGCTTTGATAGATAAGACTTGACTCTGGACAAGCCTATGGTTGCTCTCTACATGGTTATGGATGAATAAACAATGTGAATAAACAGGACTCATTCTTTTGAATTGCGGTCCCAGACACAAGGTTTCATTGATAGTCAACCTTGTTTTCTCTATTGAGTGTTAAAGCTTGGTGGAAAGTTAAAATAGTTCCTTTTTCAATGCTTAATAGAATAATGACTTTCCAATTTCAGGTGCTTTTCATGCAATTTGTATACAATATCTTATGGTTTTTGTATGCTTCCAGTGGTTTCTTTGTGAAGCTGTCAAAGTAGCTTGGATAATTCTGGCTCTGAATGTGTAGGTTGACTTATATTTTAAATGTTCTTTATAAAGCTGTTGCTTGCTTTTAAATTCAAATTTAAAATTTGTATCTCAAGTAAGGGTTTTATATTGCTTCATAACAATACAATTTGGGTTTCAGTCTTGATAATATATCACTGAAAATATCTCCTTTCCCTAAAATATGTCTGATGTCCATGTCATAAGATGTCTTATCTTTTGAGCTTCTGAGTTTGCATTTAGGCATAAATGACAAATGTATGTTGTCTATGTGTAAAATTATCTGGGTTATAAATAAATTGTCTGAATTTTAGTAGTGGTAATTAAAACTACAATTATTTCTTGTTGTTTAATACATGCAGTGGACTTGGTTTTAGTTAGTGCTTTGGATGTTGAAATTACAGTTTTATGTCCGTCTTCCCAGATCTTGAAGAGGCACCTGCTACGAGGGACACTGGTTATATTTTGTGCTGTGGCAACCCTGAATGTTGAAGGTGCATCTGACGTTTCCAGTGGAAGGTTTGATCTTGTTGACCATAATCTACTTCAGACATTTTGTCAACAGAGCGTCATTTGTTTTATTTACATTAACTTGAAAACTGTGTCTCAACAAAAACATGGAATTAACTCTGAAAATGTTTGTGCGATAATTTATTACAAATTTTGATGTGGATTATCAAGACGAGAGTGCATCGTTCAACTAACTTCCACATTTAGCGGTGAAGCTCCATCTTTTGTCACTGTGAAATGCTGATATAACTACTTTAATCGTGTCTGCCCTTCGCTCAATGATGAAGTTTGTGAAGGTTGTCCAAAATCAGTTGTTGCGCCAAAACTAATAATGCAAGATCATGCAACATATTGTGAGACTGAGGCAACCCTAGGCATTAGTTCCACCAGCATATATAAAATATTGCATGATTATTTAGTCGAGAAAGATTTGCTCTTGGATCCCACATAATTTGATGCAGTCTCAAAAAGATGCTTGTACAAAAATGCTCAAGAAATACAATGACAGTGCCTCAAAAGATGTATATAAGATTGTAACAGGTGACAAATCATGGATCTGTGTGTATGAGCCGAAACATAAACAGCAGTCAACTGTATGGGTGTTCCAAGATCAAGCAAATCCTACAAAAGTTATTTGTTCACACTTGAAGCACTTCAAAGCAAATGGTTGCCTGCTGTTTCAGCAAAACTGGTCATGTGGCAACAGCACCTTTTGAGGGATATACAGTGGTCAATGCCAAATGGTACAGAGCCATTTGTTTGCTGGAAGTCTTCGGTGAAGTAAGGAAAACCAATGAGAACTATAGGATCGTTTGTCATCAAGATAATGTGAACACATACACATCTCGTCTAACAACAGAGTATTTGAAGGCTCAAAAAATCAAATTTATGGGTCATCCTCCATACAGTCCTGATTTTGCACCCAATGACTTCTTTTTGATCCCGAACATCAAGAATAAATAGCATGGACAATAATTTTCGTCGGCAGAAGAAGCCGTTGATGCCTTCAAAAACCATATTTTGGAGGTGTTTCAAGAAGACTGGAATAAATGCTTTGACAAATGGTTCAAACGAATGCAAAAGTGTATTGCTCATAAAGGAGAATATTTTGAAAAACAATAAAGCAGTTTTTAAACAGAAATTACGTTGTTTCATTTATTAGGCCTATAATATGCAGGATGTATATAAATGAATATCGGCGTTTTAACTCTTTATAATATTTATTACATTCAACTTACAGTTATAAATGATATGTCAAATGAAAAAGCAACTCAAACAGTTTTACCAAGAACCTTATAAATATTCAATGTGATTACCCTTTGTCACACAGCACACATCAAGTCTATTGCCGAGTTCTTCCCAAACGTTGATAAGTGTGTATTCAGTAATTGTAGCAACAGCTGCTTCTTCGCCCACCTCGGTAGCATGGTGGTAGCATGTCTGCCTCACGTTCAAGAGGTCCCTAGTTCGAATCTCGGTCAGGGTGAGTTACCTGGCTAAGGTATTTTCTGGGGTTTTTACTTATCCTGCAAGACGAATGTCAGGTAACTCTAAGCTCTATGGACCCTGGATTCATTTGAGCATCACTTCACCCATTCCATTCGTCGTCCGATATGACTTAATGTTGGAGGACGTAAATTAAAAAAAAAAGGAACAGCTGCTTCAATCCGATTTCTTAATTCAGGGAGGTCAGCTGGTAGCGGAGGCACGTACACACGATCCTTGATGAAGTCCCAAAGGTAAAATTTGCATGGCATTAGGTCAGGAGAACATGGAGGTCATGCATAGCAAGCGCTGTCATTGCGGCCCTTGCGGCCTATCCAGCGCTCGGGTACAGTGACGTTCAACCAATCGCGTACTTCATTATGCCAGTGAGGTGGTGCACCATCTTGCTGGAAAATGAAGTTTTCTGGCTCATTTTCTTCCAACTGAGAGAAGAGCTATTGCTTTAGTGTATCAAGGTAAGAAGTGACAGTTACAGTAGGTTCACCAAAATAGAAAGGCCCATAAACTTTTTGCCGGGATACAGCTCAAAAAACATTCAGTTTAGGGGAATCTCGTTGCATTTGTACCATCTCTGAGCCCCAGATGTGCACATTGTGAGTGTTAACATGTCTACTAAGGTGAAAAGTTGTGCTACGAGTGAACGACTCTCTCACTTGCTCAACAGTTTCTTCAGTTACTCTTGGTAATCCCATGCTCTTCCGTTTACAAAGGCAGCCGGTATCTTACAACTGAGGATACCATCTACGAATGTTATTATCACTAGGAGGATCACAACCGAACTTAATGTGGAATGCACGTTGCACAGTAACTAAAGATTCAGTCTTTGCAAACTGCAAAACAGAAAACGCTTTCTGTTTATTAGTTGCCATCTTTGCTACTACCGCTGTCTAGCAGATTGCAGCGGAAACATTGCACGAACATGCAACTGGTGCCAACAAACAAAACTGTTTGAGTTGCTTTTTCATTTGACATATCATTTATAACTGTAATAAATATTATAGAGTTAAAACCCCGATAGTCATTTATATACACCCTGTATATTTATTAGGCATATACATAAATAGTGCCCCTTGTAAGATGTGGTCATGAGCTCTTGTATAGGTCTTTAGAGTAGAATAGATTGTGGATTTACCAAATTTTTTTTGGTCTTTTTCTCCAAACTCTACTTCTCATCTTTCTTGAGTAGTTCTCTTAGTAATGAAATTTCTAATGCATAACTGTAGAAGAATTTCTCTGATATTGCAGTATGCCTAGATATCTGCATGCAGACTGCTACTTGCTTGGATTTGATTTTATTCCTTCTGTTGAAACCACATAATCTAAACAGCACTCTGTATTAAAAATATCATATTTTCCTAGTTTTATAGCCATTTCATTTTTTTCAAGTTTTTGAAAGGTGAATTCTATAAGTTTTAAGTGCGATTCCAAGTCTTCATTGTAGACTAAATAATTGTTTAATCTACTGGGCTACAAAAATTTTTATGCTTTCTCCAAAGATGCTATGTAGAACTCTTTGTAATTCTCCATTGTATGTTGACCATCCAAAGATGTGTCTGATAAAATAAACTCTTTCCTTTATGGTGAATTCTGTGTACTTTATATTTCTTTGGCTAACAGTATTTACCAAAAATATGAATTTAAATTAATAATTAACAAGTACTTTCCCTTGCTTAAACAATTTAAGTTCTGGTGTGTTCTGTGACCTGATCTGATCTATTGAGATATAAGTATTTTCTGTTCATACATCAAAAGCCTAACAAAGCTATTTAAGCACCCGACATAGGTCATTGATGTAAGCTGTGTCAGATACTTCAATTATACCTAGCATATCCTGGATCATCTTATCTGCTTGCTTTCTGATGGAGTTGGAATGGCTCTATATTTGTGTGTAAGATGTTACTTCTACATAGAAATAATTGATATATTTAATATGCTTTACAGTCTTTTCGGAAAATATTTTTTTAAATTTATTTTAACATAAAGTTCATTAAATTATTTCTTTTTTCTTCAGTAATGTAATAGCATTGTTTATTATTTTCTTCATAACAGTTTCTTTGCTGATTTTACTGTTTTCTTCTATTCTTATTAGTTATTCTTTTTACTGTCTGGTAAGAATAGTATATATTCTCACTTTGCATCAAGGCAAAAAAAATATAGCAAGCATTTCATCTTCTTTCAACATAATTATTCTTATTACATTTCTTTGTCAATTATAGCCTCAATAAAAAATATTTCTTCTATTTATTTGAAGCTCCTATTTTTGAGTTCACTATATTTTTTTTTTCTATTAGCACACTTATAACACTGTTGCCATCTTCTTTATTTAACAATGTTTGCTGCTGAAAATCACTTCACCATAATATCGCATAGTGTTACTACCCAATATAATAGATACAACTAATAATATTAATTTGGTTTTCCAGCTTGGATTTCTAATATCATATGCTACATATGCTGTTCTTGTTAGCTTCCAGAGTAAATTTTTGGTGCAGACAGTTGTGCCTGCAATGTCCACCTTGCTTCATATTTCTTTTGTATTGAGTTAAATGTACAAGTGGCGGTTATATTAATTCTGATCTGTTGTTTACACAATTCCCCCTGTTCATACTTTTATATAGTCATGATGTTCGGCTGTAAGGGGCCCTAGCATAATTTAAATCACTCAAGTTAAAGAAAGATTGTAATATGTGTATATGTAAATGTACCTAAAGGTAATCAATAAAATTCATTCATGCATACTTCTATTCTGCATAATTATGTGCTTTTATTTGTGTATTTCTGCTGTTTGGGAAATGTTGGCATCTCAGCCAGTTCCATTTTGGCCTGGGATTGCTCCAGGTGCAAATTTTGCTGTGCCATAGGACCATTAACCCTCTGCTACATGCGCTTCTTTTACCTCCATTACTTGCACGCAGACCGAGAGTCCGCATTAGTTTCTTGTATACCAAAGTTTGATATACCATTTTAATGTTATTGTTTCGAAATATATTTGGATCTGAACAATATAAAACTGCAGGGAATTTGCAAACAACCACTTAAGCATCACTGGTGAAATTAAATAATTTTAAGTCATAATTTAATCTTAAACCGCTAAGAACATTTATTGTAGTCACTGATATTCTATTTTAACTGTTTTTATAAATACACATTAAAATATTTATTTGTAGAAAAGTTGTTCAGAAAGTTTATTTTTTCATAAAAATGATTCTTACTGTCATTTTCATGCAAATCATTCACGGTGGTTACTGTTCTCATTGCACAGATATGCTGGGATAAATCTCAGACACACAAATTTATTGCACAGCTTGCAAGAAAACCTTGCTGGTCTGTTTTTCTTCCTGTCGCAGAAGTTGCATCTTCCTCGAATATTTAATTGAGCTGTAGGAATAAATTCAGCTTTTGGTAAACCCAGTATTTCCCTGATGCAGTTGTTGATGCTTGTCGGAGTATTTAGCAGAATAGCCTCCATTTCTGATAAATAACTTTTGTAAATAAATAAACAACTTTTCTAAACATTATTTATATTTTGTAATATTACAAGGGAGAAACCTCTCTTTCCTACCAAATATTGTAACAGAATTAAAGAACTGATAACAGAACTGACTCGCACGAATACATGCACACGGACTAACACTCCGCAACTCACCAATATGCTGCTTCAGACAATAATGACTGTCTCCAGTTATTGGCAGTGATTTGTTAAGGATAGAAGGAAAGGTAGAAAAAACCGCTAATGGAGAACTGATTTAATAATTAATTCTTTGATGGAAAATAAAACTGCGGACTCACATTCCACAGAGCATGTAACAGAGGGTTAAGCGTAGTTGCAGAATGATATTTGTTTTTTTTTTAGTTTCCCACTGGCATGATCATGGTCTGGGTATTGTCCATAGTCTGCAGTTCAAAACTGGTTTCGTTTGAAGGCAGTGAATCTCTGGTATAATTTTACTCTGTAGAATGTGGGTACTGATCATCTTATCAGTCTTCACAAGATTACTTTTGCTTTCTTGTAAAGTGGTACGGTGGTAGCCATGCCTAGGCACTTGCAATTTCTAATAGTGTAAATATGGTTTACACTAGGGTTTCTTCCTACTTGGTTCCTTAAATCTCTATTATGATAAGAGCCTGTTGTGTTGCAGTAAGTACTCTGGTGGTTGGCACTCTTGATTTAAGTTGGGTAATTTTAGTTGTTTCGTGCCTTTCTCCCATAAACATTTTGATCTTCCTGCCTAATTTGCTAAGCACATTGAAAAAGTTGATGTGGCCTCATCCATAATGGTGAAACCATTGGAATATGTGATCTTGAAAATTCATCTAGGGATATCCCTAAGCTGGGCCCTGGTCCTTTATGGAATTGTGCAAAACTTAACAAATGAGCACCAGGGAATCAAGTGCCCAAGAAAACATGTACTTATAGTATAGGTATTTAAATGATTATTTTCAACATCACTGACATTTTATTTCATTTATAGGGTCAACCAATGATTGTTCTAATATACTGTGGTTAGGCAACTCTAAAGGCTAGACTCATCACTGAAATATTCAATGCCGTATCCATAATTTGAACACATGTTGGCTGAAAATTTAAATCTAATAAGTTCCACTGTGTAGATCTGCCATTTTGTGTTCCAATATTATTGTCAAATGATGTATGTTATAGGTTGTTCCTTCAGGGGCATGTTTAAAGGTGTGTGTGAGTGTGTGTGTGTGTGAGTGTGTGTGTGTGTGTGTGTGTGTGTGCGTGCGCGTGTGCGTGCAAGCGAATAAAGGTTTGCAAATTCCTCTAAAATTGCTACTGCAGCTCTTTGTGTCTGGGTATGATGTTTTTGGAATTGACATACATAGTGATTGCTTTCTGCCCCATACAATACTTATGCACTGTTGGTTACCCCTCCTGTATAAACTGTTCTACAAATCATCCATTACAAGGCATTCAAGAAAGGCGGCACTTATTTCACTTATCATGTTGCATAACTTAACAAATAAATAGGGGCAGGTGATCTTCAGAACAAAGTTTTTTAAACCATTTAATTATATTGTTACCCAATTATCGGAAGGCACGACCAACTGGAGCTGGGCAGGGGACAGGAGGCATTCAGACCACGCCCACCCATTTATCTTGTAACGCTAACATAGGGGATGGTTAGGAAAGTGTCACTAGGCACTGTACCGTCTCTTTCCCCTTCCCCTGACGTCTGGAACAGTCGGGATGATGTTCCGAGCCGCGAAGTTTCCAGAAACAGCGATCTTCCTATATAAGGGTTGCAGTTGACCACTCAGGCAGTTCTTGGCGAGCAGCCGTGAAGAGCGCGGTGCTAGAGAACGGACTGGAAGACTGCGTACGTGTATCAGAGGAGTTGTACGTAATTGTGAGTGTGGCGTGGACCTGTGACAGACGAACTGGTGGATTGTAATTGTGTGCGCTACGTAATTCTATGTAATCGGCAAGTGTTCCAACTATAACTCGGTGGAAATAAAGGACATTCTGAGTTTATGCAACTGGACTTTTAATTTCACGAACCTACAAAGTCACAATATTAAGTAATCAGATGCTTCACATGATGCAAAAATATTTTTTTAAATAATCTTCCATTATTTAAATACTCACATACAACATTTTTCTGCATTCTTCTGGTTGTTTCAGAAAGAGTTCTCAAGGTTTTAAAAAATATAGCATATAAAAACTGCAGCTAAACTCATATGCCAGTTTTAAAATTCTATTTGAGTTTTTGCGGAAAATTTTAGTAAGATTCGTTTTAAACTGCATTGTGTGGAATCTTTTAATGTTTCGAAAGTAAAGAAAAATGTTGAGTAAAGAGGATTTGAAATGATGTTTTCTAGGCCATGTCATTATGGGTATTCAAACGTTCGAATGATGGGGTTTCTAAAATATTAAAAGGATCTAAAGGATACTGGGTAATGCAAGCAAAAATTATTTTTTAAGACATAAGAAATTATTTTTGATAATTTTGAATAAATTTTAGGCTTGGGCATAGTGTTTTCATCCAAATGCTAAACAGAATTTAAAACATCATTGAAAACCTGGAATTGCTTCGTAGTACAATTTTGTACTTTGATGTTCATCCCTCACGCCCTTGGATTTTGGGTAATTGGTACCTATCTGCTTAAAATGATGGAGAAAATGGGGAGTTTGCAACAGCGTTTACAATTCATCTCGTTTTTATATGCCGAAGTACATTCACGGAAGCAGATAAACAATTTCTTTAGCAGCCCAGTTCCATAGAGAACTGAAAATTCGACAAGGTTGTCCGCTCTCAATGTTGATGTATTGAACCTCTGCATGCTTAGAAATAAATTCTTCTTCTATTCTCCTCCTCATGCCTGGTTTAGAACATTATAGTATGTTGATGACATGGTGATGCCTGTAACTCTAAACATTTTGGAATGCGTGAAACAGGTGCTCCAATGTTGTTGTTGTCTTCTTCTTCTTCTTCTTCTTCTTCTTCTTCTTCTTCTTCTTCTTCTTCTTCTTCTTCTTTTTTTTGTGTTTTTTTTTTTTTTTTTTGCTTGTACCATTTATACCCCGCCGTTAACTACTATGGTCATATCGGCGGCCGTTCTCCTTTGGAACATACCGAAGGTGTTACTCGTTATCTTTGATTTTTAATCATTACATCACGCACACATTCACACTCTCATTCATACTTCCAGACTCTGGGGAAGATGGGGAATTATCTTGGTCGGAGAAAAATCCCCACCCCCACCGCCGGGATGCTCCAATGTTATGCAACGATTTCTTTGGCTCATTTTAATTGTAACAAATCCAAACTCCTGCCTCTCGGAAGTACGCCTTTAGATGCTTCATTAGAAAATGTATCACTGGGAAGACTTTTAGCGTGACGTTCCATTCCATTCCGATGTGGTCCATGTGTTGGAACTGAATTGAAGAAAGCCCATGCTTAATAGAGTTCGATACATGATATCGAAACCTCACGAGGGATTTTAATCTGATACAGAAAGTTTGGAGAATCTGTTCATTTGGTTTTCACAAAAGTACTGTCGTTTACCCGCATATATTACACAGTAGATGGAATTGGTTATCGCCGTTTACTTTGGACGTGACACGTCTATAGGGCTGCGAGGGTTCAATTACGGACAGCAAGGACTCCCAGTCTCATTGCTGATAACCACAAATACAAAGCGTTAATTTTAGAAATGACTCCAACAACTGAAACCTTAACAGATTTCCAGTATCCTGTTCTATGACTTCTGCCAAACTTCAGCATCTCATTTTAGGAACATTCCGTACATTATGTCCAAACATCCTAATATGCAGTGGACTTAGATATGGGCTATTTTTATATAAGAGGGAAGTGCGCACAAATTATGCAAAGAAAATAAATAAATGTTCAGATCACCTGATACAAAACTCACACAAAGATGTGGGCTGCGCACAATTTCACTAAAGATTGTCCACGCTTTTTGCACGTAGTGGTCGCAGAGTTGGTCTCGCACAGACACACACACACACACACACACACACACACACACACACACACACACACACACACACACACACACACAGACAGAGAGAGAGAGAGAGAGAGAGAGAGAGAGAGAGAGAGAGAGAGAGAGAGAGAGAGAGAGAGAGAGAGATATATATATATTGTTGCTGTCATAAAAGTACGTTTTTACAGTTTATGATGGTACTCATGAAACCCCGAGTTCACAAAATGTTTTAAGGTCTTGTTTGGTCTATCCATCATGGCCACATAAAATTGGTCTATCCGTCATGATTATATAAAAATTTACGTAGCCGTATTTTCTCCCTTTTTCTTTCCCAGCTGACTGTAGATGTCAGGTTGAAATTCAGACTCGCGTCTTCTATAAGCAATGGCTTCTTTGTGATCTCATAGACTGGAAAGGTAGAGTAACACTTGTGGTTTACTGGAAAAAAACATGAGTCAGTTGGAGAATTTAATGACATGCTGGCACGTTGGGCATGGTAGCTCAATAGTTAAGAGTAGCCGGACGGAGACCGGAAGATCCGTTTTTCAAATCCCGGCTGTGGCATTGAATTTTTCAGTCTGACTGTACCTTCCATACTTTTTCCTATATGCGGCTAGTGTGAAAGAACCATTAATTTCTATTTTGTGCGTTTTGACTTCAGAAAGCATGACTTAATGACTTCTAGGGTCGCTATACCTATATCTTAAACTTAGCGTTTCCCATGTTATATCTATTCCATATGTAGCGCAGGGATTATACTTAAGGACGATTTTAAAACTGCTAAATGTTCCTACAGACTGAAAGACAAGTGTATAAAGTGGTAAAGGAGGTCATTCCTACTTAGGTGAAGAAATATCGGTAGAGTATTTCGTTAATTGATATTCTAAGTGCAGTAGTGTAGACACTGCATGATGACATGTCAGAGTGCAACATGGACGTGCGAAGTGTTCACAGAGGTAATTCCAATGAATGGTGCTATTTCTCGATATTCTTGCTAAAGGAAGATCTGCATGGGATACTTGATAATGGGCTATCTTCAATTCCTGCTGACTACCTAGCAGGCCTGCAGATTTTCTTTAAAATCTGTATAAATTATCAATCTGAACGTGGCCAAGAGAAATTATTTTTACTTTTAGTCAGTTTTAAAAACGTGGTATAAAACATTTTTAATTTAAATAATTATTTTCAGATTTTGGTCAAGTGTATGTAAATTTTGCAATGAATTTGCAGATATGTAATGTAGACTGTGCGGAAATTTTGTAATTGGGAATTTTTTCAATGGCTATGAAAATACTTTTAAGGTTTGAAACGTAAAACGTGAGGCCAATAATGCAAGAGAATATTTGTTAGCAAATACTTGCCAATTTTCTTGTTTTGGTAAACACTCACACGCCTGCGCATTTAAAACTAAGACTGTAGCAGTGAATCCATGATGGGGCATAAAGGAATCGACTATCTTTATCTCTAAAATTGTTCTATGTAAAGTGCAGTTTGGGGAAGGTGATTTTCTTAGAGCGAGTTAATATTGCATTGTCATCCAGTTCTGAGATAGTGTTTAAAGTTTCATCTCGACATCATCGGGAAGTAAGTTTCAAATTTATAATTTATATATTAAACAGTCAAACAAGACAGCGAGTGCTGACATGGCAAAAAATGTGCTGGATGGACACTGCAATAAAGTGGCTAAAATAAACATTGTTTTTGAGTTTCGTTTGAAGTCTTGGTACAGTGTAAAATACTTCTATTGTATTTATTTTACCATCATAGAAAAAATGTATAAAAATAATTGCATAATCTTAGGCAATAATACGGGAAAGGGATTCTACACTTAAGACACCCTACAACTCTATTTATATATTCACGATATTCTTGCCTTTTGTCACGTTGGTACTAAAGCGCGACGAAAGTTTTGTTTATCAGATGACCCTTTCCAAGGAGAAGTAAAAATTTGCGTGATACTTTCAAGTACACATTTTTGTTATCAGAAACCTTGCATGAAGATTATCGGTTATCACAAGTTGAAGCCTAGGTTGAACTTTATATTTCAGAGAATATGAGCACTATGTCCAAAATTTGAAATACATACAACGAAATACACTGTATCATATATGTAAGTAGATAGGGCGCTGATGAAGGTGCTGTTGAGCGCCCTAAACCCCAATCATCCATCCATCCTTAGTAAGTAGATCGACATGTTCTCCTCTTAGCCCCCCCCCCCCCTCCACATACAGAATGTAAGAAAAGGGTATGTCAAACTTTAGGGAAAACATTTCTTGTTTATAGAGGATACAAATGTTATATGAACATAGATCCGAAAATTATTTATTTCCATGGCAGACCTCCTTTTCTACAACTCTCCTTACACGGTAGGAGATGTAATACGTAGCTGTGGCCATAACCTCACAACAGAACAGGGGTTTAATAGTACAAGAGTAAACATTCGTTTTTACTTTTCGTTAAGTTGGGTAGAGGTGATATGTTTCACCGTTGGTGTCAATGTGCTACAGTACAGAATGTAGTCCGCTTGTTAGGCACCGGTGCTCAGTTCATGCACGATGGAGTTCTTCCTCATTTCAGGTTTTCTGTCCGTCATTTTCTGAATAGTAGGTTTCGTGCTGGATGGATAGGAAGAGCTGAACCAATTCCGTTACCTCCACGCTCACTAGACTTAAACCCATTAGATTTTTTGAATAGGTAGAGGCAGGTTGAAAAATTGAATGCTATCGCCAGCATTGAATTTTTCAACCTGACCCTACCTATCCAAATCATCTCCTACACACGGCTAGTATGGCACAATGATTAATTTCCAATAGATTTTTATTTGTGAGGACATTTGAAATCGTTTGTTTATGCAACTCTAGTTTCAAATGCAGAGACTCTTCGTGCTCGTATTATAGAAGGCTGTAGGAAATTCTCGAGGCCTAACTCAGCACATTAAGGAGTCCATACGACGGCGCGTTTACGCATGCTTTGGAGCTAATAAAGGTCATTTTGAACATGTGCTGTGATTTCCTGTTTTCCTACCGTTCTGTCACTGAGTTTTGCGTATGGGGTTCAGCTGTAGAAAGAGTGCTCTAAAAAGGAAAATAACAATTTCTGGACATATGTTCGTATAACTGTTTGTTTTATCTTCTATCCGCAAGAAACGTTTTCTCAAATTTCTGACATGTTTTTCTTTCCTCCTGTATAATATATAGGTAAGTAATGTTTTACACCCAAAAATTCTATGTCGAGATTTCACCGGAAATATACATTATAAGACTTCCTGAATTTAAAAAAAAATGTATTTTTAGATAACGGCCTGTGTGCGAGAGTGTGAACATAATTATTCAAAAATGAAAAGTCGATGAAATACCAACTTGGATACTTAGGATTAGGATTACTACGGAGGGGATTTGGCACTGCGGCCACCTATGACTCTAAGTGGGGTACTCCCGGGAGGAAGGATGAGGCGAGAGGAGACAAAGGGCAGCCATCCCAAGGAGTCACGTCAGTGCAGAGGACAGGGTCCCTATATAAATTGTATGTTTAAGTTCAGCATATTTCAAGAATACGATGCGAAGAGTTTAAGCTACTCTTCCAATGGAGAACGTTTCCTTATTGTTGATTTTCTCATAACGATTCCAAAAATTTCTATTAAAATGCCACACGATTAAGATATTTTCACGAAAAATAATATATTCTGAATTTTCTCGGACTGGTATGTCAACTCTCCACAGTGTTAATGAATTTTGCATAATTGTTAAACTATAAGATAATAGACAAAAACTGTTAACAAAAAATATGCCTCGTTAAGATACACTTTATTTCGAATAACTTTTTTAACAGTTAACCATTTCCAAAATATGCCTTCTTATTGGTTTGAATTTTCAAATACTTCTGTTCTTCTCACACAGGAAGCTGCCATTTACTTTTTCTGGTGGTCATGTATGAACTGGAACTGTATCTTATATCGAAATGAGTAAATGTAAATTTAACGTTTTTCTGCATTAACAAGAATCGGTTTGAATATTAAGGTTTAGTAAGAGCAGTTTGTAGAAAACTGAGAGAAAAAAATCCTTAGAATTTGTAAGTTTAGCTAGGTCAATCAATGAAATTGTATTCAAATGAGTCCGATTAAGTTCCTGAGGATAAAAGAAACATCGATTGAAGGAAGAAAAGTAAAGAAACGGAGAAAAATGCTTATGCAGATGGCTCACTCTAATTAAAATATGAACTCGGGATATCTGGAAGAAGACACCTGATCCAGCCCACAGCATTGGATCAACATTTTATTAGAAATTATTTAAGGATTTCATGATGCATTTAGTTTTAAAACTCAAAGAATTGTTAGTTTGAACATGTAACATATTCGATACTTACTGCTTTAACTGAGCGAGATGTCTCAGGTGGTTTCGTCTATGGCCTGTATTTGGGAGGTCCGAGTTCGATTCCCGTGGTTGGCCTACCTGACCCATGGGGGTTTTCGGGTGTTTCGCGTGTCGCTAGGCGAATGCTGGGTAGGTTAACTCATCCCCCAAATTTCCTGTCCTTCCATTTCATCTCCATTTTCATTTCACATCATCTCTTATCTGGTGGTCTCCTTCAGGATAGAAGTGTTGGCGGGAGTCTCGGCGGTGCATGGCAGGATGATATGCTCCTGGTAAACGCCTTGACCTCCGGTAGGACCATCTCATAGCCGGCTAGTGGGCCGTTTCAGAAACACGGTAACAGGGATGACGGTTGTGCAAGCCTGTCGAGAGTTTTCCGAGCTCTGACATGTCAGTCTCCGGTCTCCGAGCCTGCCTAGAGAGTCGCAGCGATTGTACCAGACTGCCAGGTGTTTCTGACCTCCGGCACGGCAGCCTCCGGTCTCTGAACCGGCCTGGTGTACTGTTTCGGGCCACGGTAGGTTGGATGTTGGGTTTTACTGCACTGCCGGAGACTTTCAAACTGGTAAATGGTGGGAACCCCACCCTCTGCACTGTTGTGACTCCTTGGGGTCGGCCGCCCTCTGTCTCGTCTCGCCTCATCCTTCCTCCCGGGGATGTCCCACTTGGGGTATAGGTACAAAAGATCAGTCTAGTTGACATGCCGAACCCTCTTCGTAGAATTGTATCGTATCCTAATCTGTCTGCAATACGATTAAATGAAATGGAATGTAACAGACACTAAATGTTCATAGTGCAAAAGCGAACTAATTTTTAAAACAAATTATGGTGGTAAGTGACAAGAATGTTGATATCGCCCTGTTACGAGGACAACAGTTTCCATGTGTACACACACACACACACACACACACACACACACACACACACATACACACACACACACACACACACACACACACACACACACATATGCGATCTTAAAATGTTCGTTCTGCGGCTTGTAATCTGTTTGTCACTGTCCAAGTTTCGCTACTGTATTCGAACTGCTATGGTATTATAGAAGTTTATCATTGCATCTTTTCTTACTTTTTTTTAAAAAAGTTGTATTAATTTTCCACATATTTTTAAAAAACCTTCAACTTTAGTTCCTAAATCTACTTCTTTAATGAGTGATATCATAGATCCATAGTTAGCAGTTATCTTTTCTAATTACAACGGAATTTGACCTACTAAACTAAGTACATAAATAGGAATATACTTACATAAATTTTGTACATGATAACTTAAATACTTCAAATTGGGGGAAATTATCCTTAAATACTGCTTTAATAGGTATTTTAAACGTTTGAACATGTATGATTAATTAACTCTGTAGCGTAGGTGGTGGAATATGTGCCTCACGTAAAGAGGTTCCGAGTTCGCATTTCGGTCAGGGTGAGTTATATAGATAAGTTTTTTTGACTCTTTTTTTTCTCTCTGAGATTTCATCTTATCCTGCTAGATGAATGTCAGATATCTTTTATTTCTATGAATTCGGGGCTCATTTGAGCATCATTTCTCCCATTTCATTCAGCGTCCGACATGAATTAACGTTAGAGGACGTAATTTTAAAAATTGCTATTTAAATCAACATAACATACTTATTATTGATACAACTTAATTATTAAACATTATTTTTGTTAAAAGAAAATATTTTCTGGGTAATTATGGAACATATATTCATTTCGAGCGAAAATGCATTCTAGTACCTAATTCACGAACGAGCAAATCCAATTTGTTCACTATGAATGAGAAACTAAACCACCGTTCGTTAGATTTGTTTAGAAATCAAATTAGGATTAGGTAAATTTCTCGAATTTTTCCAGAATTTTTCTGCACCAGTCACTGCTTTGTTTTAATAGGGGAGTCACTGTATGTGGAATCCATCGACAACAAAGTTCTGTTTTTTTCGTCACATTTAAGTGTTTTTGAAATATGTTTTGAATTTGATTCATAACAATGCTCAATGTCACCTGAATCTATACATAAGAAACTGTCGATTTTCTTCAAACATTGTTGGAACATCGGCAATATTGTAGTCGGCAACAGCAGTCACGAAGTTCAAGTAATCGAGGAAAGAATATAAGAAAGAAAGGAAGAAAAGGAAAGAAAGAGCAAGAGAGATAAAGATGAAGAAGAAAAATGCTCTTGAATTGGCCTCGATAGAATTTGTTTGTCAAGTACATTTTTAAGCCGATTTTGACTTGTTTAAGAGTTAATAAGGATTTAAAAAGTAAAATATCATAGCCAGGATATGTCCTTTATAAAATTTATTTCAGGGTAAACACAATACATTTAAACAATAATCATCATCATCAATGAACTATTGAAGCAAATGGAACAAACAGCAGGGCAACTTATTTGCAAAACATTTGAAAGTAGCTCTCAAATATAAACACCGTTCACTTGTTTTTAAAAAAACGACATTCTAAACATTTTGGTGTCGCCTTATACAAGTTGTTTATTACCAGCGTAGTTGCTTGAATATACTCTTTGATAGTCTTATTTTAAAAATAAGTACAGTACTAGGAATATTTGCTGTCTTCTGTCTAATTTGTTCAGTTATCCAAATATTTCTTCTCGAATACGCTACTGGGAATTATGAGTATTTTATGTATGTCTTGTTTAATCAACCCCCTTCAAGCCTCCTTGTTTCAAAATGTCCACCTTATTTTTTGCTTCTTTGTTCTGCATTGTAACAACTATTTAAGAAATATTATTTTGTACTATAATCAAGTTTTCTCCATCAAGGTACTTTATCCACTGAACAAAAATTATATTATCTTTTTTCTTGTGTCTTCCAAGCCTTGAATGGTATCAACAGGAGCACTTGCTGTCTGCAAAAGTAATCCAGAACTTGCTCTACCCTGTCTCCTAGATGATCGGTCCAGAACTCGGATCATAGTTTAGTGTTAGTTCATAGTTTGGTAAAATATATGAATAAGAGCATACTTTTATTCATATTTATATAATATTTAACACTTCAATATAATTTCCTAACGCTTGCACATCTGAACGTAAGAAAGTTGTTTTAGCAAGCTTCACTTGCTGTTAGTGGGATTTAGCAGGAATTTGCTGTCAGCCTGCTGGTCAAAGGCTGCAATACCTGGAAGTGCTTGAGTCCATTAAAGACAGCGGAAGTGCGATTGATTGTGCGTGAAGAATAAAGAAATAATTACTTCTCTCTCTCTCTCTCTCTCTCTCTCTCTCTCCCTCTCTCTCTCTCTCTCTCTCTCTCTCTCTCTCACACACACACACACACACACACACACACACACACACACACACACACACCTCTGGCTAGCAGATGTTCAGTTGCCTTATTGACTGATAGAAAAGAATTTCAACTACCTTCTCTGTGTGCTCCTGCACAATATCCTTTTGAGTGTATTATTGAATGAGTAATTAATGTAATTTCAAGATGCTTAAATTAAAGAGCTTGATAGTACGATATTTTGTTAAAGATTTCGATGAAAGGTATTTTAATACTGGTGAATGTATTTTATTGTGCGAGTTGAAAATTATGACTGAGAAACGCTTTACATTGTGACAACATTACAATATTGATAGTCACAAAAATTATGTAAATAGAGATTTAGTCGTGGAAAGCAGTCCAAATAATTATAGACTTGTGATTAGAACTCATAACAATTCATCGGAAAGTGCATCTTCTTAGTTTTCTAAGGATGGTTTCATGAACGTATATAAAGTATTGTAACCTGCTTCCGTCCGTTGCTGCTGGCAGGCTGTGGTAAGCCTGAAAGATTATGTTGCGTGCCAACCTTCAATAGGGTTTAACCGATGTAGGAATTTGGCTGGATTTATTTATGGTGGCTTGTTTGGATTTGGGTAGGAAGTGAGAAAGAGGGAGCAAGTTGCCCCTTGAAGCTATTGTAGAACGCAGTACCTGCTACACCTTGGTCTAAATGGTATTGCATTCTATAATGAACAACATTTAACTTGGCACTTTCTGCAATATCCTTGTCTAGCATGGGTGCTGAGTTCCTTTCCTTTCCTTTTAAAGCTCTATTGATTCCCCATTTACCTGTTGTGGGATGAGGGTAAGCACAGTAGTGTTGTAACTGTCGGTAACTGTCGCAAATGAAGTATCGGTTAACGTGTTGGAAACGCGAAAAACGCGAAAAACATAGAGCTATAAACATAGAGCAAAACAGCCTTTATTAATTCCCTAAAGCATATAGATGCTACAAACATACATATTTTACTTACTATAGTTGTCATAATATAAAACAGCGAATGTTGCACTGAAAAGAAATCTCAGAATTAACGGGCCTATTGCACCCGGCCCTGGGGTCATTAGCGCTCACAGTACTTTTGTATTTTAATTAAATGCATTTGCCACAAATGAAGTTTTTCTGACCAATTGCACCAACGCACACTTCGTGAAATCGTAGTCCACATTTCTAGCATTTTATCTAGTTTCCGTTGGTTGCTGACTTCGGAGAATAAAACTTTAACCCACAAAATCCATTTGGTGCATCTTCCTCATCACTGCATTCTATTTGGACTGGAACCAAGTTATCACTTGACTCACTATTCCCACAATTTTGTTTTACAATAGGTTTACGCTTTTCTTTGTTTTCTTTTTCCATCTTCAACTTCAACTCCGGCTTTCTTGAATCTTACAGTCTGACGTCAAATTTTTGGTTCCTTGAATTCTTCGGCGCTTCTACAATTCCTTCCTTTCTGGAGTGGGAATAATGGTAGAAAAGGGAGATTCTGTGCGCTGGCACTTGAAGCCTTTTCTGGAGTTTCTGGCTGGAAGTGCTCTGAAGACAGAAACTTGTCTTTAGGAATGATCAAGGGGTTGAACGGTGCATTCAAAACCTTTAACAGCGTTTCCAAATGTTGCTCCTTTACTCAATACTCTGGACAAGAGTTTTCCAAAATTATTAATAGCACCAGTTGGGTTTGAGTGCATATAATTTCTTGCCTCTTGATGGTAGAACGACTTTATTGGTTTAAAACTGTTCGATAAAGAGGCTGAAGAACTTGTGTCGTATGTGGTGGTAGACACAACATCTCAAATTCATTTCCTAGGCAGTAGCCCAAGCTCTGCAATGAATAATGTGAACCATGGCCATCAAGAACCAGCAGACATTTTCTTTGTGCACGATGTTTCTGAAAGCGCTGGAGCCATTCAAGAACCATGTTTTCATTAATGTAGCCTAAATCGCTTATGGACACTACTACTTTTCTATTCAATCCCTCTGCCCTTGCTTGAGAAAGACCTTCAGGTTTTCTTAGAGAGAGGTCATTGTTTCTCCTCATAAATCCTGTGAAGCAATTTTTACCAGCAGATTTTGATTGTGTGCTCCATGAATTATTTATTTTCTAAGTAGTAGCACATACAAATGCTACCCTTCGTATTTGCTCCAATGTACATCCAAAGCCTTGCTGCCAAGTATTTTAAGCTGGAAGGTAAATTTTTCTCCTCCTCCAAACTGAACACTGTAGGATGAACAATTGATTTGTACACTACTCCTCCTAATCCTTCTTGCCGTTGATGGGCATGAACACGATCCTTGAGTGTAGGGTAAGACACTCTGAAAAGCCCCGCTGCACCTCTCATACTTATATTCCCGGTTAATACGCTCGTAACAGCACAAGCAGCGTCGTCCTCCGTCCAGTTTCGTTCCAGCTCCCTTCGTTTATATGTGCGTATAGTCTGAAACGATCCAATAAAATTCAGTAATAGTTGACAAGAAATAATTAGGTAAAAAGAGTACAAAAAACCTAAATTGTAACTGGGCGAGAATAGCCCCTCTTAGCTTGGGTGAAATAGCCCCAAATGCTGAACTTTTGAAATTGCGCGCCACGTGAGAGCTATGATAAAAGAAACACGCCATTTGCTATGCATGGACGTAACCCAACTATAACCACACTGACACTGGTTTTCAATCGAAAATTTCTCTCTCTGCTGATATTAGACCCTAAGTTACAAGCTGTATTTCTTATTCAAGGCAAATAGCGCAACATAAGTTACTTACCTTGTGATCTTCTTCTGTTAATACTGTTGAAACAGTAGTCTAAAACTCCAAGCAGATTTATACAAACGTCGCACAAACACCAGCTTGACAATGAACTGGCAGGGAAGTCATTGCTGCCCATGATTGTTGCGCCCTACAAATTTCCTTATTTTGGGCGGAAAAGCCCTATGAGCGGTGAAGCCTCGCCCTACCCTACACAGAGTTTCTCATGGGCATTACTCCTGTTATTGCTTGAAGGCTTCATTGGAGACTGTGCGGTAGGATTTCGAGGAGAAATGATCTTCGGATGTTTCAGGTTTTCTTTAGCTCTCTTCGATGTTGAGGTAAACCAGGCTTCTGCGGCGTGGGCGATGACTGGTAGGATGGCATGTTGAAATATTGTCCTCAGATTGTGGATTGTGGGACGATATGCCCCAGGATGCTTTGGAACATCGAGTTAGGCTGTTACAAATACGCAGCATCTTGTTTTCCAAATATTGAGTGTGGGGATACGAATCCAGCTAACCAAATTGTTTGACAGCTTGTCCCTATGTGATGGCTTGACATCTAATCTCTTTCCATAGCCAGGACATAAAAAACCAAAGACTTCCCATTTGAGAAAATTAAAAATGTTTGAAAATTCAAACCAATAATAAGGAAGAGCTCGAAAATGTTTAAGTCAAAAAAGGGCAGAATGAACTTAATTTTCTACGTAGTAAGATTTTGTCTCTCTCTTTTACGGTTTACTAGTTATGAACAATGAAGAGGTCTTCTGAGGCTACTCCCAGACAAGTCATAAAATACATTTATTTGTCATGAAACGTCTTAAACATATAGTATTTCAATCAAAATTGTGTAAATTTTGTGAAAACCAAAACAGCAAACGGAAATGCAAACCACACACACACACACACACACACACACACACACACACACACACACACACACACACACACACACATACACGCGCGCGCGCGCACACACACCAGGAGCTTACTACGGCAGGTAGGAGAATTGGCGATCCCGGGGTCCCGAACTACATCTCTCGATTGGGTGCCTCTGAGTAGTGAGAGAGCTAATGCGAAACGACCAAAGAAGGTCTACATCCCTGTTTGACCCTAATTTAAGTTAAAATAAATTTAAAGTGAAGTCAGCAAAGCCAGAGTAGAGCCAGAGTAAAGCCAGAGCAAAGCCAGAGTGGAGCCAGAACAAAGCCAGAGTGGAGCCAGAGCAATGTGAGAGCAAAGCCAGAACGAAACCAGAGGAAACCAAAATAAAAAAAAAGCCAGAGCCAAGCCAAAGTGCAGCCAGAGCCAAGCCAGAGCGGGACCGGAGTGGTGACCGGAGCCTAAGTAGAGCGAAGCCAGAACCAAGCCAGAGTTAAGTTACAGTATGAAGTTAGTGTGAGGCCAGAGCGAAGCCAGAGTAGGACTGGAGGCCGGCCGAAACATAGCCAGAGCCAAGCCAGAGCGAAGCCAGAGCCAAGCCAGAGCGAAGCCAGAGCCAAGCCAGAGCGAAGCTAGAGCCAAGCCAGAGTTAGATTAAAGAATGAAGTTAGAGTGAGGCAAGAGCGAAGCCAGAGCGGGACCGAAGGTAGGCCGGAGGCTATCCAGAGGCAAGCCAGAGCCAAGCCAGAGCCAAGCCAGGGCCAAGCCAGAGCCAAGCCAGAGTTAGATTAAAGAATGAAGTTAGAGTGAGGCAAGAGCGAAGCCAGAGCGGGACCGGAGTGGTGACCGGAGCCTAGGTAGAGTGAAACCAGAACCAAGCCAGAGCTAAGTTACAGTATGAAGTTAGTGTGAGGCCAGAGCGAAGCCAGAGTAGGACTGGAGGCCGGCCGAAACATAGCCAGAGCCAAGCCAGGGCCAAGCCAGAGCCAAGCCAGAGTTAGATTAAAGAATGAAGTTAGAGTGAGGCAAGAGCGAAGCCAGAGCGGGACCGGAGTGGTGACCGGAGCCTAGGTAGAGTGAAACCAGAACCAAGCCAGAGTTAAGTTACAGTATGAAGTTAGTGTGAGGCCAGAGCGAAGCCAGAGTAGGACTGGAGGCCAGCCGAAACATAGCCAGAGCCAAGCCAGAGCGAAGCCAGAGCCAAGCCAGAGCGAAGCCAGAGCCAAGCCAGAGCGAAGCCAGAGCGGGACCGAAGGTAGGCCGGAGGCTATCCAGAGGCAAGCCAGAGCCAAGCCAGAGCCAAGCCAGGGCCAAGCCAGAGCCAAGCCAGAGTTAGATTAAAGAATGAAGTTAGAGTGAGGCAAGAGCGAAGCCAGAGCGGGACCGGAGTGGTGACCGGAGCCTAGGTAGAGTGAAACCAGAACCAAGCCAGAGTTAAGTTACAGTATGAAGTTAGTGTGAGGCCAGAGCGAAGCCAGAGTAGGACTGGAGGCCAGCCGAAACATAGCCAGAGCCAAGCCAGGGCCAAGCCAGAGCCAAGCCAGAGTTAGATTAAAGAATGAAGTTAGAGTGAGGCAAGAGCGAAGCCAGAACGGGACCGGAGTGGTGACCGGAGCCTAGGTAGAGTGAAACCAGAACCAAGCCAGAGTTAAGTTACAGTATGAAGTTAGTGTGAGGCCAGAGCGAAGCCAGAGTAGGACTGGAGGCCAGCCGAAACATAGCCAGAGCCAAGCCAGAGCGAAGCCAGAGCCAAGCCAGAGCGAAGCCAGAGCCAAGCCAGAGCGAAGCCAGAGCGGGACCGAAGGTAGGCCGGAGGCTATCCAGAGGCAAGCCAGAGCCTAGCCAGAGCCAAGCCAGGGCCAAGCCAGAGCCAAGCCAGAGTTAGATTAAAGAATGAAGTTAGAGTGAGGCAAGAGCGAAGCCAGAGCGGGACCGGAGTGGTGACCGGAGCCTAGGTAGAGTGAAACCAGAACCAAGCCAGAGTTAAGTTACAAAATGAAGTTAGTGTGAGGCCAGAGCGAAGCCAGAGTAAGACCGGAGTGGTGACCGGAGCCTAGGTAGATTGAAGCCAGAACCAAGCCAGAGTTAAGTTACAGTATGAAGTTAGAGTGAGGCAAGAGCGAAGCCAGAGCGGGACCGGAGTGGTGACTGGAGCCTAGGTAGAGTGAAGCCAGAACCAAGCCAGAGTTAAGTTACAGTATGAAGTTAGAGTGAGGCAAGAGCGAAGCCAGAGCGGGACCGGAGTGGTGACTGGAGCCTAGGTAGAGTGAAGCCAGAACCAAGCCAGAGTTAAGTTACAGAATGAAGTTAGAGTGAGGCAAGAGCGAAGCCAGAGCGGGACCGGAGTGGTGACTGGAGCCTAGGTAGAGTGAAGCCAGAACCAAGCCAGAGTTAAGTTACAGTATGAAGTTAGAGTGAGGCAAGAGCGAAGCCAGAGCGGGACCGGAGTGGTGACTGGAGCCTAGGTAGAGTGAAGCCAGAACCAAGCCAGAGTTAAGTTACAGTATGAAGTTAGAGTGAGGCAAGAGCGAAGCCAGAATAGGACTGGAGGCCAGCCGAAACATAGCCAGAGCCAAGCCAGAGCCAAGCCAGAGCCAAGCCAGGGCCAAGCCAGAACCAAGCCAGAGTTAAGTTACAGTATGAAGTTAGAGTGAGGCAAGAGCGAAGCCAGAGCGGGACCGGAGTGGTGACTGGAGCCTAGGTAGAATGAAGCCAGAACCAAGCCAGAGTTAAGTTACAGTATGAAGTTAGTGTGAGGCCAGAGCGAAGCCAGAGTAAGACCGGAGTGGTGACCGGAGCCTAGGTAGAGTGAAGCCAGAACCAAGCCAGAGTTAAGTTACAGTATGAAGTTAGAGTGAGGCAAGAGCGAAGCCAGAGCGGGACCGGAGTGGTGACCGGAGCCTAGGTAGAGTGAAGCCAGAACCAAGCCAGAGTTAAGTTACAGTATGAAGTTAGTGTGAGGCCAGAGCGAAGCCAGAGTAGGACTGGAGGCCAGCCGAAACATAGCCAGAGCCAAGCCAGAGCGAAGCCAGAGCGGGACCGGAGTGGTGACCGGAGCCTAGGTAGAGCGAAGCCAGAGCCAAGCCAGAGCGAAGCCAGAGCCAAGCCAGAGTTAGATTAAAGAATGAGGTTGGAGTGAGGCAAGAGCGAAGCCAGAGCGGGACCGAAGGTAGGCCGGAGCCTATCCAGAGGCAAGCCAGAGCCAAGTTAGAATGAATTCAGAGTGAAGTTTGGGTGAGGTTAGAGTGAGGTTAGAATGGAGCCTGAGTCAAGCCAGAGTGCAGCCAGAGCGAAGCCAGAGCGGGACCGGAGTGGTGACCGGAGCCTAGGTAGAGCGAAGCCAGAACCAAGCCAGAGTTAAGTTACAGTATGAAGTTAGTGTGAGGCCAGAGCGAAGCCAGAGTAGGACTGGAGGCCAGCCGAAACATAGCCAGAGCCAAGCCAGGGCCAAGCCAGAGCCAAGCCAGAGCCAAGCCAGAGTTAGATTAAAGAATGAAGTTAGAGTGAGGCAAGAGCGAAGCCAGAGCGGGACGAAGGTAGGCCGGAGTCTATCCAGGGGCAAGCCAGAGCCAAGCCAGAGCGAAGCCAGAGTAGGACTGGAGGCCAGCCGAAACATAGCCAGAGCCAAGCCAGGGCCAAGCCAGAGCGAAGCCAGAGCCAAGCCAGAGTTAGATTAAAGAATTAAGTTAGAGTGAGGCAAGAGCGAAGCCAGAGCGGGACCGAAGGTAGGCCGGAGCCTATCCAGAGGCAAGCCAGAGCCAAGTTAGAATGAATTCAGAGTGAAGTTTGGGTGAGGTTAGAGTGAGGTTGGAATGGAGCCTGAGTCAAGCCAGAGTGCAGCCAGAGCCAAGCCAGAGCGGGACCGGAGTGGTGACCGGAGCCTAGGTAGAGCGAAACCAGAACCAAGCCAGAGTTAAGTTACAGTAAGAAGTTAGTGTGAGGCCAGAGCGAAGCCAGAGTAGGACCGGAGGCCAGCCGAAACATAGCCAGAGCCAAGCCAGAGCGAAGCCAGAGTAGGACCGGAGGCCAGCCGAAACATAGCCAGAGCCAAGCCAGAGCGAAGCCAGAGTAGGACCGGAGGCCGGCCGGAACATAGCCAGAGCCAAGCCAGAGCCAAGCCAGAGTTAGATTAATGAATGAAGTTAGAGCGAGGCAAGAGCGAAGCCAGAGCGGGACCGGAGTGGTGACTGGAGCCTAGGTAGAGTGAAACCAGAACCAAGCCAGAGCCAAGCCAGAGTTAGATTAATGAATGAAGTTAGAGCGAGGCAAGAGCGAAGCCAGAGCGGGACCGAAGGTAGGCCGGAGCCTATCCAGAGCGAAGCGAGTGCGAAGCTAGAGCCAAGCCAGAGTTAGGTTACAGAATGAGGTTGGAGTGAGGCCAGGGCGAAGCCAGAGCGGGGCCGAAGGTGGGCAGGATCCTAGCCAGCGCCAAGCCAGAGCCAAGTTAGAGTGCATTTAGAGTGAAGTTCGAGTGAGGTTAGAGTGGAGCCGGAGCGAAGCCAGAGCAAAGCCAGGGCTTAGCCAGAGCGGGACCGGAGCGGTGACCGGAGCCAAGCCAGAGCGAAGCCAGCACGGTGCCAAAGCCAAGCCAGAGAGAAGTTGAAGAATGAAGTTACAGTGAGACCAGAGCGCGACGGAACTGGGGCCGGAACCTAGCCAGAGCCAGGTTAGAATACCTTTAGGGTGAAGTTAGAGTAAGATAGGATCGAGGCCGGAGAGAAGCCGGAGTGGAGTCAGAGCGGAACTAGAGCAAAGGAAAAGTGTAGCTATAGCGAAGCCAAAGCAAAGCCAGAGTAAAGCCAAAGCGAAGCCAGGGCGGAGCCAGAGCAAAGGCAGAGCTGAGCAAAAGCAAAGCCAACGCAAAGTTACAGCAAGGACAAAGCAAAGACAAAGCAGAGCTAAAGCCGAGTCAGAGCAGAGCCAGCCATAGCAGAGCTAGAGCAGAGAAAGGGCAAAGGCAGAGTAAAGCCAAAGCAAAGCCAGAGCAAAGCTAATGCGAAGCTAAAGCAAAGCCAAATTGGAGCCAGAGCAAAGCGTGGGCAAAGCAAAGCAAGGTATAGTCAAAGGAACAACAGTAAAGTGAAATACAGTTTTTGAAAGGGTGCTAATGACCACGGAGTAGAGCGCCCTTAAATATAAATATAAATCAATATTGTGTGTGTGTGTGTGTGTGTGTGTGTGTGTGTGTGTGTGTGTGTGTGTGTGTGTGTGTGTGTGTGTGTGTGTGTGTGTGTGTGTGTGTGTGTGTGTTATGAAAATCCTTTTTGATTCGGGAATCTCAAATTGTTGATATCTTACTTTTGCTGGAATGCAATACTTCCTCATACTTACAATTTCTGAAAGAGAAAGTAAAAAGTAAAGGAATCAGAACAAAACTATACGTACATGTATTTGCCAGAAATGTATTTCCTGAAAAGTAGCCCAAACCATTTCAGCAGCATTCTAGTATTATGCTTTCTGTATTGAGGCAGTGTATTCTCAGCTATTCAAATAACTCATTTCAATTAATGACTCCTCATAATCTTATAATCTTAACTTTTGTAGACCTATTTTAGTATATTCATATCATACACAATGGAAACGATAAACAAAGTTCATTCTGCAGATTCAGAGAGCCAGTCCTTTACTTGCGCAGCTGCGGTTAGCTGCACATTTATCATTCGCTCGTGATTCAGGAAAAGCAGAGGTAAACATTAACTTTGACAGCTGTTTGTGCTGCTTCAAGCATCCATTTGGCCTATTCTTGCATTGGCGCCATTCTAGGACTTAATAACAAGTAACCAAAATCAGTGCTACTTAGATTTACAATCATGGCTTCTGATCCAATGGGTGTCTGAGAACCTGAATGTTTCAGATTGCATGTATTAATTCTAAGGACAATTGAAATAGCAAGTTGCAGTGCTTAGTGCGAAAGACGTCAGTTAGTATGCAATTCGTATATTCCATTCGCAAGAACAGGATGAATATTATGCAAAGAGTACAAACCCTTTACAGCAGTGTTTTTCCATTATTTTTCTTAACGGTTCTAGTCCATTTCCTCCTCACTTTCCCTAAATATTCTCCATTTTGCTCCTGTATCAGCTAATACATAGGTTCAGTTATGAGTATAATGAAAACTGAAGATAGCGTCGCGAATAAGCCCACTCATCAGCATGCTGAGAAATTCATGAACATAGCACAATTCTCTAACATGGGTTGGCAAAAATTCTCTACCAATCAAAATTCACTAAATTTACCCATGCATTCGGTAAAGCTGATACGCGTATTGAAGATTTTCATGCAAAATTCTCCACATAGTTATGTGACTAACGCCTACTCAATGCGTCATGTGCTATTTAATAGATTTGTGACCACATTACGAAGAAGTTGTCCTTCACGGTCAGTGGTTCGTATCTCTCTTAGTCTCCCAACACCCGAAAACACTCCTTTGAAACAATAGTGGATTGGTGAGAGAAGAAGAAGGTAACTTGCCTGTCGAGACCCCTTTCTACATAAACCTCATATGCACGTGATATATTACAGTCTGCAATGTTGTGCTTATTGGTCTGTTTGCTCAAATGTTCTTCTGTCTTCTGGTGCTACTATAAACAATCAACCAGTGGAAACAATTTAAATCACTTATTAATTCATTGCTCCATAAGTCAACAACGAACAATCTAATTCATTCAATCATTGTTGTCCATGAGGGGGAAAATCTTTTAATAACCTTCTAAAAATTATTTCCAGAACCCTGTCATATTAATTCAGTTTACTGTTTGGATATTGGAATGGTGCACACAAAATATTTGACACCAATAAATGTGCAACCTGTATTTGTGAATACTGCAAAGCGAAACAAGAAAGTGTCTCCCAAAGCGTATAGTTGGAGTATTAAAAAACAGGGGTGAAGAAACTCATACCAAGAGAAAGGTTAAATTCAAACCCTTGTACATAATGGAAAATAATGTTGGAAACAAAACAGGCCAGGCGTTTTCATATGCTTTATGCTTTTAATAGTGAAGACAGAATGCGCTTTTAATTTCTTGTATTATAGAGAGTAGCAGAAGATCCAACAAGAATACCTCCCCCCAAAAAAAGAAAATTAGATTAATTAAAGCTTCACGGATGATTCTGAAGAAGGCCATGAGCTCGAATTTATTTATTTTGAAAGGGCTGATCACCCGTTAATTAATAACGTTCGACTTCATAATACTACTTATCCGTAAGAAAAAGAAGAGTAAAAATGTGTCAGCAATTCATTCTTAAACCTTGACTACTATAATGCACATTTAAAATATAAGTAATATAGATAACACCACTATAAGACATGAGAGTTAGGAGAGACCCATTCAAAGAAAACCTTTGAAGATAGGAGATAGCATTTGTAGCAGTTCATAAAAGCCTTACAAACTCTACATTGTCGCAGATACTCAAATTAATTTACCTGCCAACAGAGTTTAAGGTAATTTGTGTACAGAATATCGTATCTTGTAAAGATAAGGACATTCCTCGTATCAATAAGAATTCAAATATATTTTGTTAAGGATTCGTATGCACTGTCCCAAAATATAAAACGTGAGCTCTGTAGAAGTATTTCGCATGGGATGAGGCGAAGTTCCAAGTTGAAATGAAGCTTTTTGTATAATTTCTAAAGTGCGTGATAAAGAAATATTGATTCTTTTTATTGAAGCCGAAGATTATTTAACGATGTTCAATAATTTTATGACTATAAATTTTGTTGTGCAAAATTGTGCCTATTCTAGCTTTCGTCGAAATATGAACTTTCTTCTTTCATGGTCGTGGTCTCGAATTAAGAGGATTTCTTGAAGGAATTTAAGAAATAATCATTAATTTGATCCTTTATTCACCCATCCTTTATGTTTGAAGATTAAATACATAATATTCACATATTTAAATAATATTTTTCTGGTTCTTTAAGCAACACTTAGAAAACACGTCTTGTCCCCTCAGTATCTTTTCACAGAAGAGCAAGATTATTGATTTTCGTTGCCGTAACTACCAACGCCTACACACATTTTTAAACATCCATAACCGTCATATCATTCGTCTTTCTTTCGCTCGCTGATGTGGTTCACATCACAAATACTTTAAAATTTTATAATTTATTTTTAAAACATTTTGAGCGCAAATTTAAAATGACATTGAAGCAGTTGCACGATGGTGATGAAGGTGGGATTCTGCACCACGTTGATGCGTTATTTGTAGCAGTCGTTTCTCAATATTCTCTGCCAGGGATGTTATGTCGCAGCAAATGTTTCTTCGTATTGTAGCTCCGGTTAGCATGAGATCTTATCTTGGTCGTAGTATCGAATACTTGGATTATGAAACTTAATGTTAAGGAAATTAAAAAGGTTGAAAAAATTATCATGAAGTTAAATCCGAAACTCAATTTCAATATGATTTGTATTTTAAATCAATACTATTATACAATTTAAAACAATACTTTCTCCCTTTGATGAATAGTTAAAACTGTTCAACTTCTCTAGTTTGCAGCCAGACATTTGCAAACATGCAGCACATCTACTCACGCGTCTACTCACGTTGAGATCACGATGCAAAACACAGAACATACATATGCAAAAGACGCTATCTTCTCCTTTCCATTTATTGATTTTTCTTTATCACCATGGTAACAAAATGTTCTAGTCTACATCACTCATTAATTTGGAATTACATAATTTTCTCATTTTCCAAATATAAAGTCTTAAAAACAATTTTCTTTTATAATTTTATCTTTCTATTGAATTTATATATTTATCATTTATTTAGACTGAACGTTAAAATTCATCTCTACTTGCCTGTGACCTACTCTATTCAGTCATGGCCACCTATAACTCATACCAATTCAAAACAAAGCTTTCATTTTTAAAGATATCAATATGAATCATATTTGCTTTTTTGTAATTTACGTCCTCCAACGTTAAGTCATATCGGACGGTGAATGAATCGTGTGAAATGATGCTCAAATGATCCCGGGGTCCATGGAGCTTAGAGTTATTTGACATTCATCTTTGAGAATAAGGGAAAATCCCGGAAAAACCTTATCCAGGTAACTCACCCTGGCCGAGATTCAATCTCGGGACCTCTTGAACGTGAGGCAGACACGCTACCATCTACGCTACCGAGGCGGGCTGAATCATTAATGAATAAGTTTAACATAGTTCTGGCACTTGACATATTAACAACTATATCAACTTACATAAACAATAATAATGTTTTGTGGCTTAAATAAAAAACAACTGTTTCAAATCTTAAGAAGCCAAGAAGTAATGTTCAAATGTTAATTATGAGCTGCATAAGACTGGTGTTACTTTTGTGTTTCCTATTATCTTGAAAAAAGGCATTAAACTAAACACACCCCGTGGAGAAAAGACCATGCTTCTCATTTATAGCAAGAAACATATCATGTGTGATCTGATGCTGTATCAAAGTGCAACAGCAGATGCTTTTTATTCAATTTGGGGAGAAAGGAATGGAAAAAAGAATATAAAAATAAGATCAAACGAGATTTGTAATGCTGTTGTAAATACTTGTCAGTAGTTGAGAATATAGAATCAGTTCACGAGGTGTCCTGTACAATGGAATTTGAAACTAAACATCCTCAAGTTTGGCAATACTGTATTACTTACTGAAGAATAGTGAAAACATGTGCAAACATTAATTTCAAAACTCATACTTAGTGCCTGGTAACTAAGCACTGAGACTAAGTACAGAAAGATTATTACAAACAGCAGAATTTCACGTGCCCCTACAATGTTGAAGTTTTATCTCACCCTTTCTTTTATAGTTGAAAGGCATATCAGGAATCAGTACTTTTGAGCTTCAAGCATCAGGGCAGAAGATGTTTAGCAGATGAAGATTCGTGATATATGAAACGTACAACTACGTGAAAGAAATGATATGGTGATAGGTTTACAACTTGTGATAAAGATTTACAGGAGGCACTTCACTTAAGATAAAAGGCGAGAGCTATCAACTTACGAGACTCTGTACAAACCATATTTATATTTCACTTGATAAATATAAGGATTTGACCAATCTGTGTCAAACATATAAACTTCAATCGTTATCACTCGGAATACGGAATATAGATGAAGAAGATAAACTGAAGTGCGTAGACTTACTTTGTGAATGATATTAATAACTATAATCATATAGATTAAACTCAACAGTAACAGAAAGAATGGCACTACAAGCCAAATATTTATTTTTTAATCGTAATAGCTTGAGGGTGTTACAATGTTTGTTTATTTAATACATCTTAATTAACTTGTAGAGCAATATTGAAAACTTGCGGTTCAAAGTTAAAAGGCACGGTTGTTAATCGCACGTCCACATTTGCAGGGTAGAGGTGTACGATCATTCAATTGAAATGGGAGAGTAGTCGGCACCAATGATCTGCAAACCGCTACCTACCGTAGTTACTCAAACGCGTCACGGTGCTGAGTGGACGTGGTCTATCTATAAGCCGGAAAACTCTAACCAAGTGCAGTCTATGGCTACGAACCGGAGCATCACGTTTAAACAAAGTTATAAATTAATTTTGGCTGTCTTAAAAGCTTATGAAGGTTCAGGCTTATTCCTTTACCTAAACACCGACATTTTTCCATGTATTTTTGCATTCATTTTCTCTATCATTGTGGAAGCACTGCAGAAATAATGACACGCTGATGTTTTATGTATATTCAATCATTTGGTAGCGTTGGCCTTTCATGCTTGGACTCTTGGTCATATTTTGGACTGCACTGTGCTACTTCGACACGTGTCCACATATGCCTTACTGTTAGGCAACTGTCTGTCCTACACGTGCCGAATAGATGACAATAATTGCAGTCGTGTCTTCCTTCTTTATTATTTGCGAATAGATGGCAGTGCATTCTCTATTATCATCTCTTTTTATGGAAATTAATCATTTCTTCTACATTAGCCGTGTGTAGGCTAAAATTTAGATAGGTAGGGGCAGACTGAAAAGTTCAATGTCACTGCCAGATTTGAACCACGGATCTCCTGGTCTCCGTCCGGTTGCTCTTAACCATTGACCTACCACGGGCAACATGCCAGTGTGACGCGAAATTCCCCAACTGACTCATATTTTTCCCGATAAACCATTAGGGTTTCTCATAATTAATGAGATTCGCAGCTTTTGTTTAGACTTACTATGCTTAAGTACCTACTTAAGTCCCAGACTTTATAACTACCACCATTAGATTAATTAAGGAAATTAATCATTCCCCCACACTAGTTGTTCCATTCTGACGTTATCCAAATCTTAGCCTACATTTCTAGGGCTGGTGTGGAAGAATGATTAATTTCCATCAGTTAACCTAATAGTTGTAATTATAAAGCCTGGCATTTAAGTGCTTACAGCATAGTAAGTAACCACAAACGGTGGTATCTCATTATCCTAATGTTTTAACGAAGAAAATACGAGTTATTTGAAGAATTTATTGTCATGCTGGCATGTTGCCCATGGCAGCGCAATGGTTAAGAGCAGCCGGATGGAGACCGGGAGATCCATGGTTCAAATCCCGGCTATAGCATTGAATTTTTCAGCCTGACTCTACCCATCAAAATCTATTTTCATGTTTGCCGTTGTTTTAGATTTGAGGTGGAACTTTGAGTTGTAGCATTAGATATCCAGTCCGCTGTTTACCTTGAGGATTGAGGGATATCACGGAAAATTGTCAGTTAGGCTGTTTGATTTAAGAGTTGCGGGCTACACTGAACCTTCCTGCTCCGTTCATAGCTTAATTATGTAGAGAAAGCTTGTTAGACTCGAACCCATAAGAGCATCAAGCAACCTTATAAACTTTTTTCGACGTAAAACCAACAACACTATCTATAAAGCCCCGAAACGAACATTTATCTGTGGTTAAACCCTACAAAGGCACGCAGCAAAACACTGAGGTTACAGCCTGCCAACACCTCGGTCGATCGATTCTTCGACTCCACCATTCCTCTCTTCCCCATGACTACGGCTTAGCTATTTAATTAACAAATTTCCAAATATAAATTCGTTTCAGGCTTCCTGTTGTATATTTCGTTGTACTTGGAAAGAAAACTAAATGAGAGTTGACACATGCAGTAACCTAAACAGTTATTTTGCCTTTTTCGAGTGAAAAATGTTATTTTCTCATTATAAGCAATAAGTTGGAATTTTTCGTTTTACTACTGTTTAAATGCAGTCCTTTCATATGTTAAGACAGTTTTTTTAATACCAAAAGCTGTTCGTTTGTAAGTTACAAGCTTGCCATACGACAAGGCTTTGAGTAACATTGGCAATGTATTCAGAAAAGAAATGCCTATATGACTGAGAGTTACATGTTCGTTTAAGCTACAGAGGATTCCTTAACGCAATGTAATTTTGAAGATATGAAAGTCATAAATTCTCTTGTACAGGGAGAAATGTAGGTTACAGAGAAATTGCTTCTAGAACCTTCATATGCCCTACTCCGCAATGTCATGTTCCGTTGAAAGAATGTTTTCTTCATACAAGAATGAGTTACGTGATAATATGACATCGTTTAAAACATAATATCTAGGTGTGCATCTATTGAAATGCCAAAAGTATCCTGCACGTAATGGGTATCTTTGATACCTCACTTTTTTAAATTTACATCTACCAAAGTTGTCATATCGGACGATGAGTGAAATGTTGCTCAAATGAGCCCAGAGTCCATAGAGCTTAGAATTACCCGAAATTCGTCTTTCAGGATAAGGGAGAACCTCGGACAAAACGGTATCCAGGTACCCTGACCGAGATTCGAATTAACGACCTCATGAACGTGAGGCAGACGTGCTACCATCTACGCTACTAAGGCGTACCATAACGCACATTTAGTGAAATAAATTCATAAAAAACTGTAAACATAGGGAAAAAAGTAAAATTATTGGTGTCTCTATTGATCTATGAAGAAAAATCTAAAAGCGAAAAATATAATTAATATTCAAGAAACTTAATATGTTGATTTATTTCACCTGAAGACCTGAACCCCACTCATGACTTGATAGTAGAGTTACAATGCTACAGGAGGGGGGACCGAGTGGAGTGGGAAACGCGTGCAAAGGTGGGAAATAGATTTGAGGGGACTGATGAAAATTAAAAGAATATAACAAAGATTGATTGTATGCTTAAATAAGAATCAAATTAAAAATAAATAAAGCTACAAAGTGACTCTCGCTCTTAAGTCCTTCCCCTCTCTTCGTTCTCCCAAGCAATTATTCTCCTTTACCGAATCTTAGCTACAACTGCCTCCAGTTTGTGACAGTCAGCAGCCATACATCTAAGCAAGTTTTCGTTTCCTTATTGGGTTTCAGAAACTGTACTAGTGATATTGGCTTCTTAATAATTCTGTTTTTCTTCACTCTGTCAGAATATGACTTCATATTTTCTGTTCACTAGGGAATGGACATAAATAATTAATGTTACCTTCCTAGGTACCAAATCTTAGCCATGCTAAACCGCATTTTGTTTTCATGCACACTTCATTTTATAACTGAGGCGCCAAGAACCATGAAGGCCTAAATCATAAAATTGTCGATTTCGAGATTTTAGTATGTATGCTCCTGATATTTGTCGAACTGTGGTCAGCCAGCTGTAGCTGTGCTTTAGGTCCTCTTGGATTTAATGAAACATTAATAAGAAGCTGTCTTGTCAGTTTTCCTGATATTCAATTACAAAAGGGCACAAAGCACAAAGTATCATTTTGTTGCTCTGCGCTGTCGCCAACATAACTTATTCTTTATATCACGCTCGCAAGTAGTACTTCATAATGGCAGTGTCTTGCATAGAAATTTTTATTTTAACATCTATTTTTCTCAAAATTATGTTTCTGTGCTTTGGGCGCTTATAGATCTCAGCGGCCCAATTAAACTGACATCCCAACTAAGTGTTCACAGCAGTAAAGCGAAACCAGCTCCTATTATGTAATTTATTTCATGTGGGGAAGATATTTTGATATATTTGATTTGTTAAAGTTAGATATGAATCTATTCTTTCTGGCTTGAAGCAGGGTATCGACCACAAACTTTACAGCTGCCACCAACTTCCATTCAGTAGCAATCAATTTCTAACTATGTTTAGCCAATATCAGAATATCTTCACGTGGAGTAAATCATGTGATAGGAGTTGGTTCCACTTTACCTCTATGGACACTTTAGTGTCAGTTTAATTATAAAATGGATTATATAATTGTCTATAACGGCTTTTCTGATACAAGCCCGTGCTATTTTTCTTGTGTCTACAACGAAATATATGTAATTAAACCAATTCTGCAAACATATAATGGATTTTGGGAGAATAGTTTGCAGAAGAGATACTGGCTAGAAAAATTTACTGGTAAGTAATATATTTGATTTTTAAAAATATAAGTAGTCATTGCACAAACCAAACTCTTTCAGAATATTATCTGTAATTTGTAGCGTCCCTTCTGACGTGTAAATTCACTACAGAAAGTAAATTTGGATTTGGCTCAATTTTAACTATTATTTTAATTTTAAGTCAATATTAATTTGGAACTTTCGGCATGTAAAAGAAAATGCCATCGATTAATTGTAGCGTAAAGTTGGCTACTCTTGGTGATAAAAAGTGACTATCGGAAGGCCAGAAATGACTAAGTATGGAACAGCTTATAAATAGCCATTACTTGGGACAATCAGGTTTGTCATTAACGAGAGAGATAACAGGAACTTTCCATACTTGTAAAACAGTTTCGTGCGTTGTCAAAGGAACTTTTTTTTATGAATCGGTAACAAGATTCAATGTTGAGCTAGAAAAAGTGGTTTTGAAATACTTTTTAAAGATATTCTAGTTTTATTCATAAGAAGAATATTATGTGAAATGTTCTGTCTTTTGAATACCAATTGTTTATGACTAGTATAGTCAAGCTAGAAAACAAATTACAGAGTAAAGAAACATGGGGATTCATAAAAATGTCACGTGATGTGTCACGTATAAACATTTATCTAACTTGTAGCTTTCAAATGTTTATAGGTAACTGCGTAGACGGTAACGTGTCTGCCTCACGTTCAAGAGGTCCCGAGTTCGACTCTCGATCAACGTGAGTTGTCAGGATAAGATTTTAGTATAGTTTACATATAAAAAGCACATAACATATTATCCAATAGTTCTTGGAGGAATCACTATACCCACCGTTCTGTCAGTTAGTAACCTCGGCCTGATATTGGACAATAAACTAACCGGGAATCTTCACATCACATATCTTCTGTCAAGACTAAGACACCGAATCCAACAAATCAAACACATAATACAGTCAAAATCGCCTCTTGCAATGCCATACAACTCATTGATCAAAACTATTTGGCAATATGGTTACTCCATATGCGGCTCTGCTGCAGCGTCACAAGTAAAAGGAATCCAAGTAATCAAGAACAGATACCTAAGATTGATCACAGGTGCCCCATGGTATGTTAGCAACACCACACTTCACAGGAACCTGAATATACCAGAAGTGATGGATGTCATCAGGACAAGCTACACCAGACTACACCAAACTCTTGCCAACCATCCAAATCCACTGCTACAAGACATTTTCCTACACCCTCCTCCACAACCGCAAAATATAAGTCTAAAAAGAAAACAAAACATTTAATAGCATGTGCTTTGTATGTATGATATAGTGGTTTTTTGTTTTGTGATTATAATATAGTAAGTTAATATTTACGAGGGCTGTCCAATAAAGAATGATCACATTTTTTTTTTTTTTTACAACGTACCTTCACTTATCCACATAATTTTGATGGTCCTTCTCAAAATATTCTCCCGTGAATGCGATGCGTTTGTCGCAGCGCTTCTGCTGGTTTTCAAAGACATGCTGGAAAGCATTTTTTGAGAGATCCTTCAAAATCGCCTCCGCAGCCTTCACCATTGCTTCTGATGATGGATAATGCCTCCCACGAAGCCGTTTCTTCAAGTTAGGGAATAGAAAAAAAGTCACATGGGGCTAAATCCGGACTATAGGGAGGGTGAGGGATGCATTTCACGTTGATTTTTGTAAGATATTCAGCAACAACATTGGCAATATGCTGCAGCGCATTATCGTGGTGCAGCATCCAGCCTGCTTCACGGAAATTTGGCACCCAATGAAATGTTCAGTATTTCAGAAAGTGATCTTAAGGTAATTCGTCGATCCTCTCTCACAATGGCAGCAGCAGTGTTTATGTTTTCTTTCGTAAGAGCAGTAACTGGAGCATCGAGTCCACCTTCCTTTGAAATTGATTGTCTCCGCTCTTTAAACATTTTAAACCACCTTCGAGCTGTGCTGTAGGGAAGAACAGACTCTCCATAGGCCTTCTGTAACATTGTATAGGCCTCAACTGAAGATTTGTTGAAACGAAAGCAGAATTTCAAAGCCTCATATTGTTCCTCGCGTGTTACCTCCATTGCAGCGGTAAGCGATACTGAACATGTTTGAACTTGCCTGGTTCTCACAGGCGGGAACCAGGAGTACCAACAATGGAACTTCTACGGCGTGTTTGTTTCACATTAAACTAACAGAATATAATAAGATTGAATTTTAGCGCGAAAAATTATGACCATAAAAAATTATGATCATTCTTTATTGAACAGCCTTCGTAAATTTAACTATGTAGGACTGTTACTGAACAACATCCTAACACACGCTTCAAGTGATGTAATATTACTCTTGCTCACAACTATAAGTACCATAATGTATTTAGATACAATAAATTTTAACAATAAAAATGTTTATAATGTTGTAGCCCGACAGAAACGGAGTGGAATAGCTTAGGCAGTTTTGTCTATGGCCCGCATTCGGGAGGTCCGGATTCGATTCCCGTGGCCGACCTACGTGACTCATGGGATATTTCGGGGGTTTCCCGGGTCGTCAGGCGAATGATGGGTAAGTTAATTACATTTCCCGAATTTCCTATCCTTCCATTTCATATCATCTCTCATCTGGTAGTTTCTTTCAGGGTAGAAGTGTCGGCGGGTGTCTCGGCGCTGCATGGTAAGATGATATGCTCTTGGTAAAAGGTTACTCCTCCGTTAGAACGGTCTGTGGTCTCCGAACCGTCTTGTGGGGCCATTTCCGGGCCACAGTAGGGTGGGATGCCGGTTTTACTGGCCTTCCGGGGAGTTTCTAACTGGTAAAGTGTAGGGGACCAGCCCTCTGCAATGTCGTAGCTCTTTGGGACGGTTGTCCTCTGTCTCCTCCCGCCACATCCTTCCTCCCGCGGACGCCCCATTTGAGAGCAGAGGTGCAATAGACCGAGTTTGGACCTCCGTGCTGAATCCCTCTGTAGTTTAGTCCAGTACAGGTTAGTAGAAATTCTTTACTTCTGAACTTTCCTCTCCAAATCCCACTATGCAGTTATCAAAGTATCAAATTTGAAGGGAGAAGTTACGACTGATCATTACATTTTTGTAATATTTTATATATTCGAATTTAAAAATTGTGAAAACAGAAATAGTTAAATGGCTAAAATATATAAAATGCTGGAAATGCATTATGTGGCTTTTTTCTTTCCAAAATAGCACTATTCATATATATACATACATACATATATATATATATATATATATATATATATATATATATATATATATATATATATATATATATATCATATCTTCAAAAGCCTGGAGTTAAACAGCATGGGACCAGTTGACATCTGACATCTCGGTGAGGCAGTAGTGGTGATGGCGAGGCTTCGTGTTACAATGGACCGTTTCTGTTTTGAATCAATTTGTCCTGGTGCATGAAACTGGGCGCGAGATGTGAATCACATTGAAACCCAAAGGGTAATTCCCAACCTTGATTGGTCTGAACACGTGAGGCAAGTCGGCAGTGACTCTCTTCAACAACGTGTTGCAAGTTATACGAGTACCAGTCGGCGGCCTGCTTGTGTTGCGGTAGGTTCGTTCTCTCCGCTAACAGGTGACGTGTGGACTGCATACAAGATGAACGGTAAGTGAGCTTATATACTCTGTGTCACTTGGCTGCAGCTCGATCTTTATGTAATGTAGAATTGCCACAGTCAGGTTTACGTGCATTCATTGCTTCAGTGCACCATGGGTTGGCCCAAGTTCTGGCATTTTGTTTTGTTTAATATATATATTTTAAGTGAGAGTTTCGCATGCAAACTAAAATATTATAACTATTCATTTAATGCAATTGGATAGAGAATTATGTGCTCTAAAAAAGCTATATGGTAAATAAAAGTTTCATTCTTGATAATAAAGTAAATTGCAGAAGAAATGCGTTTTAAAGAATGAAAATGCTCTTAGAACACTAAAACCTCGCATTAACGACCTCTCATTGCTTAATTCTTAGTGTCCTCCAGTATATAAAATCATACTCTTCTTAAAACTAAGAGGTAACCTAATCTAATCTAGCCTAGGCTTGGTTAAGATCGAAACTTTTTCGGCGTGTGTTTACTTTTATACCGTTTTATTTCAGCTCAATGAAGCGCTCTCTGTTGTCGACTTGACACTCTTTTATTGACTTCGAAAGCGTATATAAGCAAAGAAAAACTAAACATACTACTGTGATTCTCTGATGAATAACAAAAAATGCGTTTTAAAAACTGTTTATTTTTAACGCAAAACTGTCACTTAAAAACGAAAGCAAAATGACACCAAAAGAGATTTATGGGCAATCGCATGGTCTGCACATAATGAGTGATTATGTTATTCACATTACTACAGATGGAAGTGCGTCGGCCTCACGTTCAGGGGCCCCGAGTTGAATCTCGGTCAGGGTGAGCTATCTGGATAAGGTTTTTTTCCGGAATTTCCCCTTATCCTGAAAGATGAATGTCGGGTAACTTTAAGCTCTATGTACCCTGGGCTCATTTCAGCATTTCACCCATTTCATTCATCGTCCGATATGGCAACGTTGGAAGACGTAAATTTAAAAAAGAACAAACCCCCAGTTAGTATTCATTTCAAACTTAAAACATTCTAGCAGCCAAATTAAAGGAGAGAAAATTCTCACTTTACATTTTCCATAAATAATAAGCTAAATTACAGCATATGTGCTCTTGTGTTCCTGAGATATTTCATTTTATTACTTTTATAATTTTTAGGGCACCCCACTGATGTTTCCACAATTTTTTCTCATATCGTTGTTTACAGAAGTTATGTTTACAAAATGGGTTTAGATCTGATTGAGAAAAAGGATTGAAAACCAGCAATTATCACCGGTTTACTTCTAGCAGTCAAATTAAAGGAGAGAAAATTCTCACTTTACATTTTACATAAATAATAAATGAAATTACAGCGTATGTGCTCTTGTGTTTCTGAGATATTTTATTTTATTAATTTTATAATTTTTAGGGCACCCCACTGATGTTTCCACAATTTTTTCTCATATCGTTGTTTACAGAACTTATGTTTACAAAATGGGTTTAGATCTGATTGAGAAAAAGTGTCAAAACCAGAATTATCACCGTTTTGCTGTACTTCTTCATTGCTTCACTAAATACGAGGGCTGTTCAGTAAGGAACGATCATAATTTTTTTACGGACATCATTTTGTGCAATGAATTCATTCTTATTATATTCCGTTAGCTTAATGTGAAACAAACACGCCGAAGTAGTTTCATTGTTGGCACTCCTGGTTCCCGCCTGTGAGAACCAGACAAATTCAAACATGTTCAGTATCGCCTACCGCTGCAATGGGGTAACATGCCGTTAAATTGATGTTAGAGGAAGATCCGGAGTTTCTTTCAAACGTAATCACTGCTGATGAAACTTCCCTACATCATTTTGATCCTGAGAGCAAACAGCAAAGCCGAGTGTGGAAATCTCCTTCATCACCAACCCCCCAAAAAGCAAAAGTTGTTGCTTCTGCTGGGAAAGTTATGGTCATCTCATTCTTTGATATTCATGGAATGGTTTATCAGCATGTTGTACCTGCACACATATCAGTAACTGGACTGAAAATATGGATGTCCTGAAAATATTGCAAGTTTTCCGTGAAGCAGGCTGGATGCTGCACCACGATAATGCGCGGCCGCATATTGCCAATGTTGCTACTGAATATCTTGCAAAAATCAACGTGAAGTGCATCCCTCACCCTCCCCATAGTCCGGATTTAGCCCCATGTGACTTTTTTCTATTCCCTAACTTGAAGAAACGCCTTCGTGGGAGGCACTATCCATCATCAGAAGCAGTGGTGAAGGCTATGAAGGCGATTTTGAAGGATCTCTCAAAAATGGTTTCCAGTATGTCTTTGAAGACTGACAGAAACGCTGGGAAAGGTGCATCGCATTCAGGGGAGACTATTTTGAGAAGCACCATCAAAATTATGGCGATGAGTAAAGGTACGTTGTCAAAAAAAAAAAAAAAAAAAAAAATGTGATCATTCTGTATTGAACTCTCCTCGTACTTTTGCAACTGGCAAATGTGTTTTTCTATCAGTTAAAATCAAGTTAGTAATTGTCAGCTACTGTGTATGTGCTCAGTATCGTACATCTTCTATTAAGTCTGAGCAAAACTATGCAATTTTTCACGTCCACTATGGAGTGGAACGAGAAACAAGTAGCATTTAAAGAACATGCATAAATAAAAACCGAATTTCAAATTACTCTATTATCATCTTATTTAAGGACGCTTAAGTGATACTCAAATGTTTAAACATCAAGTGCTATACTCTGAATTTAAAAATCCATACTGTTTCTATGAGATTATGGAAAAGAAGTGATAGGCTGCATGATAAAATACTTGAAAATTCAAACAGTTGTAAAATGAAATGTTTAATGCCATAACATACTGATATAACCTGTTAGATTTAACTATGTATACATTTCTCTTTTGTCACTCTTGTTTTCCATCTTTTGTCTATATTCTTTGTAACCTATATCAACTATACAAAATAGTGCAAAATGCGTTCTCATGGAAGAGGTCTTTACAGAAAATTAGTAGAAAGAAAGTGGGATATGTATTTTATACCATGCAAATGTCTTAAATGTAAAATATTTTAATGAAATCATATAGTCACTTTTAAGAAAATAAAAATGAGTACACTATTTTCATGTATGTATCAGCTTTTGGTGGGGAGTTTCTTCAAAATCTTCGTGCTAAACCTCTGGGAATTATTATACTTAAATATCAAATTTAGAATTTATCCATTTCATTTTTGAGTTAAGCTGCTCTCTCTCTCTCTCTCTCTCTCTCTCTCTCTCTCTCTCTCTCTCTCTCTCTCTCTCTCTCTCTCATACATGCAGGAATTGTAATCAGTGTTGTCTGTAGTTGGGCTGGTACGGGCCGGTACGCCGTACCACCTACAATTTGAGGAAGTTGTAAGCGTACCGTCTAAATTCGTGAAGCGATGGTTAGAATTAAAGAAAGAAGTTTATTGTTTGTTCTTAGTACTAAATTGCAATGGCAACAGTTTTTATATTAGCCATAAAGCTTCTTGGTATAACAATGAAGAGGCAGGCGGTGCGAACCGCGATTCTTAAGCCACCTTTGGTGAGTACTACTTAAACTTTTCTTCCAGTTTGGTGAATACCATCTAAACACTTTTCCCAACTACAGCACTGGTAGTAATGCTTTTGGGGTTTAGGTGTTTCTCAAAACAAATATTTCGATCAAATCTCGGTACTGATCTTTTGGTCAGAATAAATACTTCAATGAGTTTTTAAACACCACACATGAAAAGATAAATGGTGTAATTTTTAACAAATTATAACATTAATAAAAGATAATCGTCTTTAAGTATCAGAGCACATATATTGAATTTTCTCTCTGTTAATTAAGGTGCTAGAATTTTTAAGTGGAGACGGAAGACATTCGTTCCTGTAGAGCGGAAAATACTGGTTCAAATCCCGGCTATGATACGGAATATTGTAGTCTGATTCTACCTTTGTCCTACAAACAGCCTCATGTGATCATGTTCTGTTCCCTTCCATTTATATGCCGTCATTAATATTTATATTTATGGCTTTGGTTTTGGAACATTGCTCACAGCTGTTGATATGTGTTTATATTTACAGTATCTTTTGCATTTCCAAACCCTAAAGAGAATAGTGTCGCGAATGCATTGTTGCGACGAGGCGGCGCGGTGCGGCATTCAAAGGGACGGGCAGTGCACTGCGGAGATAAAAGCTCGCCGAAACGGTGGGGGGAAGGAGACGGATTTGTCGAGAGTTCGTCTTTGTTCTAGCGCCGTCTTGATTGTTTGAGAACATTCCGGATGGTGAGTAATCTATAAAAAGGGAGCCGCCGCCCACCAGACAGATCAACCTGCGGTCAGACCAAAAACCTGGGTGGGTACGCAGCAAAAACCTTCTGGCTGTTAACAGCCTGTCAGTATACGACTTGGACTTGGACCAGACAGTCAGTCGGTAATTGGACGTGTGCAAGTGAACAGCTGTAAAAGTGTACTTTCTTTGTGGTCGATGACCTTGAAAGTTGTATGTGTATGTTACGTAATTGTGCTTCTACGGAAATAAAGAGCAATTTTTAGTGCTTTTAACCTGGACTTTTAAATTCACGAACGCACATAGTCACAATAGGTAATAATCCTGGCTAAAGACAAATTTCCAGCTTCCGGCTGAGAATCGAACTCGAGTCCTTTGGATTTGGAGGCTAGCATTCTAATCAACAGACCACAGAAGCAGTTGTAGATATTATGAGGCACTATATATGAAGAATATCATTTCTATAAATTTGTTAAATTTGGTCAAAACCGGTTCAGATTATTATAGATAGTTGTTAAGTGTGAATTTAAACGGACCGCTAAAACTACAGACTTCTAAGTTTATGTGTACAGTTTCCGGAGGAATTTGTTGATGCACTTCGTTTTGTAAATAATATTAAAATTATGAGTATTTTATAGACAGCCTACGATGAATGATTCAGGGATATTCTCTGGTTAATTACAAGTGAAATCTTATCCTAAAGGACAATTCTAACATCTTTTAAAGTTGGTTTGAATTGGTGTAATTTAAGAATACGTTAAGAACATATAAGATAGTGCAAGCTATTACAATGGTGATGCATTACTACAAGATACCGAAATTTACGCCATGCTTACATTTATGACCATGTTTATATCCACAGTACTTGTTTACGACATCCTACTTATGTACAAGGTGAAGGATAGAAGATATTATCTCCTACTAAATGAGTAACACGAAAACTACAATAATATTAGCAAAATCTGAAGCATCTTCGATGTTGGTGACCTATGCGGTAGCAGTATAATACTCCATGGCTGGGTTTGATAACTAATCCGCTAGTGCGATGGGGAAAAATTATATTAAAACTGTTGGCAGAGCCTCTTCAGTAGCATTTGACAACAGTGGTCATTCTCTTCTCCATGTTATTTTAAGCAGAAAGTAGTTTGTCATTAAAATATAGCAGAAACTAGTAATTGCCAAGTTTAATGCAATAATGATCTTTTCTTGTTTCTGTGTGATATATTGCTTGGTAGGGCCATACGGTCAAGTTTTGTTTTGTTCCATTTATACCCGGCCTTAACTGCAGTAGTCATATCGGCGGTCGTTCCCCTTTGGAACATATGGAAGGTGTTAACTCATATTCGTGGGGTTTTAATCATTAGATCACGCACACATATGTACTCTCATCCATACTTCCAGACTCTGGGGAAGATGGGAAATCATCTTAGTTGGAGAAAACTCCCAACCCTAACCAGGAATCGAATCCGGGACCCCTATCACGGCAGGCAGGTACTCAGGTACTCTACCGTCTCAGCTACGGGGCCAGCCGGTCAAGATTTGTATTCATTTCAAGATATATGTATTTTTGCTTTCTCTTAGAAAATGTATAACAACAAAAATTCCATATTGATATTTCTATTAAAATGTGTGTCTTAAGATCTCCTGAATAAACATTATTTTTAAAAAGTGTTGTGTATGTGTGTGCATGATCGCACCCACAAGCGTAACCAGAGTATATTGAAATTGAAAAGTTGATTCAATGGTATACTTGGTATATGATTTAAGCATCATTCTATGGTGCGACAGGAAAATCTTGAGAATAATCTCCCAAATAAAACATTTTTTATTTTACATTCCGCAAAAAAAGAACAAAAAAAAACGTTAATGATTTTGTTATGGGTTACCATTGTTTACAAGTAAAGTGTACAAATACCTGAAATTTTCTGCAAATGGTTCAATGGAGACCTCTTCATTCTGAATGCCTTTTGTACAACCGGCAAATCTTAAGAGATAGATAAGATCTTATTACATACATAATATACATGATATAACTACATATATTGGTGTCATATACGAGGTACGCCCAGAAAGTAAGTTCTGTTTGGTAATAAAATTAAATTATGTACAGATACAGAAAAATTATTTATTGCACAAAATTCTACAACTCTTATACTACTTTTCCACATAACTGCCGACATTTTGCAGGCATTTGTCATAGCGAGGCACAAGTTTTTGTATACCTTCTTCATAGAAGTTTGCCGCCTAAGTCTTCAACCAGTTGGAAACATTTTCTTCAGCTCTTTGTCATTGTTGAAGTGTTGACCGCCAAAGAAAGATTTGAGATGCAAAAAACAGATGAAAGTCGCTAGGAGCGAGGTCAGGGTTGTACGGGGGGTGGTCAAACACATCCCAGCCAAATCCCTGTAGGGTGTTTTTCGTCGCATTTGCAGTGTTTGATCGTGCATTGTCGTGAAGAAACACAACACCTTTTGACATCGCAAATTTGCCGATAAATTTCAATTGGTTTCATTTTCCTAGCATTCAGAAAACGAATCACAGATCTGATTTCACAAGCGGCGGGATTTTCAATCAACACCGACATTGTAAACAAGCACGACAAAGTGTACGTGGCTGACAGCGATCTCACAATGACGCACGTTTCTTCTCCTTGATACAGAGCGTCTACCACGCATGTGCGGAACTGCGATCGCAGCGCTGCAGCGGAGATAAATTGAAACAGAACTTACTTTATGGACGCTCCTTGTATTTGGGGGACGTGCTTCTGACATAAAAACAATAAAAAAAGTTCATATGTACATGGGTCTGAAAATCAGAGTTACAACACAAAATCGAAAGTTACAAAAATTACTCAAAGTGGCTTTCTCTTGCTTCGATGCATGCAGAAAGTCTGCGTTCAATACTCTGTTGTAAATTCCTGGTGTGTTTCGTATTTTGTCTAATCCAGTTTGGATACGTTCTCTCAAAATGTCAACATCAGATAGAGGAGCAACATAAACCAAGGACTTCAACAAATGTTCCGATAAGAAGAAATCCATGCATCGCAGCAAGAGAAGGTATTTCGAACAATTTTGGTAACTTTCGAATTTATGTTTTAACTCTGAAATAATTGATTTTCAGACCCATGTACATACGATTTTTCTTTTTTACTTCTTTTTTGATGTCAGAAACACATTCCTTAAATATATATGACACCAATAAAGTTATATCCTGTATATCTCCTAAAACACACATATTTTGTTTGGGCGTTAACCATTTACGAAACATTGTTTACTATTGATTTCAATTTCCAAACATAAATAATATTATCTATGTTGTTTCTTTCTCTTGATCGCACAAGAGCATGGAATTTCAAAGTAACCACATAGCAAACTCTTTCTCAAAGGTTTGCTATAGGTTTGACCTACTGTAACCTTCTGATGCCTAAAACGAAATATATAATCGTGTAAGGAAAGTTTATCTCGATTGTGAAAATGTAGACAGAAGGATAAATGCAGTGATTACACAAGATTACCCGAATACAGTACTTCAGATTTATTCTCTCAGACATTTAACTCCCAAAACCTCCTTAAGTTGTTCCGCTCACATTTGTCTCTTGGCGCACAGTTTTTAACTTCTGTAGCGCCTGCTTATCGTTGGTAAGGGAAGAATTGAAATCCATCCGAAAAGTTAGACATTGAGATTACATACTTCGAGCGCCTGATTTTGAAACAGCGCGTATGGCCGTATGGTTAGGCCGTTCGTCTCTCATCAAGGAGACGTATGTGGGATTTGTGGTGAACAACCGCTTCTCCGGATTCCAACAGCTGTTCCACTATCGCATTTTCTTTAATCTGTTCCTCACTCTCGGCTGATCACCCATCTGGGATACCCTCCGTAGTCCACTGTCTGCTCCTCGAAGGATCTATTGCATGTGGTGACTCATAGATGTAAGTCCTCTTCCATGCAAGGAGGGTTGCAGAATAATCATGATAATCATGATACAATGATCATTGAAATTAGGTTCCAAAAAGGCATATGTGTATATGCGATGTGAATACCTCGTAAAATGTGTAAATGAAATGTGTAGTGTTTAACGCCCGCTTTTACTACATACGGCACCGCAGGCGATGACACTGATGATACATGAGATGAAGATGGAGCACCAGTGGAATGAGATGGTGGGGGAAACCGGAGATCCCGGAGAAAACCCGCCCCAGCGCCGTGTTGTCCACCACAAATCTCACTTTGCGGTCGCCTGGGATCGAACCCGGGCCGCCTTGGTGAGAACCAAGCGGTCTAACCACTCAGCCACGGCGCGGCCTGTGAATACCTCGCTCACTGCTTTCCCTCACAGAGATATTATGGCATATCTCCCTGGGGAAGAGATGAGAAGAAGGGAGACCACGGCTGATAGCGACAGAGATGTCCCTAACAGTTCTGCAGATAGCCACCCGGCGCACCATTGAGGCTCCTCACCACCAGCTAGCTAGAAGGCGACGAAGTGGCCCTAGCAGCCTGGGTTTCCGTACGAAGCTTTTTCAAGTGGGAACAAAATTTACAAACCGCAAGCATCCGCTTCATCTACCCAAATGTGTGTTTGATCTGCATAACTTTAATAAATTCGGATAAATATTAATTTGGGTATTTAACTTCAGCATCCTCCAAGGATATGACACGAATACTATCATCAAATTCCCCTCAATATGAAAGACTTTACATGAAAGAATAATAGTTTTTGGAAAAGCCTATAAGAATTAATTAAAACGTTTAGTATTTGCATTAAAATTATTCTGCTAATAGCGTGTAAAATTTCCATTCTTGTTGAAAAGAAATAGACAAAAACTAATATGAATACCATAGACTGAAATATACAATCTATTTCAAATGTTGTTTGTGGCATTAACTTTTCCAAAATATTCCTTGTTTTTGTTTTGAACTTACCCATATTTTATAAATTGTTTGAAGTGGTGATAGCTATTCATTGGTTTCTCGGATATTATGAAAAGAGGGGGAATTCCATAGCTAGAATGTATCAATCCATTTTTTATAGAAGTACAAAAGGTTCAGTTTTCTGTATCCCTCCTGTATCTACAGATAAGTAACAAATTATTTCGGCTAGTACTTTTTTCTAAATATAAAATAACAGGATTTTTCATTCACATATATTTCTTTACCACGACCACTTAGTTGTGTACTGCATCAATGCGCCTCACTCTGCATCTAAATCTTTGTAGATATTTGTTTCATTGCATATTTGCCTGAGGGATAGTGGAAACCAAATCGATTAGATATTTAAAATCTAGGCCTCTGTATGTTAGCATGCAAATCTTTCCATGACATCGCAAGAAACAGCTGAATAGAAGTACATAAAAATAAAATTTTTATTCAAAACTAATTCAAACTAATAACAGTGCATGTAATAAAAATGGCTGGTGATATAAAAATTCAATTCCAAATACATTTTTTAAGAGACAAACATATCTGCTTAGCAGTTTTGGCCTATTTCTTATTATTTAAATTAGACTATAACAAAAAATTGTTTCAGAATGAAGAAAACTTCATGAACATATATTCCCAACTAAGTCCCAACATATACATATACTTCATGTAAGTGTATTAAATATGGTACTTTATTCATGATCTTTAGAACTACTCTGTAGAAAATAAAAAAAATCTTCCATGTAGATGGTAGTTTGTAGTGGGAGGATTCTTGAAAATCTTCGTGTGGCATCTTTGGAAGACGCTGAACTACGTTTGATATCTGCCGGACATGTCATGCACACACACGCACAAGAGAATTTGCTAAAATGTATTTTAGAATTCAGAGGGCCTGAAAGCATGTATTTTCGATGAAATCTTAATGCTCATTTTTTAGGTGGAAAACTACACTTCCTACCAACTATGTACGTGGTAGAGATAGAAATAAAACGTGGGTAGAAATACGTGTGAATTTAAGACATGCAATTTTTGTGATATAATTTCATTCCCATACTGTGGAGGACAATGGCAAACGACTAAATTATAGCCTTGCCTCGCACAATGGGCCTTGAGCTAATCGTGTCACTCATGGCCTACCCTAAGAGAGTAGAACGATCTATGTGACTCTCCAATTTGAACATTATACCACTAAAATTAATACAAATATATTACATATTTGTTATGTGCAGAAAGAACAAACGAAATTACACTTAATCTGCTGTGGCATTTCTCAATATGTTATGTATTTGGTCCGCTTGTGTATGTGATTGTGTATTTGCCTCACGTTCAAGAGGTCCCGACTTCGAATCACTGTCACAGTAGCTATCGGGTTAAGCTTTTACCCTTTTTTCCCGCTTATCATGAAAGATTAATATCGTCTAACTCTAAGTCCTCTGGATCCCGGCCTCATTTGAGCATCACTTCATCCATTGCATTCACCGTCCAATATGACTTAACGTTGGAGGACGTAATTTAAAAGGAATGTATTTAGATTTCAGTTTTTTAATAGCCGCTTGAATATGTATTTGGTTTTTCAATTGTACATTTAGTGGAGCAGGTTTTGATATCACTATGACGATATAGATTTGAACTGGAGAGGTGTATCTGCGTGGTCGTAAGAACTCGCAATAATGAAGTTCAGTAAAGGCAATGATAGTAATTCTTGACTGTTACATTGTTTGCTCCATCAGAACTAAACACATTTTCACCAACATTTTAATATTGTACAACAATGTCCTCTACTGAATGCATTCAAACAATTTATGTAGGTTGATAATAATAATAATAATAATAATAATAATAATAATAATAATAATAATAATAATAATAATAATAATAATAATAATAATAATAATAATAATAATAATAATAATAATAATAATAATAATAATAATAATAATGATCATAATAATAATGATCATAATAATAATGATCATAATAATAATAATCATAATAATAATAATAATAATAATAATAATAATAATAATAATAATAATAATAATAATAATAATAATAATAATAATAATAATAATAATAATAATAATAATAATAATAATAATAATAATAATAATAATAATAATAATAATAATAATAATAATAATAATAATAATAATAATAATAATAATAATAATAATAATAATAATAATAATAATAATAATAATAATAATAATAATAATAATAATAATAATAATAATAATAATAATAATAATAATAATAATAATAATAATAATAATAATAATAATAATAATAATAATAATAATAATAATAATAATAATAATAATAATAATAATAATAATAAATTTTGAAAAATGCCACTTAAACTCTAATATTTTCCATTTTTTTTCTGCAGATTAGAATTGGCATTCTGTCTAAATATTTTACGTCTAGAATACTTATAAATTACTGAGCGGAGTCACTGTATTTTGATTTTTAAAGGGTTGTGATGTTAACTAAATTAAGTGTAGAGGGTTTGTTTCAAAACTTCCGCAAATAGAAAGGTTTATCAACAAACCCACGAAAAGCAGTAAATATTTGAAAGGCATTTCTTCACAGAAGCAACCCTTCTTGATTAATAATGCTGTGCAAGTTGTGATGTCATCGGAAACTTTTGGATTAAATAAATAAAAATAATCAAATAAATAATTTAAAGTGTGCCTTTTTCTTTGTCAAACACAAGTTAAACTTATATAACCATACACAATAGTAAAATATTTCAGATACTAAAAATAGGGTGTCATTCAAAAATATTTTAGATAATGTCACAATTGCGTAACAGTAATATTAAGAATGGTTTGTTTATGTAAACGTGTCTTTTAAAATATTGTGACTTCGCGGGTTGGTACAATCAATTGTTTGCAGAAATTTAAAACACTCTTTTTTCAGTAAACAGAAGCTTTGTACAACTCTTGCAGCAGCAAAATGACGTGACACTGACAAACAGCAGTCTTTAAGGTTGCCTCTTTCGCCCGCCACACGTAAACAAACAAAAGAATCACTGCGGTGCAGTGCAAATGTCCACTGTCGCGATGACGATTACACAATTGACTGCTTCTCGCACTTTGCCGCTATGTATACCTCTCATTCATTATTCTAGAATGCATTAGACCATTCGGTAACAATCGCGACGGCATCAGAAAAGGGGAAAATTCCACACTTCTCTCTGTCTCTTTCTCTCTCTCAGCAAGCGTCCATCTCTGTTTGGAACTCTCTGTCTCTTTCATTCCTGCCCACGCGCAAAGCTCTGGCTTTGCTGTAGCTCCAACACAACAATGAAATCGGTGACAATATACTGATTGGAACATTTCCACTTAGCTGCAGCAGAAAATATCTGGGATTTTGGTAAGGCAGTATGTGCACCACGTAAAATATATACTTATATATAGGTACGTATAAAGTTATACCTATATAAAATATGTATATTGAATTATAACCGAATTGTTACCAGCAGTTTTCAATATTAATAAATAATACATCTTATGGTGTATAAAGAGTTAAACTAAAGCTAAAAAGTAACTTTTTTAAACTGTTGCTTATCTGTATGTGAAATAACATTATGGCTTTTCTCAAAATGGCAAACTACAAAACTTAGGTCTTACTTGAAGAGTGAACTATGACATCCTAACTACTTGTTCAATAAGAGGGTAGGTTATAAAGCTGTTTGAAGTCGACGATAAGTTTCGTGAACAAGTATAGGCTTAACTTTTATGATACATTTTATTCACAGAATTTCCATATATGAATATTTAAGGAGTTACCCGACTTGTTATTGTTGGGTTATATAAACCAGTTATTTGATTAAAAAAGTCCTTGTTTTCCGGTTACCATCCGAATGCCTCTTAAGGCATAATGTTCTTCCTTCTCGCTCTGATGGCCCGCCTTCGAATACCGGTTAAGCTGGTTCCTGAACTTGTTATTGAGTTTTTCCTTAGTCTTTCGGATATAAGGAAGCTTTAACGCGTCACACAGCGAAGATCATTTATGTATTTATCTCATATCTATTTTTGTTCTTTGTGGTCAGTTTGGTTAAGGGGGAGTAGGGGTAAAATTGGAGAGGGATAGGAGGGAGCTGAAGGGGGATAGTACGTGCAAATACGTAGGCTACGTATATCACAAATGTATGGTGCATAATATAGTTAGACTGAGATGTTCACAGGAATAAAGCGAAACCAACTCCTATCCGTGGTTTACTTCACATGGGAAGTATATTCTAATGCATCCTTCTATGGCTGGAGTGGAGTTCCTTGCTACCCCGCTACCGTCCAGCACAAATCGACTCATATTATAACTATACCCAATCATGTACTTTAGACTCTTTCCCCCAAGTGGAGTAAATAACGTGATAGGAGCTGGTTTTGTTTACTGCTCTGAACCCGTTAGTTCAAATTAATATAAAATTGAGTAAATATATACCATTTCACCGATTCTAATTCCTACACATTGTACAGTAGCCTTTGACAAATTGTGAAGGAGATTCTTATATTAGACTCTTTTGTGCTCGCTTCCCCTAGCACATTTCTTCTTATTTTTTCCCTTCTTCTGTCTTATATAATGTATATTTATGTATTATAAGCACTTATGTATGATAAATCTGTATCGTGCTCAAACGTGTTGAAATATCAGAGTTGCTCTAAAAAGTATAGGATTATTATTATTATTATTATTATTATTATTATTATTATTATTATTATTATTATTATTATTATTATTATTATTATTATTATTATTATTATTATTATTATTATTATTATTATTATTATTATTATTATTATTATTATTATTATTATTATTATTATTATTATTATTATTATTATTATTATTATTATTATTATTATTATTATTATTATTATTATTATTATTATTATTATTATTATTATTATTATTATTATTATTATTATTATTATTATTATTATTATTATTATTATTATTATTATTATTATTATTATTATTATTATTATTATTATTATTATTATTATTATTATTATTATTATTATTATTATTATTATTATTATTATTATTATTATTATTATTATTATTATTATTATTATTATTATTATTATTATTATTATTATCATCATCATCATCATTATTTACATCCGTTACATAGAATTCTATTCTCTGTCTGTGCTTTTTGAATAATTCACATACTGAGCGGACATATTTCATTGTCCGGATATTATGATTTCTCGATAAATTGTACGACTATGTGGAATTATTTTATTTCAACACCTACATGCCTCTACTTTCTTCTCTGTCTTTCTTTGTGCATGTACATAGATACCATTTTAATGACAAATTTTAACTTTGAATAAAGGTGGAAACGCTATAAAAATATGTATAATGTCGAATTATAAATACACGTACTACATTAAGACTATCTAAAGATATAATCTGCTACATTTTGGACCGTTGTCCTTCTTCAGAAGTGCGGAAATAAACCTGCATAATGCCGTTATTGAAGATATAACAAGTGAGCTGTTGTGACAGCCATTTATGTACCTGACTTTAAATTTTATATTTAAAGTGTTATGTCTGACATATTAAGCTGAGATGATTGAATAAATAGACTCTTCTCACAGGGAAATGACAATCAGAAATATTCTTGTACTTCAAACTAGAAAGCGTAATAAATGGACTAGGCTGAAGATGGCACGTGGATAAGAAAGCCTACACTCACATTTATGTATTGGGATTATCGCAGATAAACTGTAACTGAGGATGAAGCTAATGCAATTCCACAATTGAGATTATGTTTTGGTACATACGTTATGTATACAATTGGAATGAATACTACATACACTACAGAGAGGAGGAGAATAAAATACATAAATGTGTATATCCAGGACCAAGATATGCAAGATGAAAATCTTGCTGGATGTAAGTTGGAACTGCTCAGTTTGCCAAGAAAACAAGAACATCAGAGCTATAAAAACCTAAGAAATGCACCATTTAAGGAAGCTAAAGTCAAAATTACAGGCAACAAGAAAGGTCTGCTAATACAAAAATGAACTTACGAGAAAAATGACTGGCACTAGATCCATGAATTTCAGAAATACGCTTGTTAAAAGAAAATTGAGCGTAAGAAGAAATCCAAAAGAATCATTACAAGCTTACATTGTCGTTGGAGTGTGTATTAGAAAGGGTTCCGTGTAAATAATAACATTTTCATAATCAATTTTAAAGCCGGAAGACCGTCTTATCTCAGTTACAATGTAGTATGTTTTAATAGGAGCACCTTCATACGAGAGAGTTTAGTTTTCATTGTAAAATTTAATATAATTTGTAGCAAAAATTACTAAGATTTAATACATTGGCATTAAAAACCATTGGTATAATAGTAACATATTGCACTTGTATGTTTTAGGTCTCCAAAATCGCACAATAATCTAATTTAGCAGTGAAATTAAATGTTTGCCATCAATTCGAAGAAACTATTATACTTATACAAATTGTAAAATTATTTATGATAAAGGATGATTATTTTTTATAAATGACAACCGTTATAAATATTAGTCAGGACCTAGAAAGATGTTCTTGTATTAATTAAACTTTTGCTTCGCCACAGATTGTTACAGTTGGCACGTGAGAAATAATAATATTTATAGCAGCCAAATATTTATAACTAGAATAGTGATCATTTGTCCATATTCATAAACATCTGCATTACCTCATATATATTTAAAAAGGCCTAGAGATAAAACTTACGGATATCAACTGAGAACAATTTAAATCAAAATCCTTGTTAAGAAATATGTTTTTTCTCTCGCTAAATTATTTGAATTCTGCATCGGAAATATCCCTTTTTAGTGAGTAATACAGATAAAGCAATTTTAAGAGCAAGACCACGATATGGGATATGGGTATTTAAGTAATTACGAAACTTTGTTGTGTCTAGATATAAACAATTATAAGACAGAGGAAGATAATATTTCAATCAATGTGATGAAAAATTCACGTTCTCGGGCGAATACAAAAATTAGGAAAATAGCTCTTTAGATGATCCAATAATAAAATAAATTATAATTCCATCCACTCCATTCAATTGGAGTGAATATTTTTGCGCATTGCTCTAGTTTCTTCTTTATTAAAATTTATGCAAATAGTGGTAAATGAAAGTCAGTTTGTTTACTTGAACATAATATTATAAGGTAAATTCACAATTTTGTTTTCACAAATGGAAACCTTGCATACTTAAGACTGAGGTAAGAGATCAGATTTATAGCAAAAAACATTTTGGAGCTCTATTCTAAATATAGAAGTGTTTTTGACAACTAATGCTAGAGATTTTCATTAAAGATATCTTGAATCTTTATTTTCCAATATAGCAGTTAATTTATAATTTAATCATAGAAAGAAAAATTGCATTTTCCAATTTTCCTAGTAATGTAAAAAGATAATGTACAAAGTTGTACCACAAGGAAGTGTTATGGAACCTAAATTACTCTCGGATACATTCATCATCATCATCATCATCATCATCATCATCATCATCATCATCATCATCATCATCATCATCATCATCATCATCATCATCATCATCATCATCATCATCATCATCATCATCATCATCATCATCATCATCATCATCATCATCATCATCACCATCACCACCTTCATCACCACCACCACCATAATCATCATCATTATCATCATCATAGCCCGCCTCGGTAGCGTAGATGGCAGCGTGTCTGCCTCACGTTCAAGAGGTCCCAAGTTCGAATCTCGGTCAGGGTGAGTTATCTGGATAAGGTTTTTTCCGGGTTTTCCCTTATCCTTGCAGATGTATGTCGGGTAACTCTAAGCTCCATGGACCCTGGACTCATTTAAGCATCATTTCACCCAAATTACTCACCGTCCGATATGACAACGTTGGAGGACATAAATTAAAAAAAAATCATCATCATTCAAGGTTTGGACCCTAGGACTCATTTCGTCCCTATCAATCAATATCTCTCCATCTCTTCCTCGGTCTTCCTACGTTCCTTTTACAAGTTGGAACGTAGTCGGTCACTGTTCTACAGAATCTGTCCTTGTTCATGCTCTGTGCATGTGGTATACATTAATACTGCAGATAAAATAATTGATAATTATACCAAGACCGTAAAATATGCAGATCATTTACATGTATACGCAAAATCTTGATATGAAATTTTTGAAAAGAGCACAAGCTGTGTGAGATTTGTATAACCAGTAAACCGTAAGAGATAAGAATACTTCTCAGAAATTATAAACATAGTTAAAACACATTTATTTTTATCGTACAAACAGAGTTTCGTGGATTTAACTTTCCAGAGACGCTGGGTGCGTCTTGTAACATTCTATTGGTTATAGGTTATTTGCAAATCATTTTAAAGAACAAATTACAGGTTTTGTAACTTTTCGTGAGTTTAGTATTATTAGAATCAAGTTTCAGAACCTCAAAATCTTAAAGTTCTCTTATTCATGTTTTGTTGCACATTTGTACCCGTCAGTCACAAATTAATGCGTACAACTAAAAGCTTGCAAGTCTATTGCAAGATAGATTTGTCCTTTAAAGGAATGCTTGGTGAATCTGCCTGCTACTCTTGAGGGATGAACCACGACTACTGTTAAACTGCAGTCTTTACTGAAAAAAAAAAGCAGAAAGGAGGTTAAATTTATATTTCATCATGCCGAAGGTAAAAAAAAATATATTTTGGGGGAATTTAAAATAAAATAAAATTGATGAATTCACTTGCAAGTAACCTAAGTCATGCGGAAACTGTATTGAACAAGTACAATGGATATGATACAATTGCAAGATGTTAATGCCCTGTCAGGTAAGAAGGGATCCTTCGATGAAGAAGTAGGAAATCCATACTACTTGCTGTTTTAAGCATGCCCCATTATCTTTTGTTGATATTGAAGAAAGCTTTCACATACGTAAGTTTATAAGTATTAATTGGTAATAGACAATCCTTCAAATTTAAAAACTTACAAAAGATGTTTGATATTCATTGATAATGTATATGTAAAATGTTCAAGAAGAATAACAAATTAAGGCAATTTAGAAGTAATTGTTTTTTCTTTTAGATCATTTTAAAGAAATGTTAAGACATTTCAAGCGATCATTTTAAGGTCAATTTTAAGTAAAACCTGGACCCTAATACTGTAGCTATTTCTGTAAACATTCATTATATTTAACATGAAGTTGATAGAAAAATAAGCTTTTCTATAAATATTTTGTAGAAGAATAAATAAATAATAGTGAATAGAGAGGCACATAAATGTAACAGAATCCTTGTTAAACAAAAGCTATTTTTTCCTGAATCCTTATAAATAAATATGCGGTTGCAGAATCCAATAAATAGACAATGCATAGACAATGGTTTGACAAATAATCGATTAGGCTAGGCTAAGTTCAAACCGGATATTTGAATGTGACATGCTATTAGCACTGCCCTCTCTTCAAGTTGCGGAAGTAGGCTATGAAGCGATTATCTGCTGGGTTCAGTGCCATCTCATCCCGCGCCCTACAGCCCACACAACGTATGTGAACTACAATATTAGGTGCGGTCCAGTAGACTCGCAGTTTAATTGCACATATCGCAACAAATCTCTGCAGATATGAAGTTTATCACATTGAGTGGCTGTATCAATTCACTGTAAATAAGCAAGGAAACAACTCAGCAAAATGCAAGTACAGGACTCGTTTGTTTTCATATTTATAAATCTTTCCTTTTCCGTTTATCTCTTGTTAAATCATGGTAAATATTCCCTGAATATATTTTTGGTAACTACACAGCAGCACACAGGAGTCTGAGGCGGCAGTTAAATATTTACAAATAGCCATACGCTAGCCTTGATATTGGTGGTTCGAGACTCGACAACGACATTAAATTTTTCAAGTCTGATTCGATTTTTCATTGACAATTATCCTTTAAATGACATACATTTTCGTTCGATAACAGTTTTAGATTTTATTTCACTGAAAATGAGGGCAATTTTCCTGGCTATTCACGAACTAATATATGTCATATCATGAAAACATAGGGGTAATAAGCAGACCTTTAAAGCTTCATTGGGAATATTTTAGATACTATATTCATTGCTGTTTCTCCAGAAACTATTAAAATTAATTCAGATTATAGGTGGTTTGGATGCGATGCATCTGATTTCACTTCCGTAAACATAGACTTTGCTCTGTTTTCTTTAATAATATAAGAAACATTATCCATTCATTTCTCCTTGAAATATGTACAACTGTAAAAAAGGGGAAAAACAGAAAGAGAAAGTAAAACATAAAAACGGAAGAGATAAAGAAAAGACTAATATGTAATAGAAGAAACGAACATGTTGTAGGTTTTTATATCTCGTCAGCTAAAATTAAGCATATCTTAATTGAATGTAGTATATTTTAATTTGCATCAAACAATATTTGATTTATGATTGTGTCGATTCCAGAATGATACAGCATAAATTGTACTTACTGTAAGGTGCAATCGCTTCGTAATGTCCGAGATGTAATCAATTACTCTTGTAGAAAACTGATGTGTAGACCTCTTTGGTAACAAAATATATAGGCTGTATCTTTATTGGTGTCAGCATCAAAACAGTAAAAGGGTTCGTGTGAAAATGGGTCTAAAAGCTTTAGTAGAAAGTTATTAAAGAATGTGCCTCTTTGTTAACACCGTTAATAATTAACTGAATTGATGCCCTAAAATTATTTAGTTGTTTGCTGTAGAGAATAGAAAACAAGAAAATGCATTCTGTGACTGGAAGACCAATATGTACTATTCGTACATGTATGGTCTTGCAGATGGAAATGCATACAGGTACGTGAGCTTTATGAAAATAGACAGTTACTTTGTTCACGAACATTCTCACGAATTAACAAACGTTTGACCGAATGACGTGACGTCCCCATTCAGGAGGTCGCGGATTTAAACAACCACTCTGACTTGAGTTTATCCATGAGTTCCTCTTATCACTAAGGTATGTTCGGGTGTATTCTTTACTTCACGGATTCCTTTTATTTCCTTTCTCATTTCACTTAATTGTCGTCTTTCAGGTTTGGTTGTTAGCACGGTAGTTTTGGTGGATGCGGACAGATGGCACAAATGTGTGCGTTCTGTAAAACTTATTTCCTGGCTAACTTGAAGTTGCTGCTCAAGCCATAAGGTTCGCATCCTCGCGTTCTCTCTGGATGGTGATGAAAAGCTTCGGCGGTGTGTCGGCTGCCAATCTATGGTCTCTGCAGCATTGCTGGCTCCACTCCCTGTCGACCTGTGATCTTACTTCGCCTCGTTCCATCCCCTGGGTAGTGGTAGTTCACAATTAATCCCTACTGGGTCGAGGTATCTCACACCCCTCGGTTTCCTCAATCAGAAGCACCAATGCTTCAGAGGGAGTGTTTTAGATGTCGAGAGATCAACAGAGGTACGAAGCATTGACCGTGAAGAACAAGTTCTACATGATGCTTCTCAAACCCATTAGATAGCAGGAGACGCATTGGAGTAAGCGAAGGCTTTAGTCAAAGGACTGTCTTGAGAGGTTTGCATGAAAAATTTCTGCGCCGGTATTACCTTAATGTGGTGGTTTTGAGTTAAGAAAAGCGTTCTACCATCCCATGCTAAAAAACTGTGTGATGTTTATGAATTTCTTATAATTAATGTTTTTTATTGATAGGTTTTTGGCTACTCGCGATGTTACGTTCATTTTTATAATATTCATAACTAGCCTTTTGGAAGCTCTCATGATGTACAACAGGACAGATATCAGCGGAGGTTCTGCTTAACGTCTGAGGTGCAGTCATTTCTAATCACCTCATTGGTCCCCACTTTTTTCTTCCTTGTCTGGATGCAGAGATGTGTCTACAGTTTCTCAGAAATGAGTTGCCTCATCCAGAGAATGTACTTTGTACACGATTATGCACCAGCTCATTTCTTCGGATAGTACCTTAACTTCTTGAATGATACATTTCCAAGCAAGGATGGGTTGGTTGAGAGGGATTCATTGCATGGCCTGTTCGATATTTTGAGTAGTGTTTCTTTCCTTTTTTCGTGGGACCTTTAAAGTCTTTGGTCTACAGACTGTTGTATAGGATATTAATACTCTAAGAGAGCATATCCAGACTGACTTTGACAAAATACGAAACACACCAACAATTTGCAACAAAAAACACTACAGCAGCTAACGTACGCTTAGGGCATTCATCGATGCAGCATTAAGCCACTTCGATCATTATTCCTCAGCAATAAATTATTTTCAATTAATTTTTATTAGAGCGTTTTCTCTGTTTTAGTAAAACATCCCCGAAATATTTAGCACCAATATGGATGCATTCTATTATACTCTTTTCCGCCTTTATAATTCCGTACGTTGCTGCCATACCTTAAATGTTTGCTGCTTTCCTTCAGAATGTTTATTTCCTGGTCTATAGGAAAGTTGTTTGTCATGCATATCGCGTATTTCTCCATGAAGACTTTCAATGTCATTTCCGGTTTTCGCTTAACATGGGGATGAATTAGTATTTTCTTTCGTTTACTAGATGCCAAAGTGTGGTTCATTATACAAAACTATTTACATTTGATAACTGTTCTTTCACACAAGACCATATGTAAGACAAGATTGAAAAGTATAATCGCACTAGTTTTGTTGACAAATATGAAATTGCTAAGAAAATGTTACGAAATAAGAGTTTATTGCTTATCTTACTGTGAAAGCTTCATTAACTTCTACCGTCACATCGTGGACTTTGACTCGAGAAATATCTTACTAGTGGTGTTTGTACTTTAAGAAATGTGTTTTTTAAAGTTAGTTTTTTTCACTAACTTTCACATTGAACACACTCAAAATTTACTCCCACCTTGCATTCATACACCAGACTCTTCAAAGATTAGTGAATAATTTTGGACAAAAATTTCCAACGATAATCGAACCGGTGTCTTCTGGTTGAGAAACCGAATGTTCACCACACAATCACACTCTGTTTCTTATAGCTAATTTAAAAGATTAATAATAAAAATGTTCTTAAGTTATCTAAAGTTAAACGTCCCAGAAATAAACTATGAACGTTCCTGTTAATGGTATAGAGAAAGCAGCTTCTATAATTCGGATTAAATGTTTGCCTAAATATCTGAATATCGTTTATACATTGACTTACTATATGTAGATTAATTTTATACGTGTGTGGGCGCAATTGCTTATAGACATGTATCAGCATGTCTGAAGACAAAGTGATTTTATAATCTTAAAAGTGTGTTAAGGAGTTCATGTAAAATAGCCAGCTACATTGTTCCAATTTCAGTTTGGAGATATTGCTGGATATGTAAAATATATGTTTTATTAAAACGGAAATTAAAACATTTCTTACAATTAAAATGCTGATATAAATATTTAAGTTGCAATCCTAATCCAACCTGAGGAGTATGGCGTACAAATAATTTAGGAAACGCTACCAAGAGGCTAGGAACACAGAGATGAAGTTGTTGTTTGTTTTGTTTGCAGTAAAAAGTGTTTCCAGGTGTAGTGCAAAACGAAAGCCCTGAGGGCCAGCAATAACCGAACACATAATGTTGTTTGATGATAGCGTGCATGCAGATAAATAATTTTATTGTGACCCTCTCTGGAACCGCTACTTTCGAGAACGTTGTATCTCAGGTCAGGGACACCTAGTGTATAGAAACACAATGGTTAAATAATAAGTGGCTACATGCTCGGTAACCGCAAATCCTTATAATGATATGTCACAACTTGTAGATATCTTAATTATTCATAATTTGTTGAGACATGAAGTTAGTTTCTTTAATTCTGTGTTTGTGAATCATTGTGTCACACAATTGCTGCTAATTTTTGTCGAGCTTGGCAACGCCGAAGAAAGATAAGTGTTTACAAAGGCACCTATTTTCAATATTTCCAGTTAACAATAACATCTTGTTGAATGTCTTGATTATATAATGATAAGGCATCTTCGGGTCAAATCCCCAACATAAAGCACAGATCAGCTATTGTTTTATAACAAGATTTTGGAGAACTAAAGTACTTTCCTTTAATTTTCGTAAAAAAACCTCTAACTTTGTGCAGTCATACTGAGGTTTTGCCCTTTTGACCACTTGATATGGACACGTAGACGTGATAAAATAGCGTGTGAAAATTGAAAACATTATTTCCTGCTCCTCTTATTTTATTACATTTACTACTTTAAAATGTTTCTGATAACATTTTTGTTCAAAACCCTCTGAAAGTTAAAGAGACATGTGCGTTTCCTTGGCATCAAGCATGCTTTGCATCTAGTATTTTAATAATTTAATACATTATTTTATTACTGTACACATCTGATGTTATATATAATAGAGGGACAGACGCAATGAAACTCTTAAAATTAAAGCAATTTAAAATTACAAAAATAAATGTAACTGAGTAACATTTAAATGTTATAATTATCAAGAAATTTTTAAATATGTAATCCCATTATGTAACCTCGTATTAATAGATATACATTAAAAATTTATTCATTGTTTTAAATCTTATATACCAATATTTATTATATATTATTACGGGATTTAAATACATTACAAATTTTAAGTGTACAAAACTGAGAAATGTTAAGATACTCAATATTCAGCTTTTGAATAGTGTTTCTTCAGTTGCTGTGTATTTTATTTGACCACGAAAATGAATTCCTTATGATCGTGCTCAACAATATGGAGACAAACAATTAGACATTTTTGTATGTGTGACGGCAGATTTAAGCCGTCACGGTCACGAACCACGAATTTCTTCGCTTTAGGGTTTATCACGCTGCGCCGTTAAATATCATAAGCGAATGCCTCGCTGGCTCTAGACTGTTTACATATTGATAATACTCTCCGTCCATTAAAATTGTTATTTTTTAGACTACACTGCTCATTTACACTACGGATTAGACCTTAAGGCAGATTTTCATGCTATTGAAGCAAAAGAATGTACTAGTTGCTGTTAATACATGTTATTGTGAGACATTTTGCATAGCACAAACGTTATCCTTGGGACACTTACACACACTCAGAAGAAAACACATATGATCTCTCGAATCACAATCGAATTTCTGAATCAAAGGAACTCTCACTGTAACTGTCTACTGAAAAACCGTCAATTCTCTTCTCTACGGAACTGTTAATTCTGATTCGATTAGACTACATTGACTGCGGGACGGTGGTGAGCTTGTTATACAGGGGCCAGATAATAGAAACGTAAATTGCAACATACAGGCACAACAAACCTTCGAAAGCAGAAAGGCCTATTGCTCTGAGTGGACTAGAGCCATTAGCTGCGCCCAAAACCAGGCATTCATGCGCCGACCTCGGCAGTAGACTGCGCTCCCTTATTATGGTTGGTTGAAAAAAAAAAAAACTTTGGTGTACACAGTTCCTTACTAGATGTCCCCTCTGGTGCCAAGTCCGCAAGACGCAAACACCTACACCACCTTATAGCTTTTTGTCGATGTGCCTGGATTGATAATAATCTGTCCCCGAAGTAAAGCTCATGACTACCAGAGAAACCTTGTTAGGACGTCAGTGTGTAAGTACAGCAGCTAACAGATATCTAGGCTAGTACCGGATATTCTCGAGACGTCTTGCAATCTCACCAGACGGTAATGCCAGTTAAGTGTACCCAATATCCGTGGATATCAGGAACCACTACCCCTCTGAGACAGAACCTATTTGGACAGTTCCCGTTTGAAAGGGGCTCAAATGGTACGACTTGTGCTTCTAGTAATGTCAGAGTACCACGAGTACTAGGGGTCCACAACGCTCGCTTCACAGTGGCCGAAGGGGTCGAAACTCCTCCCCTACGGGGAAAAATTGATCATCTTGGCCACCTCTATCCTCGATGTGACGGACAGCGTCTTACGGATGATTTTAATTTCGTAAACAGTACATCGGCGTCAGCATTCATACGACAAAGCAGTAGACAGCTTCCTGAGACATGTAACTGTTCACTAGCTGTCCAATCGCCATTTTAACATTTTGTAATAAGCTGAAGCTAAGCAGTGATTTCCGAATAGATTTTTGAGAGCCTTCCAAATTTCTCCGGACATCTCCGTCGTTGGAATCGCATTCAAAACTGCCTCCCGTCCTTGGGGTTAGCTGTCAAGTTGATTTCATCCCCCGTTGATCATCATTTGTGAGCCGGGATGGCAGAAAATTGTCAGCGGAAAGGTTGGAAAGTTTATCTCGTCGTATTTGTGTGGGTTGATGTGCTCAAATGTTGTATCACATCCTGGTGTCTCAGCCTTCAAGTATTCGAGTTTTGCTAAATATTTTCCTTCATCATGACTCTGTTTTACGCTGCCTCCCCGCAAGCTAAGCTGTTAGACGAAGTCCTTCAGGATGTAGATGCCTGACCACGATATTTCACCTTATTGCACAACTTCGTGACGTTTTTTCTCATGCCAGTCAAGTTGCTCGTGGATTTTTGTCGTTAGCTTCACTTTCATTGTGGACATTTCTATCGCTTTACACCCTTCATCTTTGTGCCCACTTCTTCCTTTACACCCTTCATTCCTATTCTAACTTCTTCCTTTACACGCTTCCTTTATTTTCTTCATTCCTGTCCTCATTTCTTCCTTTACACTCTTAATTTATGTTCACACTTCTTTCGTTTACACGTTTTATTGTGAAATTCACTATCTTTTTTCACTTTTGATCTTATCATCCCGAACAGTTGATCACAATTGAACTGCTGAATTAGAGCTCACAGCTGAACTGCACTCGGCACTGTCTACTATATTAGCCAGACTCTGTCATTACTTAAGAACTGCCCATTCTAGCTCAACTCCGATTTGCTCGGCTCCATTTACTAGAGTAGACGAGATTTCTGCATGATGGTTAGCTCGTTTTATGTGTAGACTTCAAATATAAGGGGAACGTTCTACAAAGGAAAATCCTGGAAACAGGAAAAACGTATCCTCAGAACCAGAAAGATGGTACACAATAACGATTGCTCTGCAGAAGAAGAGTATTAGCCGTTCCAGGCCTAATAGCCACATACCGAAAGGAAACTTGGTAATGCGGTATCACTATTTTCAGTATCACCACACATAAATCCACTCTTGAGATTCTGAAGGTATTCCAAACATAGTACACGTTAAACTTCTAGTACAGCACTTCGTCTCCCATCTAGAAGACTGTATTTGGGCGCATTACAAAATGTATTAAATGAGTAAATAGTAAATTATCCACAGGGTATTTATAACATTTTACTGTAGGAAAATTATAAATTATAGGAAATAATCGTGAAAGTGTTCGCCATTACTAGATGTTAACTTCTCTGTCCCTCCGTCCCTCTGTCTTCTGAGCATTTCATTTGCTTCTCCCCCATTCATACCCCACCTTTAACTCCAATGGTAGGTAATACCGGCGGCCGTTCTCCTTTGGAATATATCGAAGGTGCTAACTCGTATTCGTTGGGATTTAAATCATTAGATCACGCACACATTCGCACTCTCATTCATACTTCCAGACTCTGGGGAAGGCGAGGAGAAAAACCCCCAACCCCACTACCGGGAATCGAATCCGGGACCCCTAGCATGGCAGGCAGGTGCTCCACCGACTGAACCACGGGGCTAGCCATCTTCATTTGTTATTGCCTGGTATGTTGAAACATAAACCACACAACAACCTGCATGGATATGTTCCCTTTCTGGAAGAGAAGTGCGTTGATTTTTTAGGACTCTAATATAGCTATGATTATAAGCATAGCAAATTATAAACATTTTATCATTATAAACATAGTACGATAAATAATTATAAATTGGGTTTAAAGATTTCAATATTTAATAACGGGCAGAACTTTTTTACCCTCTTTGTCAGGGAAGAAAACATCAGAGAGTTGTTTTATCTTCTTCCTAAAAATCACGGTATTAAACTTGTAGGAAATACGTAATTATTTCATATTAACACATGCTAATTGAGTCAATTATGCATAACATTGAAAATAGTGATGGCTGTTTATAACGGTAGGTTTATACAATAGCTACTTATGAAGTGTGCAAAATACGGTTTTAGTGAATAAAGTATTTCGGGCACAGCGAAGTCTTGACCGTAACAATACAAAATGGGGTTGCAGATGATAGAGCTTATTGTAAATGACCGTTTCCAAACAAACTTGTGTTTGAAAATACGCGTCAAGATCATGAGAAACTTTGCATTTAAGCCAGAAATATTGAATCGGAGCTGCTTTCATAAAACATTTGGGCAAGGAAGGAATATATTGCAAAAGAGCCAAATGTTTCCAAAGTGACCTAATTTTTATGGCATGTTAACAGAACAAGGAGCTGTTTTATAGGGCGTGTACCAAAAACAATTTATTGTAATTAAAATTCCGTTCTCGGAATTTATAAAGCGAATGACCAAGGGTTTTGGGTCTAGTCATTTATACTTCTAAAAAATGCGTCCTCAAATGACCGGTGTAATGGTTTAAAACTTATTTTGCTGTGAGAAATTATCCGTATGCGATTTAAGTTATATTTTAGTAAATTATGCATTAATAAGGCATTTTAATTTGTATATGGGGAGCCAAAACACGAGAAAATTATAAAGCATCGCCGTTTGTTAGAAAAAAAAGCATGGATATTGTACATAGACTATAAACTTGTAAATATGAATAACACGAAAATGCGTATATGAAATAACACACGTTTATTTAACCTATTTCTTTCTAAATTAGATTTGTTGAAAATATTTATCACTAAACACATGTTCCTTTGTACAAAAGAAAACATAGACTGCGATGTTGTAAGCAATATATACATACCACGTTAAAATACGGGATATAGTTACAAAATAGACAACTTTTTTGAAGGTTTGTCCTTGAGACTTGTTAATTGTTATGGCGAAAGCAACTAAAGCAATTCTGGTCATGCATGTATAGTCGGACTGTCCATCAAGGTGACCGGGAGTACAAACGATGAGTGTAGCAGCAGACGCTATTGCTTTTGGTCATAAATTTGGGTAGATTGTTGTAGAAAACGTAATGAAAGTAGAAATTAATGTGTGTGGGACATCCTTTTAAGGACCCCTCATCAGAAATTCTCCGTTTATGTTTGGTGCTCGTGTATGCTGAGAAAAATGGTGTTCTGGACTTCAGTTGGTGACAGACAAAGTTTGTTGCTCAGTTCCAAGTCTAAAGGTAGTGGAAGGAAACGTTTAACCTTGTCCTTTTTAATACATCCATTTGAGTAGGAATTTAGGTCGCATGAACATGACGTTTGGTGGAATGTGCTTTGAGGTGAGAACTGGTTCTTCGTTGGTAGCGAACCTTTTGACGAAACTATCCATGGGGATAGTGGCGGAACATTCTGGCGACGTTCAAGGGCTCCGCCACCATTAGGTCCGGCTGCTCTTCGTACTCTTTCGCCACGTCCATTCGTCCTGGAGGTTCAATAGGCGTAATAGACCTAACCTTGGCCACATATTAAAATAATCCTAAATTTCTAGTCCCTAGCCCTTCAAAATTAAATTCTTCTAACCGTATCGCTTTAGGTATTCACGAACCTTATTGAAGCTTTAAGTATCAGGTTCTACGCCAAAGTCTTCCGCGCTCTAGTGTGTAGCATGCTAGCCTCGACATCCAGATGCCTAGTATTCAGTTACTGACAGGAAGGGTGGGGATGATTCTTTAACTGGAACTACTCCCTTTCCGCCCTTTAATTCTGGAAGCAGGAATGAAACTATATTCAAGTGATTCAAGGATTACAAGAACATAGAAATGAGTTTCAGGAGTAGGATGACAAAGATTTACATCGTCCTTTGTGGTCTAGTGGTAATATACACGCCTCATGCTTCTGAAGTCACGGGTTCAAAAGTGTTCGGTGGGCGATGGACCTTTTTCGAACACAAAGGTGTTTAGCATGATTTTCTTCGGTCATCCCTTGTCGTAGATATATAGCACATAAAAGAACCCCAATCCTGATAAAAGGGTCTCTGAACAAAATTAAGTGGTGTTCCATGCCTAATCAGAATGAAACACTGAGAACCATAACTGTTAAAAGGCGCCCAGAGACAGACAGACAGACAGACAGAGAGAGAGAGAGAGAGAGAGAGAGAGAGAGAGAGAGAGAGAGAGAGAGAGAGAGAGAGAGAGAGAGAGAGAGAGAGAGAGAGAGAGAGAGAGAGAGAGAGAGAGAGAGAGAGAAAGATATGAAGGGAGGGAACAGAATTACACCATAAATACCGTTTATGCAATAATGTCTCAGATATGCAGGAAGCGTACAGATATATGCTAGGATCAATTTTCGAATGTACGATGTAGGTGTGCAACAACAGCGCAGGTGGCATACTGCTTACAAGGCAGCTGTCTACTATCAATATGTGAGCTCTACCTTCTCTACTACTTACCCATTTAAAGTAAAGTACGTAAAGGAAGTATTTTATGCAAATTAAAAATAGGATACAGATATTTTAACGGCAATACGTGTTTGAGCCTCCCTGGAAGAAAGGTCTTTTTTAAGAAAAGGTATGTATGTGCCTCTGTGTGTGCGTGTCCGTGCGCGCTCATTTTCACTCCTGTGAACAGAGTAAGTCAACAAACGAAAAGTCGGTAAAATCCAAACTTGGTGTTTAAGTGCAGCTCTTCCAAGAATGTGACATGAAGATTTTGAAAAATATGCCTCCATCCCAAACTACGCTTTACGTGGAAAACTGCCCAAAAATTATGATTTTCTCAAAAGTGCCTCTAACAGATTTGGTTGAATTACCACGATTTTAAAAAAAAATTCTTATAATAATTGAAATATAGATATTAAATTTTCTATGAACAGTTAACAATTGTCCATTCTGAATGTTTTTTGCATAGCTGTAAACTGTAAGAGGTAGAAGAAATCTTACTCTACAAAAACATATCTCCTTAAAGTACAACATTTATGTATTTTCTGTGAAAGGTAAATCATTGTTTATATTAACTGATGGGCATTAACTTAATAGTGGTCTAAATATAAAGCCTGGGGCTTAAGTACTTACAGCATAGTAAGTCTCCACAAAAGCGAAGTATCTCATTGTATAAGATCCTTTAGTTAAATGGTTTACTGGAAAGATACGAATCAACTGGGGAATTTAGTGTCAGGCTGACATGTTGCCATGGTAGCTCAATGGTTCAGAGCAACTGGACGGAGATCTGTGGTTCACATTCAACATGTCTACTACTTTTCACTAATACACCAAAAAGAGAAATGACTGTACAAAGGCGTCATCTTGTAATTTACATTAATAGATAGAATTAGTGTTCAACTTACAACTATTGTAATTTTTTGAGTATAAAAGTAACAAAGTTCAATTTTTATTCATCATGGAGGTTCATATTTACATTGAAGCCTACTTATTGCTTAGTATACTTTTTCTTACACACATAAAGTGAACTATGACGTTCGTGAACTAAAAGAGTTGCAGGAAGTTATTTAAATTTGAGTACTCCGGTTAGGTGAACCTTTGGTTGCAAAAATATGACAATTTTTTCATTGTCAGTTTGTAATTAGAAGGGATCGAAAGGCTACTATTATAGAAATCTCTGAAATTTGGCAGCAGGTTAACAGAAAATTAATAGGAGCTCGACCATAAACACATTCGTTTTAACGGATTTATTACTCTATGATTTTAGGTAACTTAAAGCTACAAGGACCATTAAGAGCACAGTTTTGACAATTATAACAGCCTGTTTATAATGCAGCGAGATTTTATCTCGTCTAAAATTTTAGAGCAGTTACAAAAGCATGTTGGAGGCATCCTCATTGGCTCCCACTAGCCGTCGGGTAGATTGATGAGTATTGCATGCAAGGTCTTCAGAGGGACAGTGGAAAGTTCCGATCATTTTGCGGGTTTAAAATGTTAAACAGGGACCATGGTACACTCAGAGCTAATGTATTTTATTCAATGCTTTTCTCGCAAACTGAAATACACTTAAATCTTAAATGAAGACACGCACTCTTTTAGGAGTTACCTAATATGACTGTAACATGTTCAATAAACCGAGGGCCAGGTCCTTCTGTACCACTGTACTTCTCGAAATGTACAATAAAACTACAACAAAATCGATTTATAAGAGCCGAGCACTCGTGAATTCGGGTTTGTGCTCTTGAGGAAATGGCAAGAAACTAATGCATTTAATGAAATTACGGTAATAATATATTACACCACCTGGAGTAGCCGAAACGATAGAAAATGGACACATGGATCTGAAATTCCGCTAGAAATGTCCTCCCTTACTGAAGGTTTTCCTCAATCTTTATAATTGGTAAATACTGTGGAGGTACCGTGGAGCCTTTCCTTCTCGAACTTCCTTTACCAAGTTATTATGTCGGCCATTTATCACCCGTGTTGCAGTCTTTGCTGCTGTGAATATAGATGACAGGAACAAATGTTAAGAACTATTCAAATTGTCATCAGCAATCACCAGTGCCTCGACTATCATCACCATCACTAACCACTAAAATCTTGACAACAAAAAATCGTCCCTACGCCAGAACCGGCACTTCCACCACATTGCCCATGTAATCACCATCATGATCACCATCACCGCCAACATAATCACAGTCATCATTACACACCCAAGCACCAGAAATTGCTACCACTATCACTAACCAACATCTGTACCATCACCACCAAAAGCATTTGTACCACTTCTGCTATTAGTAAGAGATCTTATAAATAAATGACACACCCGCACATGCACATTAAGTGAAACGTAAAAAGGTGGAGCAAGTTTGCAACTGGTGTTATCCTTGCACGTCAAGTTCCAATGACCTTGAAATAAGATTGCTATCATTTTTCCTTAACCAGGCTTTCATAATTTCGAAATAAGGAATACTACTGAAGTTTAAGGTCTTGCTTTAATGGTATAGTCCATTCTAGTGACAAATGCATATATTTCAGGGTTGACATACAGGCAGTTAATGAAAACCACCGAAGTGTTTTCGTTTAAGAACCTTTTATTGATATTGAATTCGATTTGGCCTCTTGCATTTTGCTCACGGTATGATAGCTATATAAATCTACTCTTCTATGAGAGGACCAGTAATAAAAGAGTTCTGGAGTTACAAGTTTTATTATGAACATGTATGTATATCTGAAAAATTTGACAACCAGGGAAAACTGAGCTTCTCAAAGCAATTAAGTGTATTTAGAACATATATTTTTATCTGCTGCTATAAACGGTGAAAACAAAACAAAATGGATTTTAAACATAAAAATAAGAGAACTCACACTGTACACACCTTTAATTCCGTACTATAAATGACCCATGTGCCTGGATATATACAATTCCGCGAGATTGATGAAGTATACAGTATAATGTACACTTGGCAGAAGTAGAGCGCATTCCTACCAAGAGTTCGATTTTGGGGCTACGCCGTGGCGGGGCGGTTAGGCGCTTGACTCCCAAGTGACCGCTTGTGACATTTGTGGTAGACAACATGGCTCAGGGGTGGGTTTTCTGCGGGAATTCAGGTTTCCCCTGCCCTCATTCCACCAATTGCTCCATTATCATCTTTTCTATCATTCATTTTGCCCTTATTGTGTCATTTACTTCTCTCACTCTCATACCAGGTATCAGGCTCATCACCCATCTTGGGTTCTTTATGTAATCCGGAGTTTCTGTAGGGACAGAGAAACAAGAATTTTTTGTGGTAGTTTTACGTCGTCTAACGTTAAGTAATATCGGACGGTGAATGAAATGGGTGAAATGATGCTCAAATGACATTCGTCTGTAAGGATAAGGGAAAACCCCGAGAAAAACCTTATCCAGGTAACTCACCCTAACCGAGATTCGAACTCGGGACCTCTTGAACGTGAGGCAGACATCTACGCTACCGAGGCGGGCGAGAATCAAGAATCCGCTAACACAACAATAGTGGTAGTTAAAGAAGAGAAAGAGTTTGATTTTGAGATTAAACCAAAAATACTTCAAAGAGATTGCTCAAATGTCCCGCATGTGCCGCTACATAACACAAAAATGAAAATTGAGATAAATATCCACCAAGCTAGATATTTAAAAGCAGCATCTTCAAGAACACAGTTCAAAGATTTATGCAAAATATGTCATTTGCCATCTTTTATATGCAAAATTGTTCATTACTTTTGTTTTCTGAGTGTTTTGATTAAATTGTAATATTTTAAAACTATTTATATGGAAAATAACAATTTGTATTTTGAGGTTTTGGTAATCATCTTATAAAATCTTCTGTCAAATAACTCCTTGGAAATGTCGATATAATTTATTTGGTTTGAATTTTCCAATATTTGAAACAACACACTTCTGAAATGTTATGACCGTTCTTTACTTCCTCTTAGTCAATAGTATGCGATAAAAAGGATTTGGACTTTGAACTGTTCCCTTAGCTCATATTTAACGGAGCCTACGAACCCGTTAATTTGAGTTGGCAACTGAGTAAAGATGTACAATAAATGAATTAGTCTGTCACCAATCCTGAAAGAAAGCTGAAGGTGATTTATAAATATGGAGTAGTTCATATATGTACCAGCAATGGCTCCAAATGTATAATATTATCCTCAGTCTCCTTTCAGAATTGGTAACAGACTAATTCATTTTGTGTACATCTTTACCCAGCTGCCACCTCAAGTCAATTGGATTGTATAAACCTTTGAAACCAAATTGGACGAATGTTTATTGTGTTTGCATGAAGTACACAGAAAAATAGTGTTTTATAACTTGCAGAATCACCATGAAAATAAAACAACAGGCAGAAAAAGCCATAAGATTACTGAAGAATAGATATTCACAATAACAATAAACCTGTAGCACTGCTATCATATTACTTCAGCCATAAAACGAGAGTCATGTGTGTATTGTACTGTCTCACACTACAACGATCCTGTCGTAAATATACAGAGGGGAGAAAGGGGAAGCCAAAGGTGCTTTATCGGAATGTTCTTAGATTGCTAATTGATGGAGGGAAATTCATGGGTGAGTTTCCACGGGGAATTGAATGAGTTGTACTTTTTCATGCAGTAACTCTTTGTCTACTATATCTAATGGTTTATAGCTATAAAAAACTATTAGTAATTTTTCAGATGAAAGCACCTCATAGGCTATTCACATAAATTCAGTCTATAGAAATGCCAGTCATGTAAATAAATATCTTGAACGTACAGTAGTTTAATGGAACTAGTGGTGAAACATTTTCTAAAAAAATGAAATAACCAAAAATATTCTAAATACGGGTAGTAGAGGATTGTCTTGAATATTCCAAGTTTGGTACTTATCAAACTATACTTTTTCATATTTCTGCTACTCACAGAGAAAAATACATTTTCTGAAGATGTTTTATTTTGGGACTTCAAGGGGTGTTTTTCAGATTAAATCTTAACACTAAATGTTTGAATGTTCTAAAATACTGCCACTATGTACACACGTCAGAAAAGTAATACAGTTAAACTTAATGTTAAGAAAAAGAAGGTAAATAAGTTGCGTAAAGATAATAACTTTAAAATATTCTAGGAAATACGGTGTAGAGGGGTGAAAAAGAAAGGGATAGCCAGTATTAGATCAGAAAGTATTTTAGCAGTTAAAATCCAGGAATATGCTTGAGATATTTCATTAAAGCTTGAAAGAGGTAGACTTAATATTTCTGACACTACAATGCATTTTATAACTAGACTAATGTTACAGCTAAGAGTTCAAGGCAAGAAAGCCAAACCAGCTCTTGTCACGTAAATTAATCCAACTGGAGAAGATATTCTGACGTCTCTGATTTGCAAGTAAGGTATAAGTCGATTCCTACTGTATGGAAGTGGGATAGCAAGTGATGGAACCTTCATTGGCTGGAGTAGAGTTCGTTGCTACCCCACTTCCATCCGATAGGGATCGATTCATATCTAACTTGTCAATCGGAAACATAACATCTTCCCCACAGGGATTAATTTACGTCATAAGAACTGGTTTCACTTTACAGCAGTGAACATATTAGTTGCAATGTCAGTCTATTAAATGGGACCATACTACAATTTGATATTGAAATTTTACTGGAAATATACCTTTGAGGTCCACTGAAGACCCACTTCCCCCCAAAACGAAAAGAACTTGAAAAGAAGCAAAGTGGTAGAAAAAGTTCTACACGTGTTTTTGTCCCCAAGTGGCATGATTCAAAAACGAAAATTCTATACCACACTTGGTGTTTAAATTCATCAGTTTTTAAAGATACGACATAAAGATTTCTAAGACAATCCCCCTATCCTAATTCACCCTTTGCATGAAAACGTTTTCATTTCTTTTTTTCAAAACAAAAGAGTTCTAACTCTTCATATCATCTGTTTCAGATATTTTGGTTACTTAATATTCTGAGAATATCCTGTGAAGTCCATTTTCATTGAATTTTGGATAACTGAGTATAACCATAAAAACATAGGAGATATATAAAATCTCAAGGGAAAATGTATAGTTCAGTAAAATATATAATTTGTTGATTTTTTCTTTGCTCTAGCACTTTTTAAAATATTTTTTGTTATATGCTTACACTTTACCAAGTACATCACCGATGAACATACCCGAAATTGGCGATTCTCCTTGTAAGAACCTCGGCTAAACATTTGAATGTATGTTTAACGTAAAGTGATGAGTTGTATCGCCATTTGTGTAAATACTATAAATACAAGAGGATTATGTAGGATTGTATCGAGCAGAGAATATCATAGTGTGATGTAACAGATTTTTACAGAATAAGTATCAATACTACGTGCCAATAAAGGGAACATTTGATAAAAGAAAACTGTTTCTAAATCTTGAAACTTTCCCTTCATATGTGTAACGCTGGAGATATCGATAAACTCGAAACTATACAAGCTGTGCTGACGCTTCTTATTAGAAGTACCAATAATTTGTCACTAAATAATTAACGACTAATTGTTCATCTGCACCAACAGCTTGTGCAAATTCAGCCTCATCACTCAAGCCGAACCACATCCACTCGTCATTTAAGGTCCACTAGTTCTGCGCTGTACACATTTCATCTTTTATTTATGGCAGACCAAATTTGGAGAAGTGTCAGAAAGTAATACTTAGTTTTTTATGTTGTCGTATAAATAGGAATTTAATATACGTATATATTTTATTATTGCAGCCGCAATGCCTACAATCATTTGACCCAAAAAATCCTGGCGTTTATTTTTTAAATGAAAATTTTTCATGCAAAATAAAATGTTTTAGCAGTGCGCTTTGTTATACTTTAGAGAACCAACATATTCTGTAAACACAGTGGATTTAGTTTTTGTATGCTTATACAGGTACTGTTTTTTTTCATATCAATGAAATAGGAGTCAAGTCGACAAAAAAGAGCATTTTCTACATGACATTCCATGCACTACAACACACAAGGAATATTCCAGTGAACTTCTGAATTAAGCCTTGAAGATGTATAATCTACTTTGAATTTTTCTAATGTTTCACGTTTAAGTACTCTTCTGCGTGATTTAAACAATAAGCTAACAGAAAATCTATAACTTCGTTCCTCTTTGCTTGCAAGCTCTTTTTCAGTATTTTACCTTCCTTAGAGTTAGCGAATGTATTTTTCTTTCATAAATTAACTATGAGTTTCGTAGTTTAAATGGTTTCCAATCCACTGAATTCAAAAAGTCATTTTTGGAATTTAATTTCCTTCCGCGTGTGTCTGTATGTGAACAGCACAATTCCAAAATGAACATTCAGATAAACCCAAAATGCTATGTTTGAGTCAGATACTGTTTAACCATACCCAGCAAAGATCTTATATAAAATACCTTCCCCTTTATATAAAACAGTTAAGTATATATTTAATTAAAATTAGCCAAACGATTTTGATTAAAATACCTTACTTTTAAGATATTTGCATGAATATTAAAATGCATAAACATTTTCGACTATATATATCTTCATTCTTAATGTAATTTGTATAAATTGAATCACTAGAAAGCTTTAAGTAAGTCACTAGGTGATTAGGAGTCACTAGGATGCTTGCTACGCAAAATTTTACTGCTTATTTACTTGCCAGTGTCAAATAAAATGTTGTAACATTATCCATTTTGATATATTTGTCGTTGAATCAGAGGTGTTCCTAAGTTGAACTCCTGTGCTCCAGATGTGAAGCAAATTATAGATCTCTTGCTCCGCACGGTCTATTGGTGGCAAAACTGAGTTACATATGCGAATAGTTGTGTGTTGTTCTACACATTATGTAATGCAACCAAATCCACCAAAGTTCAAAACGTTAGCAAAGAAATCTAGGGAACTTTTTCACCAATAGAGTATTTCCGTTCTTATAGGTTCTCTTAAGAAGTATTTGCGTTTTGAAAGAAAATGTTGCATGCCATAACTTATGGAAAACTCTAAGGAAGTTGTAAGGTGTTATAACGTTGGTTTCCAAGAAGGTGACCTTAAAAATAAATTCTTATATGCATATTTTAAGTTCTTCAAAATGCATGTCAAGGATAAACTCTTTTTATAAGTACATCAGACCATGTCATGAATAAATCACATTTATACTCATTAATATAACGGCGACACTGACAATAACATTTAGACTTTAAGTAGGGAGCCTTAATAATAGTCTTATATTAATATTCTGTGTTTCTCAAACTTAACACCATGGAGATTTTCTCCAAAATAAACTTATCTTTAAGCTGATCTCAAAAAGTTAAAAATTTATTGAAATGAAACCTAAACTCTTTCAACATTAGATTAAGGCAAGACATAGAATTCAATTCAACTCACTGAAAACTTAGTAGTTCCAGAACATTCCCTAACCTCATGGTGTGTCATACTCTCGCATGAATTGCATGAATTATACCTTGATTCATTTAAAACGGTGGTTTAACAATGTTTCTAGTTCCATTTGTAGAGAAACTGCGATGATGTAACTCCTTTCTATATGGGATGTTCAATACACAAGGGGTATTCAGTGAATGTTGAAAATGACCTACTTCTTGTACACACACAATTGGAACTGTGTGGGTGAGTTGCGTAAAACCTCGCTTTTTGGAAAATGTGTATGACATTTTGTTTATAAAGCTACATTCAAAAACTCTATTTAGAGTCAGAACTTCCAAAACTATAAGTGGGGTAACATGTAAGCAAACAAATCTTAGACACAGACGTTGCGTTCATTAGTTAAAGAGTTGCTTATAAAATTTATTGCATTAACTGTTGCATTAAGCACGGCGTTGCTTCGCTACACCTATAAACCAGCGACTATGTTTACGGTATTACTCTCGCTAATAAGTAATTCTTTACAGTAATCCCTTGTGTGGATATCAAGTGGAAATAAACAATTGCGACCTTGTATTCAGATACAGAGTACATCAGGACGCTTCTGAGTTACAGGGAAGGGCGAAGAAATACAAATGGGGTTAGTTGTCTCTGTATCAGCAATACTATTCCTACAGGCATCACGCAGCTCATAGCATCTTTCTAAGATTGGAGAGGCACTTGAGTGAAACAGCCAATTTACGTCCTAAGAAACCTTCCTGTGAACGTCCGCGACCCAGTGTTTGAACTCTTTCCTTGATGTATGTAACCTGTGGTGCACAAAATCTACAGAAGTTGGAGGACGCCATTTTGAGTTTTTTTTTTCAAGTGGAGGAAAAATGCATGTAACGCACTAACCCTGGGATTGCAGTGTGGGACTCCTCTGGGGGGATTGAACCGCCAGCCCTACCCACTAAAAAACCTCCACCGGTGAGTATTCAGGAGTGGTGCTGTGGCAGTACCGCTGTAAGCACCTGCGGATTCGAGGAAGGGATGTATTGGCCAGGCCGAAGCCTGGTCCAAGGTGAGGAAAGTGGCTGGACGTAAGCATGACCGAAGCCCTACTTACGCCCTTGCAAAGTAATGAGGGATGTATCTGGATTATTGAGTGAGGTGGTTGTAGGTAGTTGTGGGTGATGCATTTAGGTATTCAAGGGTGAGAATGTTTGATGAATTCTAGGTAAGGTTGTTATGGATTACTGTCTGTAGTTTAGCCTGTTCACCTGGCGGTGATGGCCTCTGTCGCTGGAATCAGGTGGCCATCTGGATGGCACCTCTGCAGTGTGCTGTCCGTCGAGCATCGTTTGGTGGGCTGCCACTTCCTCCTTGATGTATCTCCGGATGGTCAGTGTCTGTTCTTGGGTGATTCTGTTCAGAGTCGTTAGGGTATTGTACTGTATTCTGAGGGAGAAGTCGTGTTTGTCTTGGATGTCGTCCAGAAGATTGTCAAGTTTAGTGGTAATGTCTGCTATTGGAGCTGAGGTGAGTAGCTCCTCTAGCTGGGTTACTTTTTCGACCAGGTGCAGTATTTCAGCCTGAATATCTTCCAACTTTGACAGGATATCTGTCGAGACTGGAGAGGTGACGGAGATGGTCGACTGGTCCTTTGTGGCATGCGGCGGAGCAGAAGCTGAGTCCCTTCATTAAAGGCTATCTGTTTACTTGCAATGTTTTAGTTTTCTTTTTTACTTCTTTCTTTTGTTTTGCGATAGATATTGTCTATATCCTTCTTCATATTTCAGAGAGGACGCAAGCACACCGTTTTTCTGGCTATGGAATTATCAACAAAATTGGATCATATGGTGCCACTAATCCTTGTAACATCTATTCATTTGCATTCTATGCTTCAGGCAATTAATTGCGCAACTTCTTAGTTAATTTTATTGATTTCGGTAGTAATATGGTTAGTCACATCCTCAACCGTGGTCGAGGATGTTGTAAACTGCATCTTTAAGATAACTCCAATTGTTTAATAACTGAAATTGTCATATGGTTTCGGTCCTCTCCTGAAATTACGCTACCGTCAAGGTAAAGATTGCTCACTCTGATATACTCATCTGATGTATGGGAAGTTGCTTCGTCTTACTGATAAAACCTGGAGTCACTCCAACATGATTCAGATGCTCAATATATTCTTTCAAGTGGAATTTGTACTGAACTGTGTACTCGCTTGTTTTTATTAAATGTTACACCCACTCAAGTCTTAACGGACTGTATACTAAATCCCAAACTTCCCCAAATGCAGAAGGATTTTATGAATAGTATATGAACTGAGTCCCAGTTTCTCACATTCTATAAACTCTTCTATCTGGATAGGAGTTACTAGGCATTCCTTGGAAGAATGTAATGTTTAGGATGTCGGGTAGTCGCATAATTAAATGCAGGAACAATGCGCAGCGATGACCTCGTTCCTGATTAGCACACGCTAATGAGCAGGTTTATGATTCTCAGCGCTAGAAATGGCTTTATGATGGAGGGTCTATGGCACTGACCTTTATAGGATCCAGATACTCAGTTGTTAATTTGCTGTAAGCAACGATGGGTTTTCATTATGTAAAATTATTTGTCGTATTCGGCGTTTTTAAATAAAATATGGCTAAACAACTTTTGTGTGCTATCTGCAGTAATAGCACGCCAATTTTTAATACTACAACAATATGGTTGGTTTTCGAGAAAAAAGAGTAGCAAAAATCTTATCAACACTGCAAATTCATCGGGCTTTTGTACGCTTACGTTCTGTTCGAAAGATTCATTAACTCGATTGACTTTTGTTTTCAGATAACAATAAATCCAATAGTCATGAGCAGTAATTACATTCCAAATCAAATTTGAAGTGCTTCTGTTGAACTTTTTCAGGGCTTTTCTGCAAAAATCAATGCTTTTGCTGTTTTTGATAGTTTATATGGAATCTATCGAACAAGAAACTTTTCTTACATGTAAATTTTGATGTGAAACATTTTGGAACTGACTCATACCAATGGTCCCGAATAAATTCATATGTCCGTCAGTATTCTTCAAGTATTGCTCGAACAACGGTAATATTTTTGTCAGCAACAGCAGTTTTTGGACTTCTTCCACCAAATTAATTCCTAAGAAAAACGATGTCTTTCGTATTTCTATACTATTTATAAATTTTTGCCTTACATAGGACCTCTTCATCAATTGCGTTTTAGGCGGATCTTTATATTGTTTAGACGTTAATGACAATTTAAAATCGTTACCAAAAATGGATAAAATGAAGGAAATGATCTCTAGTGAAATTCAGTTTTGGTTGGATACAAAATCTTGAAATAATAGTAAATAAATTATTTGAGCAAATGGAACAAACTATACAACAATCACCCCACAAAGTATTAGAAAGTGGCTGTCAAATATAAACACGTTTCATTTGTTTTTGGAAACATGGCTTTCTAAAATTGTCCAGTATGGCCTCGTATTGGAGTTAAATTTTTTCTGTGAATGAAGCTATGTGGGAAAAGTCGTATAATTTACGTGCATAGTCGCTGCGTGATTGCTCAACCTGATTAACCTAAAGTATGTAAAAAGAATACTTCTTCTGCTATTGCTACAAAAATAAATAAACATCTCTATATATTTTCGTGCAGTAAATTTCTGTTTAATCCTTGTGGTTTATCAGTTATATAAAATTATAAAAATTTAATTCAGAACAAAGGTATTCGGGGTGTTTTGCCAGAAAATGGAAGACGTGAATATCTTAAAATATGGTATTTTAATACAAATCGATAGAGCTGTTTTTGAATAACTAGAAATAACGATTTATTTTTGCGTGAGGATTAAGATATGGCGGGGGACTTTTCCTGAAAATCTTCACCTGTTTAAACAGTGTTTGACTCAAATATGAAATTTTATGTCAATTAATTATTCTTTCACACTGGCCGTGTGTAGGCTAAATTGTGTAAACGTAGAGTCTGACTGAAAAATTCAATGCCATAGCCGAGATTTGAACCACGGATCTTCTGGTTTCCGTCCAGCCGCTCTACCTTTCAGCTACTATGGCCAACGTGTCGACATGACATTAAATTCTCCAACTGACTCGTATTTTCCCGGTAAACCACTTAGGAGTTCTCTTAAACACATGAGACAATTACCTTAATGGGGACTTACAAAATGTAAGTACTTTAAGGCGCGGGCTTTATAGTTAACCACATTTTATCTCTTGAGCTGTGCTTCCCTTGAGTTTCAAGCATTTTAAAAACCTGAATTTCTGATGAAATTTTGAGAGGTTATTAATTATTTTAATGGAATATAAAACTTCTCTATCATAAATAGCTGATTAAGAGTGTGTACTTTTGCTTACCTAATCAACTAAAACGCGACTAGCAAAGCTCTTTTTAATATTCAGTACATCTGTAGGTGTTTCCTTGTAGGCGGTCTTAGTCGTGTTGCGTCTAAAATACTCCACTTCATGGACATTCCATGAATTTGTATTGAGGAAAATCACCAGCGGTGCTCTAAAAGTTGTTCTGCCTTTCTCCTTTCAGCTAATAGTTCATTTGCGATTTTCCTTCCTCGATGACGTTATAGCAGCAGTTGGAGAAAGGGCTCTTCTGAACATAACAGCAAACAAGTTATACATATCTGCCAGAGGCTGTTCCATCAAGGTGGTAACCGTGGCCAGATACCACTGCTATTTCCTTGGATAAACCTGTTCATTCCGGTTGAGTTTCAGAAGTAAGAGGTAGCGAGCCGGAGAGAATGCTCGCAATAATGACAGTAATATTGATGGTAATGATGATTATGTAATAATAATAATAATAATAATAATAATAATAATAATAATAATAATAATAATAATAATAATAATAATAATAATAATAATAATAATAATAATAATAATAATAATAATAATAATAATAATAATAATAATAATAATAATAATAATAATAATAATAATAATAATAATAATAATAATAATAATAATAATAATAATAATAATAATAATAATAATAATAATAATAATAATAATAATAATGTGATAACGTTAGATAAACATTATATTTAGTTAATGCACATGAATTTCTGTACCTCCACGTTGTTATAAACGCTTATTTTTCTCTCTACTCCCTGTTAATTGGGATAAACATTTGCAGAAAGTGTTTCATTACACATTTTCTCTGTGAGTTTGTAAAAGAAACACAGAAGAACGAAGCGATAGTCAATATTTAAAATCGAGCTTTCATCTCTCTAATATTGTTTAATTCCTACATTATTTTTAATTTTTGGATGGGGTTATCAACCTGAACGCCTTCAAGCTGGTATTTATGTACTGTTTTATACTTTAGGAAGATTATTGCATTATCAACTTTAAGTCAATTAGGTTTAATAATAAGTATTTTATCTTTAGGATTTGCCATTTAAGAACACCAATGTGAAGAGTTTTCACATTAATAACCTTTTATTCTTGTACATTAAGAATCTGAAATTATTTAATTTGGTTACGCTTTAAACGCTTCTCATGTGAGCAATTAACGGCAGTTTTAAAAATAAACTCATATCTCAAATATGAGATATATTTATTTTCTCAAAATGCATGCCATACGCATGTAAATATTTAAAATGTTCACAGGAACTTAAATATTTGTATCAGTATTCCTCAACATTTTAATAAAATCTTATGACGTATTTGTTTAAGCAAGTAGAGTTGATCATACGTGCGAGAGTTTTAACACAATTTTTTCATCTAAAATAAAAACAATTCATAATTGGGTAATATATCTGTTTGATTTTTACGTCATACTTATTCCATTTAAAACTCGATTCCTGGGAAGTAAATCTGAAGTTTTGTAACACAATTTTAAAAATTCCTCAGCAGCGATCTTTTATTCATTTTATTTTTCTAAGAGCTCTTTATGTACTTTTATTTTTAAAAAATTGGCTATTAGTTACATATGTATAATAGCAACGTCATATGATAATAAATGAAGTTATTTGTTTAATAAACAGAATTACAAATTTTAACATGTTTGTCTCCTTAAATAAATGTATAAAATTCATCGTGAATAAGAGGACTTCGCAGGCTTTTTCTGATAAATTAGAAATAAAGGTTTCATCTTTCATGCAAATATTTTCAAGATAATTTGGCATTTTAATCAATATCGTTATACCAGAGTTTTTTGTGGGCGGGGAACTAATAAAGAGAGTTTGAGATGGAGTAATTTTCTTGAATTTTCTCTTTGTATAGCATCCTTGCAAGACACGAAATTTAAATATTAACTTAGGCATTTTTCCGAAATTTGTGCCTGAGTTATGCTGTTGTATTTGTTGTTAGTATGTACATGTTATTCTGACACTGACCCATATGGGCGAATTATCAGTGTCAGAATAAAGTGTACCTTTAAATTAAAAAGCAATTCTTAAATAATTATTTCCTATTTTGAGTACACAAAGTGTTTTAAAATATTTCATTGATTTATTAAACTTAATAGACACTTGTAGAGTAGATAATATCATACTTTTATTAAATATAAATAGTTTTTAAATTATTTAATTTGAAAATGTAGCGAGGCAGGTAAACATTTTCTTGAGACAGAAAACTATTTGTAATATTTCTCACAGTACCTTCTGTATCACTACGAGTAAACCGATCTAATTTTATAAATATACTTCCTGAACACTAAAATACTTCATTATTTTAATATACCATGCGCTCTACTCGGATCATCTTACATTAAAATGTTTTGTAAATTAAGCAATCCAGAAGCATGACATATATGAAATTTGCTTCATAATTTTCAGAAAATTGACTAGCAGTGTCATAATTCTGAGCTGTGTTCTGTCTTAAAGCCTCGAAGTTAAAGTAATAAACATAAACAGAGTTTAAATGAATATGAAACGTTATTTACTACCAACTTTAAAGTTAGAAGTCTATGGCCATTAGCATATGAGCTCAAAGTTAACATTGAGATATTTCGCAGCATACAACCACAATGTATTAGATTTTCTGAAACTCTTGCTCGGAGATATAGCATAAAACTTGATTGTGAATTTTTCAAATGAATGTCACTTTATTGCAACATTTATATGAAGTTTGGCCTTGTAATGACACGAACAAATATATCAGTTTCTAAGATATTATATAAATACCATAATGGTTTGTATTAATGCTCCTAAAATATAATTTATCCACCACCATGAAAAAAGTACATCATTGTAACACTTTATGAACTGTAGCATTTCTTAAGACATAAATATTCTTTGTCAAGAACTGCAGATGACTTTTGTGGCGGCCACGTAAGATTAGTAATTCGAGCTTCCCGAATTTCTGTAAGTATAAAACTTTCGTCGCCTGAATAAGTTATTTTGACATACATTTTGGTGTTGTAATTTACATCCTCCAACGTTAAGTCATATTGGACGATAAATGCAATGGGTGAAATGATGTTCAAATGAGTCCAGGATCCAGAGAGCTTAGAGTTACCCGACATTCATCTCTTAGGATAAGGGAAAACTCCGGGAAAAACCTTATCCAGGTAACTCACCCTGACCGAGATTCGAACTTGGGACCTCTTGAACGTGAGACAGATACGCTACCAACTACGCTACCGAGGCGGGCATACATACAGTTTACCATTTGTTATTTTTGCATCACCCTAGTTACGATTCTTCGCTATTCAAAGCCTTCATTATCATCTTACACCTAGTAAAATGATCGATTCTAAATCTTTTTGAAAAGCAATTTGTAATTTTGCTATAATTCATAACTCAAGACGATTTTTTCGTAGTTACGGATAAGTTTACGTATGGGACTACTGAAGATTGATGTTTATCATGCTCTTGAAATTTAAGCCCTCGGCATTAATAAACCTTTTCATTCGCTAAAGCTTTAACTTGCCTCGTAAGTCTCATAAATAACTATTCTCTATCATTTACAACTTCATAAAAAATGAGCGTGCATGAATATTGAACAGGTATAAACATGACAATTTAAGCACAAATTTGTATGGAAATACAGTGTATAATAGAAAATATTAAACTACAGTTGAGATATTTGAGAAGTATAAACGTATGAAACACTTATAATACGTAGGCAGACAACTTGAAATGTTTCCACAGTGTTAATGGCAAAATATGGGATATCAGGGCAAATTGCGCCATTTAATTATTTACAGCTGCTAGCTACCGCTAGAATAAGTGCCATTTGTGTACAGATATTTTGTTCAAAATATTTTTATTTTATTAATATATCAGTAAATCGATTCACATGAGCTGTTCGAATTAGACATATTTGAACGTAACCAAACGCTCCGAAACAGAAAATTTGGATACAGAAACACCAGCGTTCAACTAACTGCAGACCAAATTCAGTGTATATATAGAGCAACGCTGTTTTCGAGGAATGCGGAAGGAAATAAACAATGTCACACAACAAAGAGGTACAAAAATACAACACATTCCTCTTACCCCCTAGTGCATCGGAAACAGTAACTTTGCCTTTCCCCTTGCCTCACAACCCCAACAGTTCTCACTGAATTCCCAGCTAAGAGCCGAGAGCAAGAAGAGACTTGTTATCTGACGTCATAGAACACTCAGTTGACTGATTCTGAGTTAAACCAGTGGTTCCTAAACGAACTAGAGCCATGTGACTGGTTTATAAGAGGCTTCAGATAACTTTATAAGGAAAAAAGAAGAGCTTTGTCTGAAAAAATAGAAATTTATAATAGTTTTTAGCTTTATATTAGATTTGCTTACTTATTACTTTTTCAGGCGAATAAATAAGATTTTACGTTATATTTATGCTATAATTTTGTTTAAAATATTTCCTTCGTACGGCTAATATCACTTCTGATATTAGTGGCCTTAATGTCATAGATTTTCTCTATAATAAAACACATTTGAAAGAGAAATTTTAGGCAAGACTGATAAAACGCTGCCTCTGTGGATTTGAATTATAATTATTTTAAAATCTATTAAAGTTAATTAATGGGAGCGGAAGTGATTATTTGGTAGTTACTAATGACATACTTTTTGACTTATCCTTGGCCAATATTACATTTAGAACCAGTGACCTGATATTGGCAGTTTGTTTACATTTGATTTGCTTTACGAATTGACTATTTATCCTGCAGCTTTTTTAAAAGCTGACTTTATTGCATTGTGAAAATATAAATTTGCCACATAGTATAAACTCTTCTCAAATATAATCGTTTTAGCTCCAGGAAATGAGGGAGTCGCAGTTCTTATAAAGGGGCCATTAGTTGAAAAGTTTTGGGAACCATTGATAGAGACTAAAATACCACCAAACAGAACAGATGTACTCCTGAAAGCTTTCAGATAGAAGAGATAGATAACAGATTTGATACGCCTTATAAATTTATCTGTGCATTAAAATTTATATATTATATATTATATATTTATATATATTACAATATTGTCATTTAGAAATGATTTGAACTTGTATGCGAAACATTTCGTATTAGTTATGCTTCTGTCTTTCTCCCCTTTTCGCGTGCACGTACACAAATCCATATATTGGAAATCTATACTTTGAAATTAAAAATATTTGTCAAACAGCGTGTTTAAACGAGCTTTACGTGCTTCGTTAAGTAGGGTGAGTTTTTGTCTATGGGTTTGGTTTCTAAATTATGCAAAGTTATACAATAATTAGATAATTAGAAACCTTCAAATGCTATTTAAAGAAAATTTATTATATATTCATTTCTAATGCCATTATGTTATTAGGAAAGCAGGAAACCTACTTTTTCACTAAATAGTTATTTGGAATTGGGTGGTGATGGAATTAAACACAAAAATTGACATTTATCCTCTCTTTGTTTTTCAGTTGTTATTCTTTTTCTAGACTTCTCTTACACAGGTACATTCAAATACTGAAAACATTTTTGGGGTTCAGAGACTTCAAAACATTTCTAGAGAAATATCAAAATCGAAGTTTTAAGTGGAACATAATACGATTAGCTAGGTTAAATAGCTAACTATACAACTGCGTTGAAAAATGATCGTGTATTTATGATAGCGGAAGTGTAGATTGCATAAAACAAAATGTGCTTGGAATAATCTTGTAATTTACTGAGTTAAGTATGCATAACAAAATTATCATACTTGCATGGGCACTGTCATCTTGTAGAACAGTTTCATAATATGCAAAGAGAGTGAGTCAGTCGGTCTGATAGTACAACATGGTTATATCCGTCAAGTGCCCTAATCTTTGCATACAAAATGCATGTTGATTGCGCGGTAATGCAAGCTAGTAAAGCCCGCCTCGGTAGCGTGGTGGTAGCATGTCTGCCTCACGTTCAACAGGTCCCGAGTTCGAATCTCGGTCAGGGTGGGTTACCTGGTTAAGGTTTTTTCCGGGGTTTTCCCTTATCCTGAAAGACGAATGTCAGGTAACTCTAAGCTCCATGGACCCCGGGCTCATTTGAGCATAATTTCACCCATTTCATTCATCGTCCGATATGACTTAACGTTGGAGGACGTAAATTAAAAAAAGCTAGAAATACCATTTTATATGACGACTGAAGCTATTTTTGAGCAAATAATGGACATGTTTGACTTGTTAGTAATGTCGTATTAACAACGGTGCTTATGCTGAAGGGTTTGATGACCAGAGCCTACAAAAGCAGGTAGGCTTTGATGGGTTGGAACTCAAAAAAATGTAATTTAAGCCCACTTAATCTCCTCTTAGGTGTAAACAAACATGAAGTGAATAATTGTCATTAAAACAGGGTAAAGTAATTGTTTAAAATAGCCTATAATAACATATAATAATATTGTCATGCGATTTTCAAGAGAAAATATCTGTTAAGAATCAAACTTTACAATATATATGACAACATTCACACGATTTTGTCTACAGTATTAAATAAAAAGTGGTTATCTTATCAAACTGTTGTTAAATAGTTTGAAATGACATTCAAATATTAAACCAAGGAACCATCAGAGCGAAGAAATAAATAAATAAAGTAGGTCCGTTTAAAACACACTTGAGAAAGTGCGAACATGCAACTGGAATATTTAAAAAAACAGCTAACAGTACGAAAATTTATTTGACAAAAGCTGTGTATTTTAATGAGTTCAAAAAAAAGTAGTGCACTTTCTGTATCTCCGAAAAATTCTCAGCATACAAAATCCACTCAATATGAAGCACTACCCAGACCATTCACAGGAAAAGCAATATATACATTCAATTTGTCACTCAAGTATATCACATATATTATAATCACAATAGTTGGAGCCATTTGTGAAAAATGAGGCAATTGCCATCTTTCTAGTGATTTCGTGATGCTCCTGTAGTCTACATTTTAATTAGACTGACATCACAATTCAGGTTTTCACAGCAGTGGAGTGGAACCATTGCGTGATTTACTTCACGTGGGAAAATAATCTCATTATCTGACTAAAGTTCCACCCTAATGGATGGAAGCGGCGTATCAACGAACTCTACTGCAGCCAATAAAGGATACATTCTACCAATTTACTGCAACTATTTAGATTTCTTAAAGACTCAAATTAGCCATTTGGAATTGTAATTCCATTCAGAGTTTTAAATAGATGCTTCATGTTTTCAAGGGAGGCCTTAAATCTTTGTAGCTACATGGAAAGGAAGAATGGAAGAAATAAAGACAAAAGTAAAGAAAGGGAGGAAAAACACAGTGTGTTAAAAGTCGGCCTTTATTGAAGCTAATGCTATTAGCTAATGTTAATGCAGTACTGGGAAGAATTTCCATAAATTGAATAATCAACTCGTTTGTTTAACAAGAAAGTGAACATATCTGCGACTGTAATTTTAATCGTTGGTCCATGAGTGGACTGAAGTATTAGGTGATTTCAGTTTGCGCTTAGCCAATCTAAATACTACATGGCAAAGCGAGAAGGCGTATAGGAAAAAATATGCAACACTCAGCTTATCGCACATACACGGTGAGTCCAGTGTATGTATACTCTGTTCAGATGTAATCATGTCTTCTGGACAGCAACGTGTCATACATCGACAGGCGCGAGCCCGCCTCGGTAGCGTGGTGGTAGCATGTCTGCCTCACGTTCAAGAGGTCCTGAGTTCGAATCTCGGTCAGGGTGAGTTAGTTACCTGGATAAGGTTTTTCCGGGGTTTTCACTTATCCTGAAAGACGAATGTCGGGTAACTCTAAGTTTTATGGACCCTGGGCTCATTTGAGCATCATTTCACCCATTCCAATCATCGTCCGATATGACTTAACGTTGGAGGACGTAAATTACAAAAAAAAAATAAATAAATAAATAAATAAAAAAAAAATAAAAGAAAGTCGGCAGGCGCGGGAAAACATATCATATAGACACACGCAGCTTCCAATCGCTCTATTTGTGTTTCGTAACTTACTGTACATCAACTTACTAATATTTCACTATTCTAATCGACCAGATAAGACCCGATAAGAGACGATCACAGCGCTGATCACCTGAAGGTAAATACGTCTCGACGCTCTGTAGAGTAATACTCGATCAAATGCTTCTGTCTCTAACTTACGTAAACAAGCCGGTGATGAATTACATCCTTCACCAATAGAGATAGTTGACGTCACGTGGTTACCGGCGAGCACACAACTGTTACAGTTCATGTATACCATAAACTGTAAACTCGTTCATATAAATGATCTAGTAAATCAGATGTTTAGAGCACCATATTTAAAATCGTAAATTTAAATAACCAAGGCTCATAACAGTTTCATGTTCCGCAACTGGAGCCTTATTCTACAAGACTAGATGATTATATGAATACGATTTAAAAATTAAAGAAAAGTAATTTTTAAATATATGAGACTTATTTTGAAGTAGATGCGAGAGATTATCTCATTTAAGCAGCTAATCTGCTACACATTTCGCAAGCTTTTTCTATTCAGTGTTTATGCCAAAGCTGATGCCAGAGTAATATAATCGAAAAGTTTCTTCCAAATGTAGTTATCAACGACACAGAGCTGACAACATGTGCATTTTTCGTCTTAAATGATGCGTGAAACTGCGCAGTAGAACGTCTGTGGAGCCATATAATGCATCTGTTCTCGCTTATCACTCTCACGTGAACCTACAAAGAAACGAGTTAGTCACGACAGGAAACCATCAGCTTTGTCACTTTGCTGTAAAACACGATTTACTACACCTTTTAAAGCTATCACTTATCTGCTAATAAGTTGATCAGTGACTAGGTACACAGCTGACGTCATTGGATCACCCAGATGTGATCGGACGATAAAGTCATCTCAACAATAGAAAGAAAGGGAAGAAACTATGGTATTTCCTTTTCCCGTTACCTACCATTCCTTCGTTATTCCAAGGATAGCTAATGATTATTTGCAGGGAGTTAAATATCAAATGCTTTTGTTTTGTGTCGGAAATTATAAGAAGGCTGATGACAAAATAAACCTAAAAGTCGCAAATTTTTGAAGGCTCTCCAATCTCATATTTTGAATTGCTTTATTTTGATCAAATTGAAAAGCGTAGTTAAATTTTCTCCAAACTTTTAAATATACACTTTAGGTTAGTAAAGTTGTGGCCCACGTTTATCCTGAATTTTTAGGAAATTCTATAAGCAAATTATTCTTGCACCAATTTCAAACAGCTATAAGACTCACCCAAGATTATTTTCAGACTCCTATGTGTGAAATTTTAACACTGTATCTACTTATACAGATTACAAAACTGTAATACAGAACTCTTCCAGTATAATTTTCGATTTAAAGAGAACAGCTGATACTGATATGTATGTAATTTAATTTAAAACATCTATGTATACTCACACGACTTATTCTTACAATCAGAAACTCACGCTTATGTGTTATAATTATTGAATTCATATAGAAGGGGTTTATTGTAATAATATCATCGTACTGGTTTTTCCTAGGAATAATTTCAAATTAAGAAGTGCTTATTTACAATATGCACTAACAACACTTAAATGTCAATAATCACAAGCTTTTTCAGTGCAAAATAAAGGCAAAGCAAAGCAAAGAAAGAAAAATCAATTCATACCTAAAAGAAAATAGGTAATAAAATTGTTTCTGCATATGTCAATCTCGATTAACATAAAGTGGATATAATAATAATCTTTTTGAGGATGAGTAGAAAAAATATGCGAGTGCAATACATCATCTATTTATTTATATATTTATTGATCTGGTTCAAACTGAGCTTGCTAACACACAGTAACAAACATATTTTATAATAATATAGAGCTAAACTGTAATATAAATAAGTATAATGAGTCAATTGGAGAGTTTAATGTCTTGTCGGCACGTTGGCCGTGGTAGCTCAAGGGGTTAGAGCGACTGGGCGGAAACCAGGAGATCCGTGGTTCAAATCCCGGCCGTGACATTGAATTTATCAGTTATCTCTAATTAATTGTAATAGAAATAAAAAGTTAAACGGATACTAATAAAAGAATGTTTACTTATTTTTAAAACGCATAAGCTATTTGTTTAACAGATACGATTCATACAGTTGCACCATTCATCAGCGTGTATCTGAAACTTTCTTACCTTCACAGAGGATGGTGTCTCGAGGAAAGCTATACGTAACGTACAAGTTTAATATTCAGCTCAGGTGAGGATTCAATTCAAACTGTTAGAGGCACTTAACACCGACTGCAGAGCACAGAGAAAGTTATATTTTAAATCAACTGTAGCAAGTACATACAGGGACAAGTACGCACTCTGCGTGCGTGATAGACTTACTGAAATACCTTTCTTCGTAATATACATTGTCAGTAATCTATGAAATAAATTTTTGGTTCAGTTACTTGATAATCACATTTAGTATTAAAAATGAACGTGCAATATGGGAACTACTGTACATCATCGATGTAAAAGACATTGTGTGCTATTGGCCTGAATAAGTTTTGTTAGATCGTCATTGTGACTAAGTCTAAAATTGAAGCATAAGGCTTTTTGAAACCTGTTTTCTCATTCATTTCATCCTCAAACGCTAAATTATTTATTGAGAGTACTATGTGCTACTTCACACGACTTTTGTTTGTTCACTCTTATACGAACTATCCATAGAATTAGACTTCTGCTAAACATTTACCGATTTCATTTTAGGTATAAGAAGAATGTAGAAGGCTAAAGCAACTCTTTAAAGTACGGCGCTGTATGATCGATTTTAAATGTCTAGCACTTTGCATGACCAAAGAAATAAATGGATAGTGACTTATCACTTGAAGTATTAGAAAATCTAAAAACAAATATAAATAATATTTTGGAAACGGTTATAAACTACACATACTTTATTTAGATAAATTATGTCTTTTAGGAAGCTAAAGGTTTGTATAATTTTTGCGATTACTAAATACACAAATTTCATCATAATAGCTATTTTTGAGGGGAAAATAATTACTGTTTACGTAATTATAAAGTATTATTATTATTTTTACCATTATCACACACCATATGTCATGAGAAACGGTAAGTATAGTATTTTTAATTGGATTGCAAGATAAAGAAATAAGAGCTTTGTTTACGCTTAACCCTTTTATTTTATTAAAATTGTTATAAAATATTCATAAAATAGAAGTTTTCCTGTCGTTTTATTGCTATTTTCAGGTTCATTGCACACACACAGATAGGAAGATGAAGATAAGGTGATAGATGTGTACAGATAAGAATGAAGGGAAAATGGGGGCTACAATGAGAGTAGAGAAGGAAGGGAGAGAGAAAATAGGAGTGCGAGAGAAAGAAAAATACGAATGGAGCGGCGGAGAAAGGAGGGTTGACAGAAGAGAAAGAAAGAAGCAGTAAGACACACTGAGCAATTGAGAGAGGGGGTGACAAAGGGTAATAACGTGAACATAGCTGAGGGTTTCATCATGTTATTTTCATCAGGTGGTCTTTTGGATTTTTTTTTAAATTTAGTTTTTCCAGCTTTTATTTCTAGAGGCATTGTTACTACTTAAACCTCTGGCAACTTTACACCACTACATAACTCGGCCAGGATATGTTACCTGGATAAGGTTTATCCGAAGTTTTCCCTTATCCATAAAGACGAATGTCAGGTAGCTCTAAGCTCCATGGACCCTGGACACATTTGAGCATCATTTCACCCATTTCATTCACCGTGCGATATGACTTACGTTGGAGGACGTACATTACAACAGCAACAAAATTGACAGTAGTAAAGGAAAGGTAAGAGCCAAAATATACAGCACATAACGTTTATATACGCCTGCTCTTCTGAGGTTAAGACTCAATAAGAAGCACGCTATTGATTTATAATCCTTCCTAAATGTCAGATTTTAAAAATAGAGAATGTGAATGTGAATACAAGCGAATATTCAGAAACAACAATGGATATAGACAACAGTGAATTCACCAACAAATAAAGCCATGTATAAAATATTGTACATTACGATACAAGTGCGATAAAAGTCCGTAGAACAAGGAAAATATAAACACGAGACGAAATCGATTGAAAAATATAAATATTTATGCTAAAGTAAAATTACTGTCAGCTGTAACCTCTACGAACAGGTGATCCATTATTACGTTTGATAGTATTTACAAAGGCAGTGAACAGCTGAAGGTCAGACTGAGGCTTGCACCGAAAGATTTGAAATTAAATACTGCATTAATTAAAGCGTAAGTAATTGTTAACAATTAAAGAGATGTAAAAACCATATGATTTAAACTTAGAATTTCTAATGTATATCTTCAATAATGAATACGTCAAAATTAGTTTTATTAACGTCCACGTGAAAAATAATAAGACATGTAGTGCAGAGATTTCAATTTTCCATGCATGATAGCATGAGCAATAGATGAAAATGCTTGTCAGAAAAAGTTAAATACATCACTTACCTGAACGTGGGGCTTTAGATTAGAAAAAAAATCTGAAATGTGAAGGTGTACGAGGATGACACTGAAACATTGTATAAATTAAAACAAGAATTTTAAATAATTTAAATATCTTTATTGTTTTCTCAAAATATTTCCATTTAAGATCAATACACTTTTGCATTCAGTGAGACCAGTCTTTTAAGGTATGATGCCACTTTTCTTAAGGCACTTCAGAAATCAGGTTTTACATACATTCCACTGCTTCATCGAATGACAAAAAGGTGATTCCATGTATTTTATCTTTAATATTTGATAACAAAAAAGAAACCACAAAATGTTAGGTCAGGGTTCTATGGTGGAGTGCCCATGGTGTCGACCTTCAGGGCACCAAGAGTTTTAATTTCGCTATATGCGATAGTGTCATGATGTACAATTATTTTTATTTTGGGCATTTTTTACGAACTTTTGTTTTAATATGTGGCAAACAGAACTTTTTTACCAGTCGGCAGTAACCAGATGTCTATTTTGTAACGTTATAGTGCAATATGACCAGTTTTAGATTGGAGGGGGGGGGGGCGAACCAGCATAATTCGTCTGACTTGTATGTTCAGGTTCTGTTGGAAAGATCATCAAAATCGATTGATTTTTCATCTCAGGGCAATAACAATGAATCCAAGATTCCCTGGATTCGCGGTAACTACATTATAAATCAAATTTGAAGTGCCGCCTTGGAGAGTTGATCGAACCAATCAATACATTGTTGTTGTAATTGGAATTCAATTTATATGAAATACATCCTACACAAAATTTACTCGCGACTGTTTATATAAAGTTTTTTTTTTTTTTTTTTTTTTTTTTTTTTTTTTTTTTTTTAAATCTGGCTCAAACTAATGCCCACTGTCGCCTGAATAAATTCATAAGATGTTTGATTTTCTTCAAGCATTGCTCGAACAGAGGGAATATTTTCATCAGTTTCTGGGCATTCTTTGAGAAATTCATCACTACCAAGAAAACCTGATCTCTTTTGTATTGTATTAGGCTGTTTAATTCCCATGCTAAAGTGCCATTCGAGTGAGAGGTGTCCAAGAGAATAATTTATAGAGTTAGAGTAATTTAAGAAGTCAAACTCAGTAAATTTCAATATTACTTTTATTCTTCATTGTGTTGAATACAGTTAGCACTTTATCTCCGCATATATGTTGGTTTGTTATCTTATAATTAAGATAATATGCAACGATGATTCATGTTTAACATGTCCGTACTCATTGTGTAACTTTTCTGTTTCTGGTATTACCACGACATAAAGCAATAAAATCAACATTTTTGTTCTACAGGATATAAAACAGATTGCATATGCCTTTTGTTATAGATATGTGCTATATTAGAGGACGGCGATAAACTGATTTAATCTAGTTAAGCACGCTTTAAACTAAATGCATATTGTGGTAAACTGGGGCATTAGCGAATAGGAGCAATTCACAATTTAACTAATTACATAGAGAGGTAAAGTTAGACTGAAAAATTCAATGCTATATCCGGGATTTGAACCATTGATCTTCCAGTTCATGTCCGGCTGCTCTTAGTCATTGAGCTACCATGGCAACATACCAGCATGACACTACATTCTCCAACTGACAAGTATTTTTCCCGGCAAACCACCAGAAGTTCTGTAACACATGAGACAACTGCCTTAATGGGTACTTACTGTGCTGTAAGTAATTTAAGACCTGGGCTTTATAGTTCAGGTCAATTAATGGAACTAATGTGGTCTGAACTATAAATTCCGGGACTTAAAATACTCGTACTTATTACAGCATAGTAGGTTGCCATTAAGGTAGTTGCCTCAGTATATATGAGAACTTCTAGTGGTTTACCGGGAAAATGCTTGTCAGTTGGAGAATTTAATGTCATGCTGGTATGTTGCCATGGTGCCTCAATGGTTGAGAGCAACTGGACGGACACGAGAAATCCGTGGTTAAAATCCTGGCGGCGGCATTGAATTTTTCAGTCTTACTCTGCCTTCCGATACTTTATCCTACACATGGTTGACATTTACAGAACATTGTCATTTCCTTGAAGGTATACGGAGACAAAGAACCACTTGTTAAAAGGTAAATGGCTATGTGCTGCTTTGAAATTCCATACAAGAAAGAACCGAATGGGTCCTAAAATTCTAAAGTGTGTTAATTATTTTAAAATCAACAACAAAGCAGATCTTGGAAATAGTAAATGAGGTATTTATTTGTTTTAACGAGATATATCGTACAATTTTCTTGCAATCATTTTTGTCAATCTGTAGCAATTAGTTTAACAAAATCATTAAGATTGAAAAGGACGTCACATGTGATTACCACACAACCAATAATAGACTTTATCTGTATTTTAAATATGTAATATTTTAATAAGAATCCTTGGAACCACTTTAAGAAACTAAATGAAATCAAAATATTTTCTGTAAAGCATGTTTGGCGGAATTTTCTTGAAGATCTTTATCCCATCTTAGGAGGATGCTGAAATTAAATACCAATATTGCTCTTTATGAGATATTTAAGTTCACATACACGAGATATTTTTCATGAATATGCTTTTACGTATACTTCTGGGGAATATACGATATCATTTTTGGAATTAAATCATACTTTCTCTGTAGGTAATTGAAAAAGAAATTAAAAAAAGAATGAAGAGCAGAAGAGAAAACAAAATAATGCGTACATCTAAACAAGATGTAGTGATAACTAACTGGTGTCTGTTTATAACTGCTGTTTACAAACATTTTACATTAATGTTATTAACGCCATGTGCCACCTCTTTCAGGGGGGAAACTTTAAATTTAAGTTAATCTATCAGGTGAAGTCTTAGGGAGAGTTGCATAAAGTTCCCTTTAAAAATGACCCTGTAACTTTGAATACCAAACTTATTTTGTGGTTAGGCTGTCAATGTTTTCGCTTATACACATGATTGATTGTGCTATTGTAAGAGTGGCTAATGGTTAAAACCGACCTTCAACTTGGCGAATATTTTCAGCCAAAAGGAACGGATGACTTAGCTCAACGAGTGTTCTTGTGATGTTTACAGTCGTCGTTGGCGACTTAGATAAGGACTGGCATTACTGTAGCTAAAAATCTTAACCTTGAATAAAAAAAAAAATACCATAAAACTGCACACAAAATCTTAGGAGTTTCATGAATCCTTTCGTCAATGAAGGAATAAAATGCATATTAATGGCTAAATGTGCTTAGAAACGAATAATAATACTAAATTTCCTTAAAATTTTCGTTAAGAATGATAAAAATGAATTTTATACTTGATAACATTTGTAATAGTAGTCATAATAATGTTATTGATGCAATGTTAGCCTAATGTTACCTGTTTGTCTGCTATGAGTCATAGCCATTCACCAGACAATTAAAAAATCAATAAGTACAAAATCAACTTTTTAAACTGTCTCATCCTACCACTTTCCTCTTCACTAAACACTTTCATTTATTTGTTACATCCCATAGAGGTTTTTCCACTTTTTTTGGTCCTTTAAATGTTTTTTCACTGTCAGCTCTTATTTCTAATCAGTCATTTCCATCATTCGTTTTCTTCAATGGTTTGTGCCTTAACATTTTAATTTCCATTAAATGGGTCTCATTTTCCCTAACATTCCGTATTCGATATACCTGCTCCAACATGTTCTTTTTTAATTTTCAGTTCCCATATTTCCAAATAAAATCCGTTGATTTCATTCTTGTCACAAACAAGGTGTCTTTTCCGTAATTCAGATTTACATTAGAAAGTTTATTTGATATATAACGTTAGCCAATTCATATCTTCTTGTCTGTTTTTTTTATTCATTTAACTGCAGTGGTCATATCGGCGGTCGTTCTCCTTTAGAACACATCGAAGGTGTTAAATCATATGCGTTGGGTTTTTAATAATTAGATCACGCACACATTCGTACTCTCATACATCCAGACTCTGGGGAAGATGAAGAATTATCTTGGTCGGAGAAAAATCCCCACCCCCACCACCGGGAATCGAACCCGGGACCCCTAGCACGGCTATCGGTTTCTTCATATTTCCCAACATTCCTTTATTAATTTTTAGGAAACATGCGCACATTTCCCCCCAATCCATTGATCAATACAACTCTTTGATTTTCCCATACTATGTTTCTGGATTTTTGGAAATTTGAACACATTTAATAACTCACTGCCTGATTATTATTCCTAATTTGTTGAATCCTAAAAAGTATTTTAATTACCTATCTCTCGGTTACTAATCCCATAGTACTCCCATTCCCCAACTCAAAAATTTCCTGCATTTGTAATATTCTTGAAAGTCCCTAAAATAGATTTTTAAAACATTATATAATTAGATCTTCACTTTCCATTATTTAACTAATTTTCTTTTCTGTTTGTTCACTCGTGCAATTTTGCAATGATTTTAAACTAACATGAGCTATATATTTCAAACTTTAGCTCAGAACTTTATAACAAAGCAATATTAACTTCATTTTAAGGGAGTTGAGACTCTCTCAAGGCATAGAAGAAATTATTTTATACTTTTTATTCCGTTTTATTAAGGTGGTATATTAAAACGTTTTGTTTTATTTACAATTTTTTATTTTTACCTGAAATTGTGAAATATTATTCTAATATTTGTGTTACTTTAGCAGATATTTGCGAAGCATTTTTGAAGCAAAATATCTTGTAAATTAATTTACGAACATGGCACTGTATGAAACATTGCAAAAACAATATAATCGACTGACGTCCCAAGTTTCAATTACTCTGAGTTTAAAGGTTCCTGCGAAAGTAGGGCATTGGCACAAAATGTCTAGTTACGAGAATAACAAAATATTTATGCAATATAGATTTAATTGGAACACCAACATGGCTTCTAATATCAACACTAAAAGACGAAAATGTCTAACGAAAAAGTCTTGTTGTTGCACTTTTATACAAACTTTATGCAATTTAAACATTTTCTTTCACTGTTTGTCGTTTGTTTAAAAAATCTCGAGTTTAAAATATTTTGCAGATATTAACCAGGCATTGCACCATTAGATTTTCGAATTCAATTGACAATTAATTTCATTTAACTTCCCCGTTTTTTATGAAGTCATTGTATCGTTCTTGGTGGTTTTTATAATGAAGTCCCCCACAGATCTTTATAATTGTAACTTAGTAGAGATACGAGGATTTCAAATAAGGATGAAAAATTCCCGAGATTCATATAAAACGGTGTGAAAGTTCGGCAGGACGTCTGAGGTCTTCATGGTAGAAATTTTTTCTATCTATATAAGGCCCTATGAACAAAATTCTTAACAACATAAATACAAAGAAATGCGTTTCTTAAATGGGGGTTATTATAAGGTTTTAGCGTCCAGAAACATAGAATTAGAACGAGGATAATTAAAAGGTTTTTATACTTTTTATTGCAATCTGTAGTACTCGCTAAATGCTAATTAAAGCCACAATTCGATTGTATCTCTTTAAATTGTATCTTCTGTTTGTTGAAGTGTTAAAATATTCCTTGCAATAATTAACTTTTTTTTTTTTTGTCATAATGCGGAATGTAGCAACTATTTATAAACTTTGGAGTAACAACTATTTTGTACTGCATGCCATTCCCAGGAAACGTCAAAGCTACTTTTGGAAAACTCCAGTGTCTTCCTGTTCAAGTTCTAGAATTTTGTAAATCCTTTTAATATTCTAGTAATTAATTAATCTATATTTTGTGGTTCAGAGCTCAATTTCCTGAAAACTAATTGGACATCACAATAAGATAATTGAATTGAATGTTTTTTATATTACCCTACGTTCCTGTAGATGCAAATTCGTAAACTCACTCTCTCTCTCTCTCTCTCTCTCTCTCTCTCTCTCTCTCTCTCTCTCTCTCTCTCTCTCTCTCTCTCTCTCTCTCTCTCTCTCTCTCTCTCTCTCTCTCTCTCTATATATATATATATATATATATATATATATATAGATAGATAGATAGATATATTCATAGATTTTCAATAAAAGCATTAAGCTAACACTTTAAGAGGTTTAAAACTAAAAAAACATTAAAAATAACTTTTTCTTTCATTTTTTCATTCCCAGTTGCCTTGTACTGAGTTTGGAAGGAGTGAAACCGGAAGTACAATGGAAGCTCAGCTTTACACATAAAAAGCCTTAACAAGTTTGTATAGTGTAAATCCCTAACAATATTAAATGCTGGATTAACCCTCGCATAGTATCAGCTCTGGAAAAAAATGTTATATATCTGGGGTCTTTTTTCACCCCAAAGTGATTCTAACAACTATGTGGCGTTTAAGTGTGAAACATTTCCACAAAAATAATAATGACTTTATTTTGAGACCAAAGCACATCTTTTAAATTAAACTCTATTGTTGGAAGCTATATAAGTTATGTACTAGCCATATCTGTAATATAAAAACATTATATATATATATATATTAGTTCCAAAAGGTATATTCCTGTTATAAATAAACTTCTACTCATTCTCCACTTGAAATAATAAACACCCATTGCAGAACACTTTTACTCTTGTTTGCTCTTTGCAGATAAATTTGTAACACTCATCACATTGTTTCGTCACTCTTTCTTGTCCGTTGACCTTGGGCAGGAATAACACCTTTTTCGTTTCAGATTTGGAAAATCTGTATCTTGGTCTAGTTGGTTGTCATTTAGAAGACCCTTGAAACCAGCTTGAGTTATTGCTGAACGAATGCGTTGTGTTCTGCACTGGGGGGAAAGAATTCGCCCCTCAACTTGAGGTCTGACTAGCTCTTTTCCCAGTTCTGAGAGGAATTCTCTTCTAGCATTTTTACCTCTCATATAATGCAAAAGTTTACAGTACAGGACGTAAGCATTGAAGCATGCTAATTCATATTCATATTTATTGCAACTTAATACAGTGTTTGAACATCAATAAGCCATGTCATTTGAAATACATGCTCTCTTTTAAAAGTAAGCGACTAGAAATGTAAAACAAAAAAACAAAAAACAAAAAAAGTCTTTCATCTTCTCTCTCTCTCTCTCTCTCTCTCTCTCTCTCTCTCTCTCTCTCTCTCTCTCTCTCTCTCTCTCTCTCTCTCTCTCTCTCTCTCTCACACACACACACACACACACACACACACACACACATATGTATATACAAAACATAAATATTCAAAGTCATCAAATTTGTCATCAAAATATTAATCTATACTGTAATAGGTTCCGCTTAACAAGAATTTAGTGAGTTTAGATTTAAACTTAGCAGCTGACACAGTATTTTTTTTAGACTTTCCGGAAGCTTATTAAGTAGTTTTGGACCAAAGTATTGGGGCTTATATTCAAAAAGTTTTAGCCTGTGACCTTTAACTATATAGTTATTTCCCCCTTGTTTCATATGTGTAGACATCGGAATTTGTGGAGGTTATATTCCTGTTATGTACAAAAAGTATTGTTCGCAGAATAAATATGCAAATATGAGTAAGTATGTTTAATGTTTTAAAATACGGCCTGTATGAACTCGTACGTGTTATTTTTGCCAGGTATCTGACAGCTCTTTTCTGTAGGAGAAAAATTCTGTTAATGTTTAATTTGGAAGTGTATCCCCACAGCTCGATGCCATAAGAAATGTGTGAATATATTAATGCAAAATATATTAACTTACTAGTATCTCCTGAGAGAAAATTGTCTAAATATCGCAACACAAAAATTCCTGAGCTTAATTTACTTTCTAGTTTTTCAATGTGGTTGTTCCAAGTTAACTTGTCATCAAGGATTAAACCTAAAATATTTACACTTTTTACACACTGGACTAGGCGATTGCCTATATTAAGCTGAAAAATGAATTGTGTAGTGTTTAACGCCCGCTTTTACTACATACGGCACCGCAGGCGATGACACTGATGATATATGAGATGAAGATGGAGCACCGGTGGAATGAGATGGCGGGGGAAACAGGAGATCCCGGAGAAAACCCGCCCCAGCGCCGTGTTGTCCACCACAAATCTCACTTTGCGGTTGCCTGGGATCGAACCCGGGCTGCCTTATTGAGAGCTAAGTGGTCTAACCACTGAGCTACAGCGCGGCAATACATATATCAAGCTGAGGTTCGAAAGGACGTCTCTTAAAATCAAATAGAATTAAATAGCTTTCTTGCATTAGTACACAGCCTGATATTAAAATACTGTGCCACGATATTGGAGGTCATATTTGCATCGATTTCTAGATTTAGTAAGTTGCTGTTGTTGAAACCCAGTGTGGCATCGTCTGCATACAAACGCAAAGTTACATTTATTTATTTATTTATTGTTATCTGAAAAGGTTACCCTGTTTACCGTTTTTAGGTCGTTAATATCAACAAATACAGCAAGTGGACACCTTCTTGTCCCACGTTTCACTGAATAGTGCCTAGTCATCTTAACAACGATATCAACACCTGTCTTTGTTGAGTTGTAGAACATTATCATTTCAGGTTTTTATTTTTTATTTTTTCACGTCTTTTTTCACGTCTAACTTCTACAAAACGCAATTGCTAACTATATTTGTATTTTATAATAATTTGTTAGGACAGTGCATGTGTATGTATTGTCTACGAATTTGTAACAACAATGGACATACAAATCAAGGTTCAGAAGGTGCATTGTTGCTAAGTTTTAATTATTGTAGTAAATGTGTAATATAACATGGAAAATCACATATTGTATACTGGGGTATTTTCTGATCCTGTTAAAAAGATTCAAAATTCTGTGCTACCGATCGTCATATTACCATAAATATTTTGACCAGTTATAATAAAACGTACACAAAAAGCATATGTGGAAGATGAGAAGTCTACGTTCACTTTAAAACAGTTTCTACCTAGAGCAGCCTTGGGGTCAATAGAGACCCCAGACACCAAGCAAGGGTTAAGAGATGGATATGATAAAATTTCATGCTATGTTTATGTCTAGATATAGAATGAATATGATGCTACGTAGTATTTGAAAACAAAAGTAATTGGGATAATATACACAACATAATTAGTGATAATGCCAGTGAGACATGCGTGACAGTATGACGTGAGTGAGACAACTGAAGGCCAGTGCCAAAACAACTGGTTTCGCGTCGTTACATAAATATAATTTGAATGCAGAGTTGTCTCACCTGCGTAACACAGCGTGTGCCGCATAACAGAACGTTCACCCTTAGGCGTTTCTACTCTACAGCTAAGGCAATACACCGGCGGGGAACAACAAATGTTACAAATCCAGTTTGCATTTCAGCTGCTCACAGTTTTTTTTATTTTCTCCACTATTTCATTTTATACGAGATTTCACCGGAAGCTCACATTTTGCGACTTCCGTAATAAAATAAGCGATTTTAGAAAATGTCGTATGGGTTACGTGAGAATAATCTAAACAAAACACAATTCTGTTAAATTATACACTTAGTATTTAAGTTCAGAATTTCTTCAATATAATTTCCACAGTCAAACTATCCTTTATGTGGATTTTCATTAAAATGGCGTATGTTTAAGGTAGCATTATAAATAAAATGGATATCTTGAACTTTCTGGAATACCCTGTAATGTCCACTTTATTTTGTATAACTAGTAAACCCATAAGATATTGTCACACGAACATCGGAATTCCCGAGAAAACTAGCAGCTGGCAGGTAGTGGCGAGACGGGAAGCATTTAGGACACGCCTACCCATTTATCTTGTAGCGCTAACGAGGGGATGGTTGGAAAAACATCACTAGCCATCTCTTTCCCCTCCCCCTGACATCTGGAACAGTCGGAATGATTCACTGAACCGCGAGACTTCCAGAAACAACTATCTTTCTATAAAAGGGCTGCAGTTGGCGAGTCAGTTCAGTTCTTGGCGAGCAGCCGTGAGGAGCGCCGAGTGAGTGAACGGACTGGAAGACGGTGTACGTGTATCAGAGGAGTTGTACGTAATTGTGAGTGTGGAATGGACCTGTGACAGACGAACTGGCGGATTGTAATTGTGTGCGCTAAGTAATTCTATGTAATCGGCAAGTGTTCCAACTGTAATTCGGTGGAAATAAAGAACATTTTGAGTTTGTGCAATTGGACTTTTAATTTCATGAACCCACAAAGTCACAATATACACTAAAGAATTATTACAAAAAATATGTATATCATAAAGAAGTATATGTTTTGTGGAATTAATAATTTCCGAAATATTTATTCATTATTGGTTTGAACTGTGAAATATTTTTTACATTTTTATACTGTGAAATCGCTATTTGTTTTCCTCATGGTCATAGAAAACGGAATTTCAGACTCATATATAGCAACCCTCTTTTAAAAGATTTGATTACCACAGAGGACCATTATATTGCCCTGGTACTTACAAGAACATTTTTTAACCTGGATTAACACAAATATTAGTGAGGCAGAGGAATTAATGTGAACTTAAGCTAAGATTTTTATCATATTTTGATAATTATTAATATAAAGATTCATAAAGATTAAAATGATCTGCTGCATTTGTACCAAAGAAACTACTCGTAATTATTTTAAGTGTGACCAAGCTGAAGTATAGCAATTGTGCTTCTGTTGCTGCGCTTTAATGAACCTTACTTTAATGAATTTAATGTTCCACCAATCAAAAGACCATCATGTAAGAACGGAAGTTTATGAGTATAAATTAGCTCTTTGACCAATATTAGTACCTCGCATATCTTAAAAGGTAGTCTTGTCATACGTAACAGTTGACACGTGAGATTGAATTTACTCCATCTAAAATTTCGACAAACCTGCTGTGTTGTGTATAGTGAGTACTACATACTCAAAATATAATTACACCTTTAACGCTGTTTACTTGCAGCCAACGAAAGTTAAAAGAATATTTTAAAAAATTGTATGGTTTCATCCGCCCCTTTCTGATAGTGGCAGTAGGCGACGAGCGCCGAGGATGCGGACAGAGTATCGCGCAGCCGGTTCGGAGGTTTTTGACTTATTGGTTATTGGTACCATAGTTATAGAGGCAGTGGGTGGAAAATATTTCCCAAATCCGTTTCTTGCTGCGACAACCGATATGGTAAAAGTCTCAACAAAGTTGTATACATCAAGTCGGGCGTCTGTGAACTAAACTCTTCTACACCTTATAATCGTATTCACTTGTATAATAACATTTCTTTCTGAATTAATATTTTTATTCGTTAATTACAAAACTGCAATGACTTGACTTGTACGAAGGCTGTTCAATAAAGAATGATCAAAAAACATTTTTTAAATGTACCTTTATTCATCCTCATAATTTTCATGGCTCTTCTCAAAATAGTCTCTCCTGAATGCGATGCACTTGTCCTAGCGTTTCTGCCAGTCTTCAAAGACATGCTGGAAACCATTTTGAGAGATCCTTCAAAATTGCTTCCGCAGCCTTCACCACTACTTCTGATGATGGATAATGCCGCCCACGAAGGCGTTTCTTCAAGTTAGGGAATAGAAAAAAGTCACATGGGGCTAAATCCGGACTATAGGGAGGGTGAAGGATGCACTTCACGTTGATGTTTGCAAGATATTCAGCAACAATATTGGCAATATGCGAACGCGCATTATCGTAGTGCAGCATCTGGCCTGCTTCACGGAAATGTGGTCTTTTACGCTTCATATGTACTTGCAATGTTTTCAGGACATCCCTGTAGTATTGTCCAGTTACTGATGTGTGTGCAGGTATAACATGCTGATAAACCATTCCATGAATATCAAAGAATGAGATAACCATAACTTTCCCAGCAGGAGCAAACTTTTTTGCTTTTTGGGGGGTTGGTAATGAAGGATATTTCCACACTGAGCTTTGCTGTTTGCTCTCAGAATCAAAATGATGTAGGCAAGTGATTACGTTTGAAACAAAACGCCGGATCTTCCTCTAACATCAACTTTGTTACCTCCATTGCAGCGGTGGGCGATACTGAACATGTCTGAACTTGCCTGGTTCTCACAGGCGGGAACCAGGAGTACCAACAATGAAACTACTAAGGCGTGTTTGTTTCACATTAAGCTAACAGAATATAATAAGATTGAATTTTAGTGTGAAAAATTATGACCGTAAAAAGATTATGATCATTCTTTATCGAACAGCCCTCGTATTTTAGTTAGATTTAGTTTTACTTTAACAGAGGTACCTTGGAAGTTTTAAATGTTAATGAAACTGCGAGAAAAATGTGATGTGCAGTACCCTTATGAATATTCTACTATTTTAACGATATTACTAGCAATGTGGTAATGGGGTGGGGGTTCGTCAGTTATACAGAAGTATACCGAGCGGGATGGCTCAGGCGGTTTCGTCTGTGTCCGGCATTCGGGAGACCCGGATTCGATTGCCGTGGCCGACCTACCGGGAGTTTTACCGGGTCGTCAGGTGAATGCTGGGTAGGTTAATTACATCCCCCGAATTCCCTGTCTCTCTATTTTATTTCCATTATTTCATATCATCTATCATCTGGTGGATTTCTTCAGGTTAGAAGTGTCGTCAGGAGTCTCGGCGCTGCTAGGCAGGATGATATACTCTAAGTGAACCAGTTCCTCCTCCAGCAGGTTGGCCTCCGGTTTCCGAGCACGGCCTGTTGGGACCGTTTCCGGGCTGCAGTCGGGTGAGCTACCGGTCATGCTGGCCTGCCGGGAAGTTTACAAATGGTAAAGTACCCTGCCTTCTGTACTGTCGCGAATCCTTGGGTCGGCCGCCCTCTGTCTCCTCTCAGCTCATCGTTCCTGTCGGGGCATAAGTACTGTCCACCAACACAAAGTAAGTCCCTGAAAGGAATACGTCCCCTTACACATTAGTATAAGGACAGCGAATGTGTGTGACAGGAACGCTAGCTACACAAAGAGCAGAACCGTTAAAAAGACATGCGCCCTGTTCACCTTGTACACTAAACCCGAGAAGATGCATTCACAAAAATAGAAGACGTCAGAATATTTTTGAATGGTCTGTAACTGAACTAGCATGGGGTATCATAATCTATCCAGAAAGGGTGTGGGAGCCTTCTCTAATCCCCCTGCGTCTCAGGTCCCGGAGACTTTCTCTCCTGTGGTATACTGTACAATACATCAAGACTTGTCGCAGTGCCGAATCCCCTTCGCACCGTAATCCAGTCCGATACAAAAGAATACAACAATCCCATTATGAAAAAAGACTTCAAAGGATTTTCGCAGAAAATACATGATATAGATAATGTATGTAAATATCTTAGACGTACTGCATTTTAAATGAAATCCTAGACACTAGAATATAACAAAATAAATGTTAGTTTAGGGGTAGAAGTATCAACACATTTTGTCAGATCCTTGGAAAATATTCAACTTAGATACTATTTCTGAGTTATGCTCTCTCTCTCTCTCTCTCTCTCTCTCTCTCTCTCTCTCTCTCTCTCTCTCTCTCTCTCTCTCTCTCTCTCTCTCTCTCTCTCTCTCTCTCTCTCGCAAGCATTGTTTTCTAAAACGATTCTTTTTTTTATTCGTGAGGCTTCAAATTATATATTTCCTGTGAAATCATATGTGGAATCGTGAGTGGAATACAACATGAATTATTACAAGTAGGTAAGCAACAGATAAAGTATACGGTATAAACATTTCCCATTTTTATACTTGTTTCTATTTTATAAATATCAAACCATTAAAAATAACACATAGTATACAGAACATTATAGATCGATCGGCTAAAAATTGTGGTCTTGGAGCATTTTATATCTAAATAATGTCGAAGGAAAGCTTTTGAGGAAAGACATAAAATTGAAATATGCGTTGCATTACTCTGCTTAGTAAAGTTTGAGTGACCACATAGAGCTTTAAGTAATGTGTTAATTAGTCCGCTTTGAGCCTCAAATGAAAGTTTGGGGTCTAAACATTATAAAGAACCACAAAGCTAAGTAATATATTTTCCAAGATTTCTAGCTAATTTTAGGTGCATCATCCCAAGAGCATATTCAGGTGGAATTCAAGTTAAATTCTTTATTCTGATCAACACAGAAATCATTCTTCTTGCGAAATGCTTCACGTGATGTCATTTAAATCAAACTTTTAAACTTGGGATACTGTTCCTCGAAAAGAAATGGTACCTGCATCTTTTACAGACAAAGGCTAAATTCTGTGTAACCTCTAAAGCTTTTAATGAAAAAAAAAAAAAAAAAAAAACAATCCCAATAAAATAGCATCTTTAATTTTCTAGCAAATAAATTATTAAAACCCTGAACTCAAAAATATACCTACTATATAGATAACATATAACACACTCACACACACACAGTGACACACACACACACACACACACACACACACACACACACACACACACACACATATATATATAAATTTTTTTTTAATTTCCCTTAGCATATGCTATATCATATAATAATATAACAATTTTAATGTTATACTAATTAAAATATAAGAAAAGGTTTGTACAAAAAGTTTACACACATCTGTACGTCATTTAAATGTCGCGTTTGGAAATTTAAGTTGAAGAAATGAAAACCCGTATAAAGGCCTTTATTCTGCAGTATCCGAGGATTTCCTTCATGCACATTTTAAATTTATTTCGGGACATTTTGTAGAAAATCCAGTATAAATGAAAATGGTTTTATCTGTACTATTCAAGAATTAAGTTGTACACACAATGTAAGGAAGTCAAAAGACGTATTAAGCACTGGTTACTGTTTCAAATGCTTCATTAAAATGTCATTTATTAAGTCTACTTAATACCATAATTATCTGTAAATTAAAATGTGTTTTATGATGTTTTTAATGTGGAATTGCACGCAATGGGCATTAAGCTTTTTATGATACTTTGTGCAGTAGTTAACATGCACTGCAGAAATTTACGAAAGAAATATTTTGTATCAGTTGCTGTAAGGCCTCACTTTTCTAAGCACAAGAAATGCTTGCGTTATTAACTTAAGTTATTTAATGAGTATCACAAACCTAGAGAAGTTGTTTCTCAATAGCAACAACATGCTCATATGAAATAAAGTTGCTCTCAATATAATCAGCTGCTCATTTCCAAGAAAGTAAGTGATCACACAGATATCGCGATGACATGATTCATTAACTGAAAAAAACAAACACAAAAACCTTGTCTCACGTCTCCATAGAACCATAAAATGTGTATATTCATTGCTTCAGCTAAGCAATGTATGTACCAACTCAGTACAGAGGAAATACATATTCGTCTCTGCTTTAACCATTATAGAAGACAAATTGATCCCCAGAAATGCGTCTTTTTTAATATGCTGCAAAAACATTATGATATTCTGAAGCTACTATGATTTTTCTTGTTTTAATAGTTCTGTAATTTTATTTTTAAATTGTGTCTATCAACATCCTATATGATCATCTTTTATTTAACAAAACTAATTTATACGCTTTGGTATAGTATTAAGGCTAAAATTCGCCGGTCACGGCTTATGCATTCGAGCCCTAAGCAGTACAGACCAAATTAGTTTGTTGACGTTGACGTCATCCGTGTTTATAGAGAAAAACAAGCATTGTACTTTACATATAAAATGTTGGTTATTATACCAAACAGGAATATCTGCCGTATATCACAATCCTTTCAAAGCGGGATTTGTTAAGTGTTATTGGTGTCTCGTTCCGTAAGTATTACGCACTGCTTCTATAACACTAAATCGTTGCTAGGAAAGAAAGTAAAGTGGACAATGGTCTTAAAGCAACAGTACGGCCACGGATGATTTAGTACAAACCACAATGCTCAGTAAGAACGTGTATGACATAATTGGTTGCTCTGCCCATTGGTTACAATGTTTAATCCATAAGATGTAGAGGTTTGCGGGCTTACTAGCCGTGGCCTAGTAGGAAAGAATGAAGTTCCTCACGTTTCGCTCGTACGTGCGTCGAGCATCCTCAGAGAAATCATGGCGAAACGTCAGGAACTTCATTCTTTCCTACTGGACCACGGCTGGTAAGCCCGCAAACCTCTACATCTTACGGATTAACGCCGGCCGTGAAAGCCTAAGTTGTTACAATGTTTAATATTTAAACTCTGATGCAAGCCTTACATCAGTAACGATATTTGCTGTAACCCTGTACAATACCAGTGGAAGTATTTTAAATGTCTGCTTCTGAAAGACCTTGGTCACAGTTTAAGCAATACCGAAGGACAATCAATACATTTTCCGCTTGCTGGCGGAGAACAAGAACCTGCACCTTGCTGTAGGTCGAATAAGTCATCAATTCCTTATTTGATTGTAAAGTAGCCAAAGTCAAGTTCTTACTCTGGAATTCAGAACAGCACAATGAAAAGATTCTTTTCGAGGTAACTAAGACTTCTTGCATATAAAGGTTGGATATTAACTGAACGACAGACTTATTATGAAATAGAACTTGGAACTTTAGTGCAATAGAGACATATGCAAACGTTTTTTTTTCAATCCGTTCAATGATAATCACATTATCATCCATTTATCAGGCTCAAAAGGTAGATACAGCACAACTTTATGTGCACAGAGGTCGAAAATATTAGCTTTCAAATGCATCGTGACTCATCATTAAATATTTCTGTGAAATATTTGTAGAGAAGAATGGCTAAACGCAAAAAAGAGCTTCTATACGTAAACGAGTAATTTTTACGTAGAATAATTCTAAATATTGATTTTGTATATAGGATGAAAGGAATAAAATGTCTATAGACTAATGATACAGAGAATATTATAACATCTTTTCTCCGCAGTGCGATGTATTCTCCTCACAAAATTGATGTTATGAAATATTTATCTTGTTTTTATGCCGTAACACTGTAGTATAAAACCCTGCTAGAGGCTATCAACAGTATAAAAACATATTATCTCTTCAACTTCTTTTTAAAACCAGCAGGGTGCACATAAGCACATAACGCGCTATTGAACTTCTCAAAGAATCATAATTTTTGTAATTTGTTACAAACGACTAGGAGTTTTATTCATCACTGTACGAGCCAACCCTGACATTCCTTACACCTAAATTCTTGAAGTAGGTTGGAGCTTTTGGTAGGTAATATAATAATGGAGTGTCAAGTCGAAAAGAAGGAGCGGTTTATTGACCTGGAGAAGTAAACAGTACTTATATGAGTATAAGCACACAAAAACTAAATATGCACTTTTCGGAACATGCAATCTAGCGGAATAAAACATAAAACGCATTGCCAAAACATTTGATTTGCCATGCAAAATTTTTACTAAAAATTCCCTCAGAACTTATAGGTCAACCTATTACATACTACGCCAAGATCAGGATAGCTATTTAGAATGTGATGCCGCAGACACGAAAAGAATGTTCTCGAAAGGGTGGCGTCTTCAGTGTTCACAATAAGTAGGCAATGGTATGCGGAAGTATGTCCTTATAAATGAGATTATTTGGTATTTCCTACTCATGTGTTGAGATACTTAACTAAGAGTTGCAAGAATATTAGTCTCAATTTAATTATATTGGGCACCTTAGTCTCTGATCATTTGCTTCTTTAACTCCTCGGTGTTAGGAACATTGCACAGTCCTTTGCATTGTGGAAGGACTGCATTTTCTCGAAGCTGACTTAAGCCAATCCAAGCAGAAATGCTCCATCTCTACGTTCATCACTTCGAAAAAGGAAATATATATATAAGCGCATGAATTTATTTGTGTGAAACACTAAAACATATAGAAAAAAGTGGGTGTTCATATGTTATATACTCGTATTTATTGGTAGTTATTTTTATAATAATATATTTTGTTTTACAGAAGAGACAAAGACACAAGATGATCACGCAACCTCAGGATATGTTAACTATGGAGAAGAAGAAGAAATGGTGAGTCTTATTCAATTTCCTTCATAACAGAGTTGCTAAAAACAAAAAGCTGTACAAGTGTCAGAGTCATATTCTTTCACACTTCCTGCGGAAGCATAGTTAAGGCATATAACGATTCTGTACGATCTGCAGTAAGTAGAATTTGCTTCCATTTTGAAGAAATGACTTATTGCCTTATATTTTATACAATATTAATAATTAATGAGAAACTTCACAATATTTTATATACTTGTAAAACTTACAAGTGTCGTGTGCCGTTGTGTAGTGAGCTAAGGCAACATGCCTAGGTCCCTGCCACGGAAAGCGACCCGGTTTTGATCCCCCCACATAAACACAAGATACTGGCAGGCTGTTTACAACCAGAAGGTTTTTGCTGCGTGCCCAACCATATTTTGAGTTTAACCGCAGGTTGGAAATTTTGGTGAATGCAGGATGGGATGGGAATTTTTGATTGAGGAAAGATTGCGAGGTACCTTGATTGCAATATCATGATGCAATATCATCTTTGTTGTTTTGTTGTTTGTAGGTTTAAAGTGGGATAATTTTGAAGCCAAACAACTCATTGGATGATTTGAGTTCAGCTGTTATTCCTACTCGGATTAACTCCAGTGTCACCTCGGGTGCCCGCATGCCATGCGGGATACCCGGAAAAGCCTGAAACGTTGGCGTAATCTCCTAGAGACCGAACCAGGGTGCTTCTTTGAGTTGGTAGTTGAGGGTAGAATTTTGTAGCCCGGCACCTAATTTCGTCCTCCACTAAAAGAAGAGAAGCTTCGTGAAGCAATCTCACGGGGAAGGTATCACCTACAGAACAGATGGGTCAGAGTCCTCTATTCTGCGCACGCTGAAGCTATGCGAGCCAGCTATCTGCGGCCGTACCCCAGATCTCACAGGCGTATAACAAGAGTGGGATCAGGAGCGCTCGAAAGAAGTGTAACTTTAAGCGGATTGGCATCTTACCGAGCCCAGCATTGGGTACAAGGGGGAAATAGCCCCCTGAACCCGTGCCGAGAGGTCCAGAATGTGTCCGCGAAAAGTAAGGCCTCTATCAATTTAGACGCCCAGGTACTTCATGGAATTAGTTCACTGTATATTACGGTCTCTGAAGTGGAAGTTGAGACAGTCAGCTGGGTGTGGCGCTTTGTGAAAAGAATGGCGTGGCTCTTGTCCGGATTTACGGACATCCGCCAACGCCTGCACCACTCTTGTGTTAGACGGAGGTGTCTCTGTATAGGGTTGAAGGCTCGCAGTATGTGTCTGTGTTTGCAGAACAACAACACGTCGTAAGCATACTATGCCATTTTGATCTGCGGTTGAGTTGGAAAATCTGCTATGAACACACTAAAGAGTGTAGGGGATAGTATAGAGCATTCGGGGACTCTGCCTGTCACGGATCTTAGTGTAGATGTTTTTCCCGCGACTGTGACTTTAAATGTGCGGTGTCTAAGGAAGCTGAGTAACATGTTGATTCATTGTGTGGTTAGCCCCAGGTGGATGAGTTTGTGGAGGAGTCCGGCATGCCATGTTGTGGAGAAGGCCTTTTCGTCATCCAAAGACACCATTGCCGTTCCAATCCCACCCATGCGTTGCGGATAAGTCCCGGGTATCCACTCAGTTTCGTGAGGAAAGTGAGGAGCTTACGATAGGTAAGCGGTCCTGGTCACGAAAACCAACATTCTGGCTGGGGGCACCCAGATGCTGACCACATCTTCTCCCCGTATTGGTTGGACCATCGCCCACCACTGCCGTGAGTAAGTGGGCATGAGGCTGGCAGTCGTGTTGGCCTTCTTAGGGCTGCCGATTAAGTAATAGATTATTATTATTATTATTATTATTATTATTATTATTATTATTATTATTATTATTATTATTATTATTATTATTATTATTATTATTATTATTATTATTATTATTATTATTATTATTATTATTATTATTATTATTATTATTATTATTATTATTATTATTATTATTATTATTATTATTATTATTATTATTATTATTATTATTATTATTATTATTATTATTATTATTATTATTATTATTATTATTATTATTATTATTATTATTATTATTATTATTATTATTATTATTATTATTATTATTATTATTATTATTATTATTATTATTATTATTATTATTATTATTATTATTATTATTATTATTATTATTATTATTATTATTATTATTATTATTATTATTATTATTATTATTATTATTATTATTATTATTATTATTATTATTATTATTATTATTATTATTATTATTATTATTATTATTATTATTGTTATAAACTTACAAGTTTCGCCATTACTATTTTTATTTCGTATTTTGTATTAGTTTTTTTCTAGCTTCAGTATTTTTGCTAACAATGAGTAAGGCTTACCATAGATTGCATTAATATATTTCTCCAAAAATAGTTAATATGAAGAAGGTTCAAAAATTAGCTTCAGTTCCAAAAACAATTGGAAAGACCGTTTCCATCAAGTTTGGTTTATTGCCGGAAAACAATCTTGCTTGGTAAACTTAGTAAGGTATTTGAAAAAATAGAAGTAAAATGAGGTTGATTCACAAACTATTATTAGGAACTACAACGGGAACAAATAATCAAAATTTGTCATTTACAATGTGAGCATTCGTAATTGATGGACCCAATCTTAAGGGTCCAACTTTCTAGATGGATTCAGTGGCTGTCTTCATGATAGAAAATGTTCAAATAGGTCGTGAGTTAAAACTGCTGCTACACAGAAAACTGCATTTAATACAATACAAACCTATTGTCACATAGCTAGTTCCTTTAACGTTTCTATCTTGTTGCTGTCTTTGAATGGCATATACGAAGAGCAATCTGCGCACTTGAAGCTCTTCGGTTTAGGAGTCTATAAAGTCCTTCTTTGTGGAGTGGAATGAACCATTTCATCTACAACATTAACGTATGACAATAAATAACTACTGTGAATTTACTATAAGGTTAAGTGAGAGAATGATCTACAGATTTAGAAATTTATCGCCGGTCAACTCTTTCATTATGACGAGGAGGTACCACGTTTTCTTTTTAATCTGCAAGAATGGGACTTATTTTTGGTTCGAACAACATGTCTGGTAGGTTTCTTCCAAATTTGTAATTATAAAATGCGTTAACTTATGCCATCAAGGTTGATATTTGTCATCTCAATCACGTGTAGCAAAATGTTGACTGAAACTTCGACGTAAATCTGACAGTTAATGCACAACAGGTCTTAACGCACAGAGAAGGTTTTGTTACCTACTTCAATATAACAATGAGGAAAGAGATGAAGGGCAGGTAGAGGAAGAAGAGGGAGCATTATCATTAGCGACAGGATAATATAAAGGACAGTTCACTAAAACATAAAAGTATTTTGTAGACTTATGAAGAAAACAATTATAACATAAAATCTAAAGTTTTGGAGTAGGTTCATTTCATTAGTTAAAAACACTTTGTAGAGTTTTGTCCGTATATAAATAAAATACTAACTGAAATAAAATTAATTAAATATAGTTTATACATTTTAATCATTAGAAAATCCATACACTTATAAATATAATAAAAAATAAACGTAGTTACTGGTCGCTTTGTTCTTGCATAATGCAATTGATTACTAAAAGCACTGGTTCGCGAAAATAAAAATTCTTCAAGGACTGAGGCCGTTTAATTTCGCAAGTGGCATCACGTGCAGGAAATACTATATTTTCTCGACTGCACCTGTCTCTAGGAAGGGTGATCGGGTTTTTCCAAACATGTTTCCTGAAGCACTGTTGTAGGTTTTTAAATTTGTTTCACAGAAAACTGCGAATAGAATATCTGGAAAGCCCTATTATTTGCTAATGGAAATTATTTTAAATGAAAAAGCAGCAAATCTTATAAAATACGAAGAAATGTGCAAATGTTAAAAAAGTATGGGGAAGTTTACCAGAACAGTATAAAATATGATTCATTTAGTCTTGTGCATTGGATTCTACAAACTACAAAACATAATAACACTTGTTATTATGATGACAAATGTAGGGTCTTTCAACAAGAGTGTCCTATTTTTGAACTTAAAACACGTTCTATAAATTATATTTGTTTATTTTTTTTTATTTTGGAACATAATTAATGTCATTACGTGTGGAAGAGAACATCCGTTAAATGATCGCCGTGACTTCGTTGGGTTGTGCGTATACGATTGACCTAATTTCCAATGACAGAAGAACGTAATTTAGGTCTAACTTCACGAATAACATCCGCGATGTTATTCACAATATCATTTACTCTTTCTGGCTTGTTGGCATAAACTCCAGATATAACATAACCCCACAAGAAGTAATCCAACGGAGTTAAATCGCATGATCTTGGGGACTAGTTAACATCATCACCACGGTAAATGATGAAAGCTCTGAACTTCCGTCAAAAGATCGAGAACAGTATGACATGTGGCACCATCTTGCTGGAAACAGGAATTTTTACCTTTAACTTTATTTTTTGATTTAGGTATAAAATTTTCTTTTAACGACTTTGATTTAATTAAAAATGTTAATTTTTGTATTATACAAGTTAATATGTTTCTGAGATTCATAACATCCAATTGAGGCCAAAAGTAGACCCTTGTAAGAGCCCAGTATTTTTCTCCTTTGACAGAGCTTCTCCATCTTCGTCTGGGAAAGAATATGAACCAATAATTCCACCATACCAAAATCCACACCACACAGTAACCTTCTGGGGATGAAGTGTTTGTTCGTGAATCTGAATTGGATTGTGATTGCTCCAGTAGCGGCAATTTTGTTTGTTAACAAAACCATCCACCCAAAAGTTGGGGTTTTCGACAAAAATCCGTGTCAGCTTCCAATTGCTCCACAGAAATATACAGCGCAACCTATGGTCGTTGGGATGTAGTTCTTGAGTTAACGCCATTTTGTAAGCTTGCAAACTTCAAGTCTCGATTCAGAACTCGCCATGTTGTGGTCGGCGAAAGTCCCAATTCTTGTGCTCGACGAGCAATCGATTTGTTTCCGTTCTCGCGTACACTCACTAACGGAGCCTATATTTTCGTTGGAGCGCTTACGTCTGTTACGTAAAGGCGTTCTCTGATCGCTGACAGAACCACTTCTTTGAACTTTATCGGTCAAACGCCGAATCGTTCTCTCGCAGAGACTTTTATGCACACCGCAAATTTCGCGCAATCTGTTTGGCGAACAGATGATCCATTTTGATAATAAATGTTCACAATTTCTATACTTTGCTGAATGCTGTAACGTTTCATGGCTATTTGTCAGTAACAACTGTAACCACATGAAAAACGGACTGCTGTGACTCAATAATAACAGCACCTATCACATGTTAAAGATATAACAGCCCACCTCGGTAGCGTAGATGTCTGCCTCACGTTCAAGAGGTCCCGAGTTCGAATCTCGGTTTGGGTGGGTTACCTGGATAAGGTTTTTCCGGTGTTTTCCTTATCCTAAAAGACGAATGTCGGGGAACTCTAAGCTCCATGGACCCTGGACCCATTTGAGCATCTTTCACCCATTCCATTCATCGTCCGATATGACCTGAAAGTCAAAGTACGAAAATCGCAACAGAAAAAAGATATAACACCGCTGTTGAAAGATCCTTTGTGTTTTATAATGTGAAATTACATATTTTGCCTCTATGACACCCCTAGTTGGTGAAGCCGTCAATTAAACTTATAAGGGATTATTGCCACGTTAATGTCACAGATTGGGCTCTCTGTGTGATAATGCGCCAAAAATGTACCCGTGTCTCAAGGTGTTCTCTCCCATACGGTCTCCTTTCGCCGGGATGGAGGGGGGACTCAGGTTTATAAAATTTTCTTTAACTAATATTTAGCTTTCTTTCAACCTTTAACTAAAATTCTAGTATCTGACTTAGCTCTGTCTTCCGGCTAACATTTTCAGATACCTGGTACTGTGGCAGATGCTTCTGTAAGCGTATGCAAAAGACATTTTCATTGCTCTAATTTTGAGCACGACTGGAACTTGGTTTCTAACAATAAGATCAATCCCTCCACTTCTTCAAATCTTAGGTCGTTTAGCTTATTTGTTGAAATATTAAGCAGTTATTCGCCAATTAGTTAAGAACGACCCTTAACCTCCGCATTGTTAGAAGTACTTATTACTTTTACAAGGCGATCTATAGTGTTAGGAAGGAAAGAGAATGAAAAATGTCTATATAGTGCAAATACACAGTGTTCAATTTCCATTTCTATTAGATTTTAATTTCAAAAACATGATTAATGATAACATTGATTAATGACCCAAATAGTATAAGAATTCAATGCAAAATAATTAAAAATTATAAGAGTAATGCATAACATTTTTATTATTATTATTATTATTATTATTATTATTATTATTATTATTATTATTATTATTATTATTATTATTATTATTATTATTATTATTATTATTATTATTATTATTATTATTATTATTATTATTATTATTATTATTATTATTATTATTATTATTATTATTATTATTATTATTATTATTATTATTATTATTATTATTATTATTATTATTATTATTATTATTATTATTATTATTATTATTATTATTATTATTATTATTATTATTATTATTATTATTATTATTATTATTATTATTATTATTATTATTATTATTATTATTATTATTATTATTATTATTATTATTATTATTATTATTATTAGTAGTAGTAGTAGTAGTAGTAGTAGTAGTAGTAGTAGTAGTAGTAGTAGTAGTAGTAGTAGTAGTATTTCTACTACAACTACTACTACTACTAGTAATACTATTGAACTTGTTAACATTATCATAAATCTTGATTGAGAGAGAAACTTGTTAATGAATCTTTAATTAAAAATTATGCCACAATAACTTAAAACTGCAGTTGGAAAATACATTAAAAACGATAGCTTACCTTCTATGTATTTCACTGTACTCCTTTCTTTTGAAATGATGCATTAAAGTTATCTGTTGGAGTTTGCAACCGCCAGATTCATGCAATTAATACGTTTATTCTCCAGTTAATGATTTGGAGTATTAGCACACACCACGCAGCATGAAGACAGAACTAATGGAGAGAAAATATTGTATTCCTTACTCAATGTATCTGTATCACCAAACAATGGGATGGCATAATAAACTTCGCGCTACATCCGGGTTCCAAGTAACCGCGTGTAAGGTAAACAAAGTTTCATGTAGCGAGGAGAAAATCAGCGGCAATTACGCTTTAGTTTTTGTTTCCCAGTGATGAGTGCCTTCAAGAAAAGTACTAAAGAGGTAAAAATTGCACTTTCTTAAAAAGTTATTTCGTTTATTAGTTTTTAAATATCATATTTTTCAAAGAACTGGATATTATTAGTGAATCGTTGTAATTTGTAAATAATTGTTTTTATCAACCCTGGACCTGTGGGAAAAAGCCACTTTTATGTAAAAACAAAACGTCTCAGCTATATCTGTAACATCAATGCACGATCACCACTGAACTCTTTCTTGTTAGTTGAACACCTTTACAACCGTTTGTGGCCCAACTGTACTCTTTACAAAGAACGACACTTTATCTGCAACGTTGTTTTACTTTGAGGTGCTGCATAGGTTGCAATGAATTTCATAAGACAAGCAAGGCCAGTCGTTAACTTCAGAAATAAATGAGCGTGCCCTATCAAAGTCAACCACGTTAGTTTACGTGCTTCACTCTTACGTCTTACTGGCTGCCTAAGGTATAAGGCGCACATTCTCTATCTTGGTTACTCATAGTCACTTCGTTTCTTCCAGCACTGCATGACGATAGTTCTCAACACTACTTCAAACAGGATTACCCATTAACTTTTTTGTCCAGAAGGCATTACTTTAGTATTAAAGTCAACAGCTGAAGTAAATTTAGCAACCCCACTTTATTAGATATTATAATAATATCAATCACAACTCCTGTGATATTTTATAGGAAGTGCAATTAATAATAGAATTACCCGTGAAATAATTAAGTGTATGAAAGCAAGCTTACATTAAGTTACGACATTGCCAGTTGTTAACTTCCAAATGTTGCTCTAATTGTTTGCAATTTTAAACGCTTTGTGATATATTTAAGCTATAAATTAAAAAAAAAAAAAAACTTTTCTTATTTAAGATTTGGATATATCATAAAATTCGAAAATGCCTAACTCATATTAATTAAGTATAAGTATTAAATATAATTTAGCACCAGGGAAGGTCTAACATAATATAAATTAAAATAACAGAGTGCAACACATATACATTAATTACCATATCTTCTCAAAGTCATAAGATTCCATTAGGAGGGTACAACGTTTATTAGAAGTTTGGAAATCACAGAGTTAATATTAGGACAAGTTTAGATAGTATAACATTATTTTAACTTATAAATTAAAGCTAAAAACACAAAAATGTTTATTTTTTATTGTTTTTAACAATATGTTAAAATATATGTTTAACAAATGTCAACTATTAAATGTATTTGTTATCAATTAGATACTGAATGTCATTGGTCAGTTATTTATAAAGAATGTTAAATTATAAGTGCAGAAATTTGTATCGTTAATTGAGGACAGTGTAACTAACAATGTTAAATAATATTTAGTTTATTTGCAGATTTCAACTTATAATTTTATTAACATACTCTAAATATAGGATGGCGAATGACGTTATATCGGCTGCTCGCTTGAGATTGAAAGTGATAAACATTGATTTAATTACTTTTTTGGTGTTTAAAACAAAATAATATGTTATTCAGTGATAGTGTGTACAACGCTGCATTTCTTCTCATCGTGAATCCTGAAACTATTCCCATCAGTTTGTAATATATATAACTAGTATTATTGTTATTATATAATTATTATTAAATTAGATACATATGAGTAACGGGAGAACTCGACGAGAACGGGTGGCGTCTATCCTTGTTCTTCTTCCTTAGCTAATGGCAATAGAGCATAATAAGGGAATGCAGACCGAAGGGTAATGAAATTACTTAGCGATGTGTTAATTGATGCAATATTTCAATGGCTAAATTCACCAATACAATGCATTTATGGTATTATTGCTACCATCGAAAACGATACTTCCACTGACCCACGGAAATATTCTCTTCGAACATCAGTGAAAATACATGGGTCATTCAAAAATTAGCGACAACACTGACTGCATTAGGCGCTATCAGCGGTAAATCATTTAAACTGACAACAATGAAAAAATAGCATCTGATGTTTGTTAGCTGTGAGTTTGAAGACAATTTTACTTAATAAGACATTTTAGTAAGTTTAATTGTAGGCTGTTATCTTTAGTGCTCTAAATATATCTAGTAAATACGAACAAAACTGCTTCTTTAAATTCAGGTTGCAAGAGGTATCAATGCTTGATAATGTCATATAGAATTATTGGAAACTTGTGATAGACTTTACCATATCGTACCGTGGCTAGATGGGCGAATGCATTTCGTAGAGAAAGCGAAGACATGAGCTGGCAGACCGCAATCAGCAAGTGATGATGTACATGTGAATGCTGTTAGAACATTGCTGGAAGAACATCGTTGTTGGACTTGTATTGAAATAGCAAGGGAAGTTGGAGTTGCCCCTGGTACAACTCTCCACATACTTAAAAAGGAGTTAAATATGACGAAAATCTGTTCTTGATGGGTTCTACACTCTCTTACAGATGAAACATTGTGGCAGAGGATGAAAACAGTTGATTACACATAGAACGCTATGAACGTGAAGACGAGCGTTTTCTTCGACGTATCATAAGATGAAACCTGGGTTCGATGCTACCAACCAAAATTAAAGAGACAATCAAATCAGTGGCGGCACATTGATTCATCTCGGCCAGAAGAGTACCGACAAGAACAGGATCCACTTAAAGTCATATACACTGTTGTCTTTCATTTTGACGGTGTTCTTATCATTATTTTTGTTTGAGAAGGATTGTGACAGTTTTTAAATGATTTTTTGTAGGATTGAATGTGGATGTTTTTGATGTAGGAGGAAATGGATTTAAGATAAGGTTTAAAGTATTGTGATTTTATGAGGTTTAAAGGATTGAAGTGGATGTTTAAAAGTGTTAGAGAAGGGTTTTTTATTGTTTGAAGAATTAAAGTGGATGTTTGAAGTAGAAAGATATGGTTATTTAAGGTTTTAAGGATTTTTGTGGTTTTGTGATGTTTAATTTTTTGAAGTGGATATTTGAAGTGTTAGAAAAGGATTATGATAATGTTTGAGTGATAGTTGGTAGGATTGAAGAGGATGTTTGAAGTAGGAGGAGATGGGTTTTGAAGTTTAAATATTATTGTGGTTTATATATTATATTTTAAAAAGTTTTAAGTAGGTGAAATTGATTTTTTATTAGAGTTAATATGTTGTTAGAATGAAATGATATATTTTATTATGGAATGGTTATATGTTAATTATGGTTTGGAATTTGTTTTATATTTATATTTTGATTAAAATTATTAAGAATAATAATATTTTTGGATATTTAAAGTTTGTGTTAATATGAGTATTATGTTGTTATATTGGGCAAGTGTAATTATTATAGATGTTTAGTGTTCATTTAAATGTGAGTAATTGATAATTGGTGTATAAAGTAGTTTATATTTAAGATAATATGAATATGTTGTGTGTTTATTTGATAAATGATGTTAATAAGATTGTCTAGGTATAAATTGTTTGTATTATCATAATGTTTTTATTAGTTTATATGAATTCTAAGGTGTTTTAAGAAGTTTTAAAATCTTTAAGAATTGATTTTGTTTTTAAAGTAAAAGGAGTGTTTTAAATTTAAAAATTTAAAATTTTTGTATTTATATGTTTTTGGTTAAATTTAAAAAAAAACGTTTTCTTTTCTTTATAGATTTGGAAGATGTTTTAATGTAATTATATTTAAATATTATTTAAAATGTATTGGTTACCAATACATAATATACCTGATACCGGTATAAGTAGTTTAGTGGTTGCTTTTAATTTAACTGGATACCAGTTAAATGAATACTGGATTCCAGTATTATGTTTTATTTTGATAGTTGGTAGCATGTTTTGTATTTTATTTATTTATTTTTAAATTTATTTTGTATTGTTTTATTATCTGATAAATTGTTATAGTAAATTGTAGTTTTTGTAGATTTTTGAATTTTAATAAATAGGAATTTGGAAATCATGTCCCGGTATAAGAAATTAGGAACCGGGATAGGGTTTTAAGATTTTATTTATTTATTTTTTGTTCTTATCATTCAGTCCCTCAAGCAAATCGTGTGCATATTGCAGTCACCGTATGGAACACCATTTACAACCAGCTGTGCGTCGTAAACATCCAAATCTCCTGAAAACTCATCCCATCGTGTTACATGATGGTGCCCTCTCTCACACGTCTACAGACTAATTTCCCTCGAAGATGCAACTGGGAAATTCTGGAGTATCCTCCATGCTCTTCAGATATGAGCCCATGTGATTTCGACCTTTTTGCGAAAATGAAATCACCCCCTGGAGGAGCTCGGTTTAGAACCAGACAGACAATTATAGCAGCAGTAGAGCTGTCTGTTCGAATATTAGGACAACAAGACGTGTGGATGGAATCCGTCGTCTCTGTAATGTGTGAAGGCGAGTTCTTCATGTTGGAGGAGTAATGTGACTGCACTGAGTAGTGTGACTGCTCCAAAAATGTTTTATTTATTGTCAATTCAAATGTTGTCACTAATTATTGAATGACTTAAGTATATTACAAGTTTTTATTCATTTCGTGCTGTTTACCAAAATAAATATACGATAATTTGAGAAGTTGGATGTTCAGAAAGGTTTTAAGAAAAATGTCTGGTGGTATCCCACCAATCAGTTAATAATAAGAAGAAGGGCTATAGATGATAGATATTTTTGCAGCATGGTTAACTTTAACACACATTTTGAGTGTATGACTATTTTGGCAGAATGACTGACAGAAATGTATGTTTGTGCAGGAGGTGCGCGGCTACAGTGAATGCAGACTACGTTCAACACTAGAATGGCTTGGGACGATCTTTACACTAGGAATATTGCGGCTCGTATTCCATTGGTATCCTCACTGGAGATTACTGCTTACACATATCCCTTGTCCTCTACGAGACGCCACAAAAATTCTTGTTACAGTAAGTATATGCTGAACACTTAACACTAGAACAATTATCTCATAAGTACATACAAGAATGTTGAGATTGTGGTCTGTCAGTCGAGGGAAAGTCTTTCATCCTCGTATCTCCCATTAAAAATATCTGGGCAAGGATATTTTGAATTTTCATATGTCTAATTTATACGTAAATTTAAGAGTAACAAGCCATGTTCGGTAATAGTTTTCTCGTTACACGCATTGAACTCATCAGTCTATTGATTCAACTACACATCAGTATGGCTTTCAGGGACGAAAAACCTTGTTACATTCCTATGGCGTTATCACCTATGTTTTATATAATTCCCACACACTAGTGTTACGAAAGTTCATTTTCCAATTTACTGCATAATAATCAAGATAAATAGTTGCAGATAAACCTAGATTCAGTACATATGTCGTTGTGTCTGAAAGGGGATAGGGCGAACAGAATTCATAATCATATGTTTGAGCACTATTCCCTGTACTAGCATAGAAATGCCGTACTCATTGTATGACAGCGTGAGAGACAACTGAACTGAGAGAGAGAGAGAGAGAGAGAGAGAGAGAGAGAGAGAGAGAGAGAGAGAGAGAGAGAGAGAGAGAGAGAGCTATTTTTAAAGGAGTATCTAAACCTTCAGCCACTAACAACGCATAACTCGGAAATGGCTTATGTCTCAAACTGTATAAAACAAATTGTGTATGTGTTAAAGAGTTCTATATTCCTTGTGCCACACGTTTTTGTTTATCTCTTACAGTTTGCCAATTACACGAAATTATGTAATACTCCTTACAAAGAGAGAGAGGGCCTTTCAGGCTATTTCTATATTGAAGATATAAAAACGTACCCCATGGCGTAACAGCCCTAAGAGGGCCAAGGCCTACCAACCCGACTGCCGGCCTCACGCCCACTTACGCAGGCAGAGGTGGGCGATCATCCAACCGATACGGGGAGATGTGGTCAGCATCTCGGCATCCCCCAGCCGGAATGTTGGTTTCCTTGACCGGGCCGCTTACCTAGAGTGAGCTTCTAACTTTCCTCACGATGCTGAGTGGGCACCGGTCCTATACCCGGGACCTAAAATCCCCACCACAGGGGTGGGACCGAACCCTGGCCGATTTCCGTGGCCAGGGATCAAGGCATGCTGCCTTAGCCCGCTACGCCACGGCGCAGGACTATTGAAGATATAGGTGTATTTTAATTGTTATGTCTTAAGAATATTGCATTTCAATCAAAGGCGTTAGTTATTTTGAGGGAATTGAACATTTGGAAGACTTTTCCACCTAAACATACTTTGGGGTGGGAGAATTTTCTTGCAAATATTTGTCACATCTTTTTCATTCTAAATACGAACTTCGGTATTTATTGGACGTATCACGTTTGGATTATGTTGTTTACACACATACACACATTATAGATGAATAAATAGAGAATCAGAATAGAGTCAGATTGAAAAGTTTAATGCCATGGCCGGGATTTGAATCACGGATCTTCCGGTCTCCATCCATCCTGCATATTAAAATCTTAGTATACACAAGGCTAATCTGGAAAAATAATTAAATTTTCAATAAATAACGTTACAGTGGTAACTATAAAGCCTGGTATTTAATTACATACAGCTTTTCTTTGTGTAAAATACGTCTCCAACGTTAAGTCATATCGGACGATGAATGGAATGGATGAAATGATGCTCAAATGAGTCTGGGGTCCATGGAGCTTAGAGTTACCTGACATTCGTCTTACAGGATAGGGGAAAACCCCGGAAAAATCTTATCCAGGTAACGCACCCTGACCGAGATTCGAACACGGGACCTCTTGAACGTGAGGCAGACATGCTACCACCACGCACCAAGGCGGGCATACAGAGTTAGTCACCACAAATGTGCGTATATCATTGTATATGAGAACCCCTAGTGGTTTACCTGGAAACATACGAGTCAGTTGGCCGTGCCCTGGCTGAGTGGTTAGACCCCTTGGCTCTCACCAAGATGGCCCCGGTTCGATTCCAGGAGACCGCAAAGTGATATTTGTGGTGGACAACACGGTGCTGGGGCGAGTTTTCTCCGGGATCTCTGGTTTTCCCCGCCAACTCATTCCACCGGTTCTCCATCTTCATATCATGCATCATCAGTGTCACCGCCTGTGGTGCCCCATGTAGTAAAAGTGGGCGTTTAACACTACCACTACTACTACTTCTTCTTCTTCTTCTTCTTCTTCTTCTTCTTCTTCTTCTTCTTCTTCTTCTTCTTCTTCTTCTTCTTCTTCTTCTTCTTCTTCTTCTTCTTCTTCTTCTTCTACTACTACTACTACTACTACTACTACTACTACTACTTCTACTACTACTACTACTACTACTACTACTACTACTACTACTACTACTACTACTACTACTACTACTACTACTAACTACTACACACTGTAACGATATGGTTTAGTTAGAACGCTTTATATGAATATTGTTTTCTGATATGACTTAGAAGGCCATGTAATGACATATTAAAATCAAATATATGTGTAATTTTGTGATTGGCTGTAGTAATAATTGTATTACGTAATGCGATGACGTAGAGTACATCGGCCAGTCACAAAATTAATAGAGAAGTAACGATAGCTACGAAAAAATCAATAATCTTGAGATAGATGTTCTTCAGTCTTGTTTCACCACGATGTAAAATGTTGCGGTGAATATAATTGTAAAGGAAAGTTAATAACATTCAAAAAAGTGTTATTCGATATTCGTAATAGAAACGAGTGAATTGTAATTCAGATTATACAATTAAATAATATATTACGAAATCAGAGTCATATAAATTTTATTTCTGTCACCAAAAATCCACGCCTGAGAAAAGATCTCATGACTCTTATTTAATCAAATCTCGACCGAATCTTCCAAACAGTCGGCGTGCTTCCTATCTGCTGCGAGTGGAGAATCATTTTTCGCCACTACACACACACACACACACACACACACACACACACACACACACACACACACACACACACACACACACAAACACACACACACAAGAGTCAGTTTGACAATTTAATGTCATAACGGCACTTGGCCATGTTAACTCAAAGGTTATGAACGACCGGACGGAGACTGGGAGATCCGTGGTTCAAATCCCGTCCATGGCATTGAATTTTTCAGTCTGACTATCTATTCAAACCATTTTTTAAATGTTGCTGATGATCAGTTGAGGATTTTATACAATAAAGTTTAGAGCCACTTTATTAGGTTCTGAATGATGTATGCAAGGCATTTCAGGAACTTTTCAACCATGTTAACAAAAAAATGAAATTAAAAGGTTTTAAAATATTGCACAAGTAAATTCAAACCGGATCTCACTGACCTTCCTTACTGTTAGCAAAACTTCGAACTATTTGATCTTGGGTACTTTCAATTTCGAGTAATGTCAATCAGATTGCCAGTTTTATATCAGTTCTCCACCTTTCTGAGTTTCACTTTAAGATCTTAACATGAAGTATTTATTTACCTAAAATATTTTCTTATTATCTAGAGCAGAAACACGTTTGAAAAGAAAAAAAAAAAACATAATTTATTTCAGTAGAACATCTTAGATAAAAGTCTCTAAAATTCCAATTCAAAACTTGGCATAAGCTGGCATGATTTGGCAAAACTTGGAATAACTTGTCATTTCTTGTTGCAGGAGAGCTATCAGGGTAAACATTGTACATACTTCATAAAGAACGTGAAAACGCTAACCATTAAAGAGAAAAGGTAAGTAATTAAAACATTCTTCAACATTATATATGCCCATGTGTTTATTTAGCATTTGGCATAATTTAGTCTCTCATTTGTTTTCTCTACTACGTACTTACAATAAGTTTAATTTATTCCACCCAAATATTCGATACGGTATTTCATCTAAAATAAATATTGTGATACTTCCTGAATAAAAAATAAAAGAAAGATCTGTGTCTCCCTATGATCTACCTTTGTCTTTGTGAACAGAATAATTCAAAAACATACCTAGCTAAATTTGAAATTTGATATTATAAGTTCAATATTTTCCAAGGATGCGGCACCATTTTCCAGAAAAGTCTACCCTATGCATGGACAAATTTTTGAAAGTTTGATTTTCTCAAAATGATAAGGAATTTAATTAAAATACTGTATGTTTAAGATATTTTTAACACAAATTGAATGTATATCTTGAATTTATTGAAAATATCCTTTGAAGTTCCCTTCATTCTGGATAACTTTTTAATAACTGTTGAACCGTAGGATATAGAAAAAATATTACAACACAAAAATTTAGATATCTTTAAAGCACACAATTTTCTTTTTGGAATAACTATTTTCGAGATATTCCATGTTATTTGTTTGAATTTTGAAATACTTACACTTTTCTCAAAAGGTGGAGTCATTATTCTCTTTTACTTTCTCTTCCACGTGCATGTATGGTAGTTTATTTGTGCTTAAACATTTAATACTTTCTTACAGTTTCAACCATAAGTTTCCAATAGTGCAAACTTCTCAGCTGCTTATATTTATGGGCTAACAGTGATATTGGCTCCCTGGCCGTTTACTTCTATTCTAACCCTTACGACCTTAATCTAATATTCCATTGTGTCCTCCATTTCTCTACCTGTTAACTTCTTTACCCTTCTCATCCACTTCACTTTGATTTTGTCTGCAAACTTCCCCACCTCCCTTATTCCTTCCTCTCCTTTCAATGTAAGCATTTTTATAGTTACTACGTAGGTCCCTTTACTATCCCAGTCCCTATCCTACATTACTTTCCTGCAGTTTTATATTTCTTTACGTTCCACTACATAATGTTCTATGCTTATTTTATTTCTACATAAAATGCACTCCTTTGGTGATCCCCCTTTCAATATGGCTCCTGTCCTTAACCAAGCAAAACCCTCCCTCTCATTACACAAATATGCCCGTCTCGGTAGCGTAGATGGTAGCATGTCTGCCTCACGTTCAGCAGGTCCCGAGTTCGAATCTCGGTCAGGTTGAGTTACCTGGACAAGGTTTAACCCGGGATTTTCCCTTATCCAGAAAGATGGATGTCGGGGAACTCTAGGCTCTATGGACCCTCGGCTCATTTGAGCATCATTTCACCCATTCCATTCATCGTCCGATAGGACTTAACGTTGGAGAACGTAAAATTACAACAACAAAGATTACACAAATATAAATATTTGTTACAAAGGCTTCACTTATCTTAAGAAATTGGTGTCAATACTTCTTTCTAATGGAGATCAATTTCAACAACAGATTGGTTTCATCATCAGTCAACTCCGTTTTCAATGGATTCCGGTTACAATGTTTTTCTTATGTTTTTTTTTTTAGTATTACCAACATCTGAAAACAAAACAGACCTAAAATCAGAATCAACTGCTGGTATTTCAAAATTCCTTACGCTATGTTTATTTTTTAAAATAAATAGCGTTTACCAAACTATTAAATCTATCGGACTATATCTAAATCTACTTCCCTCTCATATCTATCGCATACGTCTATATGTTTCCCTTCCCCATTCTCTCTTCATTTTCAGGTATACATTTAGTGTCAGGTTTCCCCATGTCAATTGTCTATCAATGTCCTCTTACCGTGTTCTTAAACATTGTTCAAAGCCCTTTACATTTCTTTCTCCCTCCTGTTAGATATCCCCCTTCCTTATAATACCCAGCGTTTTATCTCCAACCAACACTTATCCTTTCATGTTGAATTCCTCTGTTGTTCTAAACAAATCTTTAATATATTATTATTTCCTTTTCATACAGCTATACCAATATTTTAAACATCTTTCTATAACTATCCCACTTCTGCAGGGTCCTCCAAGTTCCACTCTAGCTACTCCATTTGGCGTTGTCTTATTCAAAACTAATACCTCTTTACGATAGTGTTCTCATATGTGTTCATATATATTCACCCAAAATTCGACAGCAGATTTCACTTGAAAATCACTTTTTGAGAACCCTTAATCCTAAAAGGTACTTTTAGAAAAGACCCAGTCCGCATGCGTGTACGTCTGTGTGAACAGCATAAATAGAATACGAAAACTTGGTTAAATTTGGTATTTGGTTTGAAAGAATACTTACAAGAGTAGAGAAAATCACGTGATCGCTATAGGTATTACTGATTATTCTAGTCCATGCCGTGCTTAATATTCTCCTGTTCTGCATGTGTGGTTTAACATAGTTCTTTGTAGCTAAATCGTCAAAGCGATTGTTGGTTGTTTACTGTTTGTCTCTCCAGGGGATAGTACTTTATTTATTTATTTATTTATTTGTTTGTTTCTTTGTTTATTTATTTATTTATTTATTTATTTATTTATTTATTTATTTATTTATTTATTTATTTATTTATTTATTTATTTATTTATTTATTTATTTATTTATTTATTTATTTATTTATTTATTTATTTATTTATTTATTTATTTATTTATTTATTTATTTATTTATTTATTTATTTATTTATTTATTTATTTATTTATTTATTTATTTATTTATTTATTTATTTATTTATTTATTTATTTATTTATTTATTTATTTATTTATTTATTTATTTATTTATTTATTTATTTATTTATTTATTTATTTATTTATTTATTTATTTATTTATTTATTTATTTATTTATTTATTTATTTATTTATTTATTTATTTATTTATTTATTTATTTATTTATTTATTTATTTATTTATTTATTTATTTATTTATTTATTTATTTATTTATTTATTTATTTATTTATTTATTTATTTATTTATTTATTTATTTATTTATTTATTTATTTATTTATTTATTTATTTATTTATTTATTTATTTATTTATTTATTTATTTATTTATTTATTTATTTATTTATTTATTTATTTATTTATTTATTTATTTATTTATTTATTTATTTATTTATTTATTTATTTATTTATTTATTTATTTATTTATTTATTTATTTATTTATTTATTTATTTATTTATTTATTTATTTATTTATTTATTTATTTATTTATTTATTTATTTATTTATTTATTTATTTATTTATTTATTTATTTATTTATTTATTTATTTATTTATTTATTTATTTATTTATTTATTTATTTATTTATTTATTTATTTATTTATTTATTTATTTATTTATTTATTTATTTATTTATTTATTTATTTATTTATTTATTTATTTATTTATTTATTTATTTATTTATTTATTTATTTATTTATTTATTTATTTATTTATTTATTTATTTATTTATTTATTTATTTATTTATTTATTTATTTATTTATTTATTTATTTATTTATTTATTTATTTATTTATTTATTTATTTATTTATTTATTTATTTACAGCAAAAATCTCGTTAACCTAGGTCAGTTGTGAAGAGAAGATGTTTTGTTTAAAGTAGTAAATGAAGACTTGTTTTATAGATGATAAATTGCTATTCTCAGGAAGTACATTTCTGGAATTCTCTTGCTATAGGGTGAATTCATTGCACTCACCACATCTGCCTGGTACCAGGTTGGAAGAGAAACTTTGTTAAACTCCTGGAAAAAGTTGTGACTTGGTGTGACTTGTCAGAAAACAACACTGAAAAACTACCAAAAATAAGTGTGAAAGATTTTATAGACGATGGCCTTTCCGATGTTGATGAATACATTGACAATTTATTGCAAGTCGTCAATGACAGAGGTTATACATCGATTAGAGAGGAATGTATTATTGTATCATGCAGTGAAAATGAAAATGAAGAGTATTCAGATAGTGTTGATGAACCAGCTGTATTTATGGCCCAAGCACAAGTAGTAGCAAATATAGAGAAATTTATACCTTATTTCGAGAGTCAAGCCGAAACATCGCCAAATGAACTTCTAATGTTAAAGTGGATGCGAAATCACGCTGCTCATAAGCGACACACTAAACTGAGACAGCAGAAGCTCACTGCCTTTCTTTCTACCGTCTAGTTTTTAGCTATATTGTGTACAGTGAAAATACATGCGCTATTACAGTACACATAGTGTATGTTATTTAGGTGAACGTGAGCTGATAATAATTCCATTAAAATTAATCTCCATTAAAAATATTTCGGTGATGCACATGTTTTTCCCATCATTATCTGGATAACCCGGATTCTTGTGAACTCGGACCGGCCCTGGTGCGGGTAAACGAGGTTCTATTGTATGTATTTATTTATTTTTTATTTAATCATTCATTACTCTTACACTTTAATCATTCATTACTTTTACACGATGACCTGGTAGGTCTATTCGGACGATGAATGAAATGGTTGAGGTAAGCTCAAATGAGGTCAAATGCTCAAATGAGCTGGGATCCTTAGAGCTTAGATTCTTAGGTAGACAATCATTTTCTCTGGGTAAGTTAAAGTCCCAGAAAAAGAACCTTATCCCCATAAATCACCTTAACCGAAGTTCAAACTCAGAACCTCCTGAATGTGAAGCTACTCCATATCATGGAGATGGACCGGAGTTGATGTTGTTCCCACCAGCGAATACAAGTTGACGATTTATTACATCGAAACTATGGTTCAGCACTCCAGAGGTCTTGGGTTTGATTGCTGTTTGAGTTAATTAGCAGATTTTCCTGGTTGGTAAGCTAATGCTTGAGTGGATTATAGTACAACGCAGTGAATTTTCCTGTTATTTTATTTCTTTATCGTGTTACAAGGCCAAGAGACATGTGGCGTGGAGTTTGTGGGTAGAAGTAGGTCTTGGGAAGTCCCGCCGGTGTCAGGATCTAATATATTACGCCGAAAACAGTCAAGTTCTGTCTATTAAAACTAAATACTTGTGGTTTCTTTGCGGTTCATCAGAAATGTTTGTGTAATGCATCACGTATGCTTGAAATTAACAACCATTTGCCTAATTGATGTTTATTGCCTCAATCTAGGTTGTTTTCTTCAGAAATAAATAATTGTCTTCAATTCCTCTATAATCTGCCTCAAACTAGAACAGATCCTTTTCTAAACAGGGAGACACAAAAATCTTGAACGGAACACCTTTGCATGGAACTGCCATGAATTATTCTTCACCAACCAGCAATCCTAGAGCGCTCCATTAAAGTACCTCCTTCTCCTCTCCCATATGTTTAAACAGGATTGTTCTGGTTTGAGTAAGATTTTATCACTTACAGGGCCACAAGTTATCGCGTGGCTCCAGTTTCCATACCGCTTATTTAGAAACCTCAAGGCAAGCTTACTCCAGTCTCTCTCTCTTGTAAATGTTTCAAGTTCTTATTGCTAATCCGCTAATCCGACACAGGTGGCCGAGGTCGTTAAGGCAGATTTACTTTTCTTTCATACTTAGATACTAGACTAAAATCTTACTCTAGATACATAAGAAACCGTTATCGGTAAGTGATGCTCAACTATAGTTCATTTCATAATTAAACTGACATTGCAACTAAGTTTTTCAGAGCAGTAAAGCGAAACCAGCTTTTATCACGTGATTTACTCCACCTGGAGAAGATATTCTGATATCTCTGATAGGCTCAAGTTAGATGTAAGTCAATTCCTAGTTGATGAAGCGGGATAGCAGCGAACTCTACTCAGGCCAATGAAGGATACATCACGACTTTCTGTGAACACTTAAGTAGCCATGTCTAACTAAAATGTGAACTATATTTCAAAGATAAGCTATGTACCTGTGTGAAGAAACGTACATATTTAGACTCCGTTTCTCTCTCCGAGAGCTAGCATATGAAACTAGTAAACGGCATCCAGAATATATAAGATTTTAATTTATTAATAATAGAAAAGTTTTAATGTGTGATATAACTAGTTTTATTTTTTATTTTACTTCCCTAGTCCACGCGCCTTTACCACAGACAACCATTGTCCCAAGAAGTTGCAATGTTGTGCAGAAACTTTAAGCGCTTTCTTTCTTATAAGAATATCTTCCAGTAATGAGACTGTACATTTCTAGTCCCCTTGTTTGATATTTATAATGGCAGTTGATATAACAATGCTTCCTTCAAAATCGTATTACAGGCCAGCTTGCACTTGTTTATAAAGTTATAAGAACGAATTGTTACAAAGTTACAATACATAAAGCGTGATGTCACCTTATCGCTCGGGTAAGGGTCCCGCTTGCTCGGTCGGCAAAGCCCATCGTGACCTACAAGTTTCCAACAACACGGGGAAGCATTTGACGAGTGTGGCAACTACGTTGCATAAGGCAGAAACAAGAAGAACCAGAAACAACCAGTGTAATTCGGTTTTACACCGGTAACAATGCACTTAGCGAAGACGCTCTACTTGAAACGGATATTACTCCCATTAACGAGCATGTAAATAGATCATCTCCCACAAAAATGTTCAGGGAAACTCATTTTGCTGATCCATTATAAGTGACGGGTTAGTTAACACACAAATTATATTGTTAAGCTTACTTTATGATCAAAATTAATCCTGAAATCCCATTTTGGTGAAGTTTTCAGCAGTAGTTGTCTAAAATGAAGAGTAATTAGCTCAAATCTCGGAGAAACTGATGTTTAGTGGGTATGGACGTTGTGACAAATTTCATTTTGGATAACTTACTTAAAGTCAGTAATAGTTTGAGATCTTTGCTTGATTTGAACGAGCCTCAAAGGAAGTAGTACAAGGTCAGATCCCAGAAGCGAGTAGACCAAACTTTATTGCAATTTCTCCACAGAACACGTGAATCTTCTTCCGCATCATTCCCGTTGACACCTTCGCCCTGTATGCAGAAGTAGATAAGGGCAACATCGTGATCGTTATATATCTGTTACATTTTTCTAGCCAAACAAAAATGTCTGAAAATGTGATAGTAGTGCATGGCATCCATGGTCGGTATGACTGTGACCATGACCAGTATGCAGAAGTGACACCTTCCACTTCGACACGGATCTTACTATCCCAGGCAGGAACGAGTGAGGTGGAGGAACCGTTGGGGCTATAGGTCAGCCGACAAGACACACAGACCTTCCTAACAATTTCAAGCCAATTTCAGCATCAATAATAATAATAACCCGTGGCGTAACAGTCCTAGTGGGCCAAGGCCTGCCAACCCGACTGCCGGACTCACGCCCGCATACGCAAGGTAGAGGTTCGCGATCATCCAACCAATACGAGGAGGAGATGTGGTCAGCATCTCGGCAACCGCAGCCGGACAATTGACTTTCATGCTTAGATTTTGTATGATTATATAGTGTTTGTTCCTTTCAGATCAATAAAATAAAGTGTCAAGTTGACAACAAAGAGCATTTTCGATATTTGCTTTTTCCGTTTGATCGAGGTACCAAAACTAAACTCACCCTTTTTAAAGTGCATAATTCTCTATCAAATAATATAAAACGCATTGCTAAAACATTTTATTTTTTACGAAAAGTTTTCACTTAATAAAACACGAACGTATGAGCCAAACCATTATTTTTATATCCCAATTATATCTTTGGTGGTAATTTTGCATTATATTGGATTTTCTGTTTAATTAAGAATTTAAAAATCATCAGATTAATTTACTGTTCCTTGATTTCTTCCATCAAGTCATTTGTGTATTAATGCGCCCAATTTATTTCAGGATTCTGTCAAAAAGGAGAACAAATTGAAAACAATTGTTAAAGCTGACAATTAATCTAAAGGTAATACGAGCTTCATAGAATTTTAGTCTCCATCAAACTGAATGTTGGTATTAGTTCAACCTAAATTTTTGTTAAGGAAAACAAACATGTAAACCAGACCTTTGGCATCTTTGGAGACTGCAACTCGAGAATCTTATAAGCCACAACACGTTTGAATCAATTTGATATTTTATGGTCACTTGATATCTCAACTACTTGTTATTAGGTAACTTATCCTAAAGCTGTATATTCGAGTTAGGTGTCTGTCGAGGTGTTAATTATGGTTGACGTTTACGTACCCTTCATGCAATTAGATCACGAAAGTTTCTTATTGCTTGGTTATTTATTATCAAAATATTAAGTCTTATAATACTGGTATAAACCGTGATGATCTGAAAAGACCAGTAACGCAATCGAAAAGATTGTTATGGAAATCTTGGTACAAAATTGTAAACATATGACTACATATTAATGGGTAACACCTCTAAGAAATCATTTGATTTTCTCTATTCACTCTGTGCATGCTGTTCTTAAGAATGCTTATTCCTACTAATTACTTCATGTTGATTGTGATAAACGTTTGTACAAACTGTTAAATTACTTACTTCCTAATAGGTGTAAGGGGAATAGAGTAATATAGTAATCTTAAGCGATATTAAAACCTTATGTGATGCTTTGAAATTCCAACAATTTTCGAAAGAAGCTCTATTAAATAGTAGTCTGGAGTGGATGGATTTTCTTGGAAGTCTTCGTGTCGCATCCCTGCTTTCTTCCCCTTCCCAAATATACGTTTTAGTTTCAGACAGATTATAGTTAATGTGTGCTTATGTTGATGAAACTCAAACTACTGAGAATGTGTAAATAGTTCTGTATTGTGACACTATGATATATTCTATGTTCAGAGAAGAACACGGTAATACGATAAAGATGGATGAAGGAAAGTGTCGCATTCGCATCCAACTGCAGACAGAAGATACACGAGGTAAGAGTGTGCTTCTTATTTCTCCTTGAACACTAGACAAATGTGTAACATCCTTCATCCCAGTGCTTAACCTTTTTGCTTCCAGAAAGGTGTGTGTTATAAAAACATCAAAATATTAAAACGCTCTTCCTAAAGATCTTGAAGGAAAAATTGATAATTTCAGTACTTTTAAAACTACTGCTAGAGAGTAACTATGCTCAAAATCATTTTATTCTGTACAAGTAATTTGAATGACAAATTATTCTATTTTACACATACATCACCATCCTAGCGTAGACCAATCACGTACTAGGGATTCGTCAAATATCGCTGACCTATAAATTCATAATTGTACACCATACACAATTATTGCTCAGCAATTATCACATGTTCCTTTACTGTTGGGTATTATGATCACATGAGCAGTGAAGCCAAGCCCGAGATTCAAACAGTAACATGGCGGCTGAACGATTTGCTCAGGCGACAAGAAACGAAATAAACTTTTTAATTCAGCAAGAAAAGCCAAACAATACCGAAATGAATAGGAGATATGTTTGGATAGTGATATATGTGTGAAATAGTCAACTTAAATAATTGCAACTTTATTGTAGTTTAAAATAAATGAAGTTTGTTGTTTGAAAATAGAGGTTATGTTACGTTATTATTTTCTTATAATCTATATCAGCGCCTTAAGGCGGCCTCAAGACCTAAGTTACTTTCAGCAGTGTTAACTTGTGCACGGCCTGTAAGAGCTATTAATCTTGTATACCGTGACTTGTGAGGTTAAGTTTAATTCATGTAATAATGTAGGCTTATGTAATTTAGGGAATCAAATAACTTGTTTAATTGCTTTTAACAATTTGTTTTGTTCGTGAAATAGTTTCTACAAATGCATCTCGTGGTTTTGAACTTCCCTAGATAAATTGTTTTAAAACCAGTCGTGACATTACCTATGATAATAGTTCTAGCTCTGTAAGTAGTGTCTAACTGTTCTGAAATGACAAACCATTGCCGATTTACCTTTGATACCTGTTCAAAAGCTATTTTAATGAGCTTACAATACACGCTGTCCATTGCGAATCCAATATAAAATTGTGAGAAATACTGGGAAAAGTTAATAAAATACATAAAAATAATAACATAAAAGGTCAAACTGCCAATTTGTATTTGTATATACACATTTGCTACTTTCTAACTGCAGGAGAGGGTTTGATTTTGAATCATAATCATCCCTGGTTTGTTTCTCATATTGCCTGTATATAACGTGTCTCTTATGTTCAGTTTTAAATTATATATGCTATTAAAATGTATACCTGTTTGATATGTTGATAGTTCACAGGCCTTTGTGGCTACTAGTGAACTTTCTGAACACAAATCAATCTAATCCAATCTTCACATTAATATTACCATAGGTTTGAAAGTTATGCGTACTTTAAAATATTTTGTGTGTGTCTGTTAAATTTTCTAGTAGTTAAATGCAAAATATGTTGTGTCTTGCCATACCCATCATTGACTAACAAACTGCAGCCCTCTTAGAGTACAGGAATAAAACATGCACTAACTGTTGACTGCACCATGACTCCATGACAAGTTCGTATTGGGGATTTACCACCTTAACCTATGGAAGATCTTTTGTGTTTAACGGAACATTCCTGGTGGGAAGTGTGAGGTGAGAGGGTTTCTAAGTATAGTTGGGTCTGAGTAGAGATGATAGCGATCAGGGTTCAAGAAAACTCCCCCGATACGAAGAACAAGGATTTACAGAAAGCAAATTCCCTGCCATAAACGCAAAAATCCCTGCTGACGTTTAGTTCCAGAAACAAACAACCAGGAAGTGAGGTGAAATGGAAGAACAGGAAATTCGGAGAGTACAATTATCCTTCACAGCATTCGCCTAGCGAGTCGGGGAAACCCCCGAATAAAACCATGGGCCATGAAAGTCGGCCACGGGAATCAATCCCATGATCTCGGGCCACAGACGCTACTGCCTGACCAATCTGCTCGAAGTCATGATGTTTATTCATACCCGGAGGATATATGGACTTTCAAGAACTAAATAAATAAAACAGTGACTGATATGATGTACTGCGCACATGCAGCAACGGCAAGGATATTTACAGCTGGCCCCGTATCTCAGTCGGTAGAGCACCTGCCTGCTGTGCAAGGGATCCCGGGTTCGATTCCCGACTGGGGATGGGGATTTTCTCCAACCGAGATGATTCCCCATCTTCCCCAGAGTCTGGAAGTATGAATGTGTGCGTGATCTAACGATTAAAATACAAAGTAAAAGCAACCCGACGAATACGAGTTAACACCAGCGATATGTTCCAAAGAAGAAAAGTCACCAATATGATCACTACGGTTAATGGCGGGGTATAAATGGGAAAAAAGGGTAATTTCACAGCTCCAATACTTTTTAAAAACATGTTTCACATCCGTTTCGACATATTATTTCTTACAAACGGTGCGTGAAATTGAGACGCAATGCTTGTATAAACCTAGGGTCCGTCGAACTGACAGATCCTTTATGAACATAAAGAAAGCCCCTGTTATCTAGGAGGATAGGGGGGATTCGGCATTGCAACCCGTATTTAGCTATTATGTTATGCCCCAAATGGGGCATCCCCAGGAGCAAGAATGAGGTGAGAGGAGACAGAGGGAGGCCGACCCAAGGAGTCACGACAATGTAGAGGGCAGGGTCCCTACTACAGACCAGTTGGAAACTTCCCGGCAGGCCATTAAAGTCGACATCCCACCCACTCTGGTCCCGAAACGGTCCACCAGGCCGGTCTGGAGACCGGAGATCGTCGTATCGGAGTAGGAAAGTTTACCAGAAGCATGTCATCCTGTCATACAAAGCTGAGATTCCCTCGACACTTCTACACTGAAAGAGACTATCCGATGAGAGATGATGTGAAATGCTAGTGGAGATAAATTGGAGGGACAGGAAATTCGGAGGATGTGATTACTTGGCGACCCTGGAAAGCCCCCGAAAAAAACTTATGGATCATGTAGGTCAGGCATGGGAATCGAACCCGGATCTCCCGATTGAAGGCCACAGACGAAACCCGCCTGAGCCATCTATCTTCGTAACTCGGTTATCTAAGTAACTCGTCACAACAGGGATTGAACTCGAATTTCCAGACAGGCATCTCCGACTTTGTTCGCCTTGTACTGAATGCTTTGCTATCTCTGCTGAATGTTTACATGATATCCAATGACTTTCTGTGAATGCAGGGCAGAACAAATAGAATGTGCTTCGCGTAATACATACCACAGGATCTGACAAACAAAGAACTTACACCTTCGCATTCAGGCGAGACCATGGTAGTCCCTCTAAAATATATTTATTATAATAATACTTCACTATTTATTTGTTGTATGTATTAATATTTGACATGTATTTACCTCATTGTTATGCTTTAATCAATTTATATGATTCGTGATATGGTTGCGTAATTGCAACTTGCCATAAAAGAAACAGAAAACAAAAAATAAGATGTTGATAATGGATAGGTATAACAAAGCTTACAAGTATATATAATGAATGTGTTACATATCTAATGTGTAGTTTTTATTCACAACTTATTTATAAGCATCTAACGGCCCATTGTGTCTATGCATGTGTTATCCAGCTATCAATTAAGAACTACCAAGGCCTAAAGGTCTATGTTAAGACTAGGATATTTAGCAGGATATTAAGAGAGTCGTTTGGTTAGTCTGGTAAATTTCCAAGAAGGCATGGAATTTTTTCTGCAACTTTGTGGGTGGGTAAGTTTGATTATTCAAAAGATTGCACAGAAAATTTGAATGTGCTACAATATACAGTTCATTGTTGACAACCATCTGAACTGGTCAGTGTGATAGCTGCGATTGAAAATGGAAAAAGCAGAGCTTCGTGCTGTTATTATTATTTTTTTTTTTTTATTTGAAGGGCTGGACTGCCGCACAAGTCAAAACTGAATTGAAGTTCACGCAGACTCTGCACCAACATTGAACATCATTTACTTTTGTATTAATGAATTTAAACGTGATCGTAGAAGCACTGAAGTTGAATCACGTTCTGGTCGCCCAATTGAGGTCATCACACAGGACACCATTGAAAAAATCCATGATTTTTCTCCCAAAAAATCCACGGTTATGCAAGACCGCCTAATCAAAATTCGTGAGACTGCTGAGGCTATAGGCATCTCAAATGAGCTAGTGCACAATATCATGCATGAAAAATTGGCAATGAAACAACTGTTTGCAAGATGGGTGCCGCGATTGCTTACAGTCGACCAAAAACGCATCCGGATGAACACTTCTACCGAGTGTCTGGCGATGTTTAATCGCAATCCGCAAGACTTTTTGCGCCGATTTGTGACCGTGGATGAAATTTGGATCCAATATACAGACCAGAGTCAAAACAATAGTCAAAACAGTAGATAAAGGCTGGTGGAAGTGCACCAAAGAAGGCAATGCCATTTTGTCAGCTGGTAAGGTGATGGCCGCGGTTTCTTGAATTCTTGAGGAATAGTCCTCATAGACTACTCGGAAAAAGGCAGAATCATAACTAGAGCCTATTATGTTGTATTTTTGGATCGTTTGCAACATGAGTTGATGAAAAGAGACCAAGATTGAAACGCAAAAGGTGCTCTTTCACCAGGATAATGCACCATCGAAGACATCAGCAATCGCAATGGCGAAAGTACAAATGTTGGGCTTTGAGTTGATTCCTCATCCACCGTTACACCAGACTTAGCCCCAAGTGACTTCTTCCTGTTACAAAACTTGAAAATTTGGCTTGGTGGTAAGCAGTGGCGGCTCATGTTGTCTTCACCTCACTGATAATTGAAATTTTAGCTTAACTTAATTATTTGAAGATGAACTGCATACTGCGATCTTTCTTTGTAGCAAAGTTATTAACCAATCTCTCGTTGAACTTCAGGATGTTTTCTATCATTTCCTTTTCTATGGACAACATAGCAGGCGCAGTTAATCTATCTTCTCCAGTAGTGTTCCTAAGGAATGTTTTAATTCTTTTCAGTGTTGAGAAACAGTGCTTTGATTCACTTGTTGTTAGATGCAGAGTAATAGTTATTTTCAAAAGTTTTAACACTTTAGAAAAGTTTTTATCTACACAGATGATCTAAATTGGACAACAACTCAGGAGCAGGAATTAAGTGTGCACTGTTGTCATTCTATCAACCAGCAGGATACCACACAGCAAATTTTGATGCAGAAGTAACGGCTATTCATATTTCACTCCAACACCTTCTATACAGAATAAATAAATTCAAAAATGCTGTCATACTTTCTGATTCTAAAGCAGCATTATGTGCAATAAGTTCATACAAAATGAGGTTAATCCAAATTAAAGAATGTCACAAAATGACCCAAGAACTTCAAAAACTACAGAAAATGGTTATATTACAGTGGATACCTGCACATTGTGGAATTGCTGGAAATGAATTAGCTAATTTTCTTGCCAAAAAGGTGCAAATTTAATTCACAACAAAAGTAAAAACTTGCCCTTTACATCCATAACAAGATTAATCAAAAGAAAATATAAAAACAAACAAAATCAATCAATATCTAACAAAGCCAAAGACAAAAAATTGAGCATTTTAATTAAAAATCCATAAAAAAATTCCAGAAATCCCACATAAAGCTGCAGTAGCAAATTTTAGATTACTTACGGATCATGATTATTTGGCCAAACACACAGATTAGGAATTTATACAAGTCCAAATTGTCCTCTGTGCAACAAAGAAGAGGAAATGACTGAAGAACATGTTTTAACCTGTGAAGCCCTACCTGCCGGACCCACTACACAGAAATATTGGAGAGCAAGAGAGTTAATGGCCTCATTGCCAAAGCCTAGCATTTGAAAACAACAACACTTCAGAAAAAGTTGAAGAAAGATTATTAGCTCTGAGATATTGAAGTAATTTCACAGTGCCACCAATATTCCTGAGTTCTTCTCTAGAATAGATGACTGAAAGTTCTATATGTATTTTGTCCTTTGGGAACACTTTTATGCATTCACTGAACGCATGTTCTGGAAATAGTTAATTAAATTGCTCAAATTGTGAATCTTGTAGCAGGGAAGACAGAGAAAGATGTTTCGTAAACTTGAAGCAGAGATTAAATTGTGACAGTATAACATCACATAGTTCCTTGGCTGCTGCTGCTGCTCTGGTCTTTGTGTTTGAAACAGTTTTTTCTTTTATGTGGGTTTTCTGCGGCCAAATCACATGACTCCACCGTGTTTCTTACTTTTATAATTTCAGCAGTGAAAATAGATATGCACGCTGGAACTTTGGCAGCATCAATGTGGCGATTCTGTAAGTTGATTGTACAGTATTTCTACATGAGACACAACTAAATGGAAGAAATTAAGCCAGAAACAATACTCATTATTTTCAAGACACCCCAATAAAGCAGTTGCCTCATTTATTGTCGAACTGCCTGAGGTCTCTGATTCTGACAAAATTTGAAAACATTCTTTCAATGCCTCCTTCTTTTCGTAAACAACATTTACAGTCCTGGATTTGTAGTTCCACCTCTTTGATCCACCACTGGGTATTCTCTTCATAACACATGCAGCTAACACTGATGATCTGTGTGGAGAGAAGGCGGGTATAGCACAAAGATTTGAAAGAAACAAATCCTAGCTTTTGTGTTTTGCCTGGCAGCTCTCTCCATTATAACATTTAGTTGATGAGCTAAGCAATGCACAAAGCAAGCATTGGGGTACACATCTCTAACTTTAGTTCGCACTCCATTGATAGCCTCACTCATTACCGCTGCGCCATAAAAACTTTGGCCTATAAGCTTCTTATTTTCTTTTAATATATTGCCAAGCTCAGAAATTATAACTTTTGCAATTGCATCAGAATTTTTCCCATTTGGAATAAAAAAAAAAAAATCCCCCAGAATCGCTCAACAAGACTACTGCGGCATACCCGCATGTCAGATTTCAATTGGTTGGTGTTTACTTTTGATTTGGGTTCTAATTGGAGCTATGAGATCTCTTATCTTCAGGTGAATGGTTGTAGGAAATGGATTTGTTGTTTGTTGGCTGCTCAGTTGTCTCAATAATACACTGGTTCGTTGCAAAAATGATTTAATTTAATTCTCACTAAGTTTGTTGATTCAGATTGATTTGTAGCGGTGACCACCTGTTACTAAACTTCCTAACAGAATTCTCTTACTTCTTTATACGGCGAATACTTTGCTATTATAAAATTCTTCTGCTGCCTCTCTTACGCTGGTTGCGTTATTCTTGACTTCCCTACATTTCGGACTTAGAAATCTTTGCTACTTCTTCTTCACGCGCACTAACACATCCTTCCCCTCGTAGTATGACTGTTGAAGTGATTTTCTCTTACGCTGGTTGCGTTATTCTTGACTTCCCTACATTTCGGACTTAGAAATCTTTACTACCTCCTCTTCACGCGCACTAACACGTCTTTCCCCTCGTAGTATGACTGTTGAAGTGATTTTCTCTTACGCTGGTTGCGTTATTCTTGACTTCCCTACATTTCGGACTTAGAAATCTTTACTCCTTCTTCTTCACGCGCACTAACACATCTTTCCCCTCGTAGCATGACTGTTGAAGTGATTTTTCGTCTACTCTGCGATTCAGTTCGTACTTTATTCTGATCCCCACTCTAACCCTTATCACATGACCAAAATAACTCACCCTTCTCCCCATCTCTCAAATCTTACATTATTATTGGTTTCTCATTTTATTTCGATTTTTCTTTATTGGTTAGCAAAACTCATCGAACTCATTGACGTTACATCCCACCGTGAGTTGGGTCACGCCTACCCTGGGCTCTTTGTAACGGTATACATCGTTATCACCTCAGCAAAGTAAATCCTTTTAGGTCTTACGCTTGACCGCATCTTGAAAACCTTATTGTTCCTACACATTCTTGGTTATAGTTCTCAGACATTGAACCTTTCCTTAAACAAAGAGGCTAACGGTCACCTCTTCCTGTCTCCCCGACTTGTGTTCAGATTTTACAGAAATATTTTCTCTCCCTTACATGGATTTTAGCATGTTAGTTGTCTTAAATTATATTCTTCCCATCTTATTCTTAATTAAACCGCTATTTTAATCATTACTCTAATTTCATTCTAATTTCATATTAATATAACAATATTTTATATTAGTTTAGCAAAGCATTTTTATTAATTTATCTTCTTTTTTAATTCTCGTGATTTCAATTAATTCGCCGCCTCCTAATCGCTGTCTGATACTGCGGTTACACTACCTAAGGCACTGCAATACCTTAAGACTATTACAATATATGTAGTTCCGTCGACCATAACAGATATATAGTCTGCTGCGTCAATTTCTTCTAAGATGTTTTCTTTACAAACTTCAAGAATACACTGAAGTAACTAATTTTGTATTGTCTTAGAAGTTGCTTTAAAAAAGGAGTCACCATTAAGTTGGAGCTTAAATAGGGAATCAATTTCTCCTGTATATTTAATCAAGCCCCTGAACACCCCTTGATTTTGTGACCCTTCATGCTCTTCATGCCCCCTTAGAGGTAGCTCGTGATAACCCAAAATTTCACACATTTGATTATATTTATAAGAGTGTTCCTATATTGTTAGACTTGAATGTTGTGACGATCTATTGATTCCTTATAGGCTTGGCTTAAATATGTCTGTACATTTACTGACCCAAGTGTAGGAAAATTAAGCATGTTATTAACATGGTTTATGGACATTTCATGTATATAACATTTTTCATATAGCCTCTTCAAGCCTGAAACTCCCTTTTGAATCCCTGCAATGTTGGGTGCGTCGTCTTTAATTTCAAATAAAACGCAAGGAAAACAGAACAGGGAACTGTTGACTTCACAGCCACATATCCACTCATATTTTGTGTAAATTTCGGGACTGAAACACCTGCTATATTGTTTTTGACGGCTTGTTGCACTTTGAATAATGTTTAACACAGGAGTCGGCCTTCCTCGCACTTTATTGTCACATTTATCTTACAGTGTTAAAGCGCCAAAACGAAGCGACTTCAAATACTTGACTGAATTACTTATTATAATCACACCATTGATAGTAGTATATAAAGTCACATTTGATTGCACTTTACTGTTACGAACAAAAATATATTTGAATCATCGTAGAAATGTTTAAAAAAAAACGCCTCATTTCACATAAAAATCTGCACCAAATTGCACTTACACCGCTTTTGGGACTGCAAACATTGTAGTCCAATGAGTTCACTAAGCTATGGGGCGCGCGATAGGTCCAAACGTGAAGCCGGGCTATCAGAGGGGGAAATGGAAGCAATATGCACGTTAGTGAGTTGTCCTGGCAGTCCAAAAGGGAGAAGCGGCTTCACATATGAACTTGCCGCGCAGTCTATGAACTTGCAATGACTTGATATATATCATATATATATATTCTTGTTTTGTTTACCAGACTTATCAAACGTATGTACTAAAATAATTAACTTAGAAATTCTAATTTCAGAATTCATGGTTAAAATAATATTTGATAAAAAGACACTTTGTCATAACTCAAGTTATAATAACAGCTGAAATCAAACCGACATTTCCACTCTACCATTCAACTGGCTAGTAGAGAACCTCAACAATCCTCCAGTTTACAAAATAGGTAGCCGTTTAAACCTAAAAACTTATTTGATGGTGACGGACGCCGACTAGGACCTATTTCTCTAGGAACAAGCATTCAGGAAAAAGATATGGCTCACCATCCCATCTGTCAAACCGAATTTCTCCGGAAAATCAAGGAAGTCCGCCTCGCTGAAAAACACAGGTTCACAATATGAGATCATTTACATTTTCAATGATTCATTAGAGCTTACAAAAGCTACAGTCTTCTTCCATAACGAAGGTCACATAAAAATTTGCATGTACGAGTACTGCTTCCTAATATTCTCTGATATTCGACTAAGAAACGGTGGCTTTGTTTTCAAACCTTCAGTTCTAAAATAAAGCTTCTAAAATAGAACTAAATTTCATAATTTCCTGGATTAACGTGTGATAGGGTTGAACGTAAGTGTCCAGAATATTCTGCCAAAATAATATATCCCTCTTTTATACAGAAGAATATTACATAACAGATGCAATCCATCAAACTACAAATTAATTTACTAAAAGTCCTAAATAATTTCATTCCAAATAAAGGATAAGATGTCATAGGTAGGATTGTACATCGTTTTGATATTAAACACCTGATAAAATATTGTTAAAGAATGTTGTGTACATTTATATATCTAAACATAAACAATATGATTTATTTTCACGCAGAGGTGACAGAACTGCGAGTTATCCGGATCAAGAAATTGTTGTATGTATGGGACGATGACCTTAATGCTTTTGTAAGACTGGCTGGTTATGATCGTGGTTTATCTAAGGCACAACTTCATGAATGCACGGGATTCTCTGAGGAAGAACAACATCTCAGGTGGGTATATTTTACTGGTTTTGTACACTAATATCGTATTGCAATAAAATTGTTAAATGTCTTTTCTCTTGAAAGAAATCATATACACTTAAAATTACAAGAGCTGGAAAGTGTTTCAAAATTCATAGCAAATTGTTCGATGCAAACACCAAGTAAAGAATTTCTGAACAGTACTTTGAAAAATAAAAATGAGGCACAATATTTTTGCGAAAACAGGCCCATTTGTGAAAATTCCAAATCTATAGCGGACATTTTTTCCTTTAAGCTAGATTAAATTTTTAAAACCTCAAATTCTGAAATAATTTGAAAACTTTAGGCTAGTTACAATATTTAAATCCTAATGGCAATGCCCATCTGTGTACGTAAGTGTCTGCCTCACGTTCAAGAGTCCCGAGTTCCAATTTCCGTTAGGGTGAGTTTTCTGGATAAGTGTTTTTTCCGGAGCCATCCTCATCCTGAAAGACGAATATCAGCTAACTCTAAGCTCTATGTATCCTGGACTCATATGATGATAATTTCACTCATTTAATTCGTCCGATATGACAACGTTGGACATAAAATTAAAAAAAGTATTTAAATATATTAATTGTAAGTAAAAGCAATATGATAAGTTGCATTTATATAGATTTATCTATTTACTCTTATAAAAACTATGAATACGAAACATTGCTCTTCTATTTTCTTCTTGTTAATCAAGGTAAATTTTCACTACACATAAGAATACATTGCGCTAAAATGACGTCAGATTTTCAAAAAAGTTGTCATGGCTTTGAAATTCCATGACCACAAGAAATACGAATAGTGCTTGAAAAAGTAATAACCATGGAAAGGTAGTCAGAGTGAAAAATTCAATGCCATAGCCGGGATTTGAAACACGGATCTTCTGTTCTACGTCCAGCCGCTCTAACCAATTGAGCTACTATGGCCAACGTGCCGACATGACATTAAATTCTCCAACTGAATCTTGTTTTCCCGGTAAACCACTTAGGAGTTTTTATAAACACATGAGACAACTACCTTAATGGCGACTTACTACGTGTAAGTGCTTTAAGGGCCGGGCTTTTATAGTTAACACTCCAAGAGCCAGTTGGAGAATTTAATGTCATGTTGGCACGTTGGCCATAGTAGCTCAGTTGGTTAGAGCGGCTGAACGTAGACCAGAAGATCCGTGGTTCAAATCCCGGCTATGGCATTGAATTTTTCAGCCTGACTCTATCTTTCCATACTTTAGCTTACACACGGCCAGTGTGAAAGAACAATTAAATTGCACCAACAAGTAATAACCATTTGAACATTCAAACCAATTTGTTAAAGCTACAACAAATTGTTTTTGATATTATTATATGCTTTAATGAGACCTTTGGTGTAGTTAGGATTTGTCTATTTATGACTTACTAGTTGTACAGCAGTACACATGATTGGAGGGCGAAAAGAGGAGAATAGCACGCAGTGCAATATCATATAGCATTCAAATATCTTAAAAATGTATGGTGTTTTAATATCAAAATTATTAGAACCGTTAAAAAATACGAACATTTTTAAGTGTAAAGCGTAGATTGGGATGGGGGACTTAATGAAAATCTTAGTGTTACATCTTGAAAGATACTGTCACCCAATTATCGGAAGGCACGACCAACTGACAGCTGGGTGGGTGAGAGGAGGCATTGAGCCCACGCCTACCCATTTAGCTTGTGGCGTTCACCGAGGGGATGGTTGGAAAAGCATCACGAGCCACTGTATCGTCTCTTTTCCCTCCCCCCTGACGTCTGGAACAATCGGGATGATGTTCCGAGCCGCGAAGCTTCGAGATATAGCGATGTGGCAATATAAGCGCCGCGTTAGACGACTCAGGCAGTTCACAGTTCTCAGTTCTTGGCGAGCAGCCGTGAAGAGCGCAGTGCTAGCGAACGGACTGGAAGACTGCGTACCTGTATCAGAGGAGTTCTTAGTCAGCTCTAGAGAGAGTCGTTGTGCGGCAAGTTGCCGAGTAGCGAGTGTTACGTAATTGTGAGTGTTGCGTAATAGTGAGTGTGGTGCATCTGTGACAGATGAACTGGTGGATTGTAATTGTGTGCGCTACGTAATTCTATGTAATCGGCAAATGTACCAACTGTAATTCGGTAGAAATAAAGAACATTTTGAGTTTGTGCAATTGGACTTTTAATTCTACGAACCCACAAAGTCACAATACTAAACTGCTACCAATTTCAGTATTCAACATAATTATTTCTTTTTATGTTCTTCATACACGAAAGATATACGCACAAATAAAAACTTTTTGTTTATTGATGTAGATACTTCGAAACATATATTTTAGGTGGAATTTCGTTATTGTAATTTTGGATGGAATGCATTTTTCCTCTACTTACTAGGTATATGTTACAAACAAAGAAGCAGTAAAGTGTATGTGGATTGATATAGATTATGCTGTTCTTATCAAACTTACTGTAGCTAAAAGGTAATGCATCTTAATAACAATATATATTAGTATTAAAGAGTATCTGTATATTTCGTAGAATGTTAACCAAATGTACAGAAATTGCATTGTAGAAAACTCAACTTCTTTACCAGGGGCAATATTGATTTACGAGGTAGATTCTGAAGACCAAAGTGGAAGATAAGCCTCTGAAATGGAAAAATTAAAAAATGTTCAAGAGAACGTTAGTAATATTAATGAACACAGAAACGGCTTGAAAATCGCTATGTAGGCAACAACAGAATGCAGGAAGTAAAATAGTAATAAATCCTGAGGTACAACACAACGTTGGAAAAGATGGTGGCAGGGGGGAAACAAAGTATTTAAACGCAGAAAATGGCAAAAGTAAAGTACTGGGGGCTATAAGGGAAAAGCTGACAAGATATAAGAAAAAAGGACAAATCGATATAAAAGAAATAGGTAGGCACTATTAATTAAAGATGTGATATACCTATCCAATGCGCAATATGCTTAAACACGTGTAAAAAGTGTATAATTTATAGTAAGTAAACTGGAGTACAGAAATAACGGCCAACAAATAGGTATGTTAATTTATACATAAAAGTTTTATTTTTATAAAATTTATATCATGGGACTTTTTTATAAATTTTATTAGCAGACTTGTACATACTAAGGATTTTGTATTCTGCATATTAATACACGCGCATAACTAAAAAATGACTTCTTTAAGATAAGCAGACGCATATGTTAATAGTCAAATACTTTCTGAAATTAGGCCTCAATGGATATGCGAAAATAGGTACTATCACACCAAAGCAAATCTTCTGTTTTTAGCCTTTGTTGTACAGCTTTTAATATAAAGTACTCAAATTATAGGGGTATCAGTTTGATGGCTGTTTTATCGGCCATTAAACGCCAGAATTGATGGCCCTAACAACCAGAGTCGCAGCACTAAAACTTATATAGCGTAGGACCGGTTATTCAGCCTCAGGACTTACGAAGCAGGAAGCTGATCCAAACATAATGTTGCAAAAAGGAGATTAATTATTCCTAATGGAGATTCGTCAAGTCGATTGTCAGAAATTAAATCTGCGACCGTCTGTCAACAGAAAACCTGGTGAGTGACATGTTATACCTACCTATACAAGGAAACGCCCATTCGGTGCATTAATGTAAGAGATCAATTCCTGTCTGTGCGGCTATAGCCCATGTTGTTACCTTTAGAAAATAGAAAAACGCATTGTTGTAGAACTTATTAGGTATACAATTGAATCCGATTAACAGTTCAACAGCAGCCAAGTGTCTTTTACCTATTCTATAATTTAATAGGAACATGAGGCAAACATCTTTAAAAATATTTTTTCCAGAAACATCTCTCACGATTTAATGGCATATCAGCACTCCACGATACATGGGTAGAGGACACAGAGGTAGGCCAAGGCGCAGATGGGCCGACTTCTTCAAGCCGATAGCAGTTAGCCTCTAGTCTGCCATTGCCAAAACCAGGAGTACGTGGCAAAACCAAGGACCTCAAGCACGAACCATCCAAGTGCAGTGAAAATTGTTGTACTGTAGTGAATGTGTACTGTATGCCCACGACAAGAAGGCTATGGGGGAATGAAGGGCAGAGGAGCTTGAACTGTTTATCTGCTCCGGTAACGGATCTGTTTACTAGGAAATGAATGTATGAGAGTGCATATGAGTCACCCATGCTGCCAGATCTAATGTTTGTTGCAGTAAAGACAGTGATAGGTATTATGTATGACTGAGTTATGTGACAACACTTGTGTATTTTAAACGAGCCTAGCATCCTTGTCATACCAGGAAGGAGAGCATATACACCGTGCGGACAGCAAAAGTGATTACGTTACACGTTCCTGTAGCTTGCCTTCTTGTCCTGGGCAAACAGTACAATAGACAAATGGTGATTCACAGGATCACAATTCTAAACATGTCACACTAACGCGGTAAAAAGTAAGTCTACGTGGCACAGCTCACCATTTGAAGAACGCTTAATGAGATGCTCTCTTGCAGGAAACCCTTACACTTAATGGGGCATCTCAGTCTTATTCACACATTCATACAAATGCACCAAAACTTATAAGATGTAGTTTCTGTAAGTCATTTTACACATACTATCGCACATACTATATTTCGATAGCTCAGAAGTTTTAATCCATCGTCATACGAACTTACTGGAAGACAACGGAGAAGTGATTTTTCAATAGCAGTTTATAATTTCGTCCTTTGACTATATTCAAAGACGCAGATTGTGATGAAAAATTATTCGGTAATTCCTTATCTATTCTTTTAATAAGGATGCATGAAGTAATATTAACCAAGTAGCCACGACAAAGTTGGGGAGATGGGGAATGAAATAGGCAAGCGATACTTAAATAAGCTTGGACCCCAAAGCCTAAAGTTATCTGAAATTTGTCGTAGGTATAAAGAGTAAGGGAAATGGCGGGAAAAAGGCTTATAAAAGCAACTCACTCCAATTGAAATTTTAACTAGGTTGGAAGGCTGACACACTACTAAATCACAGAGTAGAGGTACTTCCTTCCAAGCAACAGACAAGAATTATGAAAAATGGGGAAACAATAATATACTTTCGATCTTGTGTACTTCATGCAACCAGCCAACGCAGGTGCAGAGTCGCCTTCGTAGACTGTTCGCCATGTGCCGAAGGCTTTCCGCCCGATTTGAAAATGCATTTGTCTCGCTTACATCGTTCAGTTGAATACTGTTGTGACTCCTGTCCGCTTTCTTTGATGTACAGTAGAGAAATGGTACAGTGTGTGTGTGTGTGTGTGTGTGTGTGTGTGTGTGTGTGTGTGTGTGTGTGTGTGTGTGTGTGTGTGGTTTTCTGTACCTCTATTTATATTTTTATTTTTTATTTCCTTCTTTTTTGTGTAATATACGTCCTCCAACGTTAAGTCATATCGGACGATGAATGGAACGGACCCAGGGTCCATAGAGCTTAGAGTTACCCGACATTAGTCTTTCAGGATAAGGGAAAACCCGGAAAAGTAACTCACCCTGACCGAGATTCGAACTCGGGACCTCTTGAACGTGAGGCAGACATGCTACCACCGCGCTATCGAGGTGAGCGCTCTATTTACGAACACGCAAGCAAACATCAAGTAAACGCAAAACTGTGTATTTTTGTAAGTGCGTCAGGCTGTTGCATTTAATCATTACCAATTGCATCATAACATTCACCACCCCATAATTTAAAAACGCAGTTGTATCCCTTATCTCTATAGTTTACACTTTCCAAATTCAAACCATACACAAGGTAAATTTTTTTGAGGTTTCTAGGTTATGACTTTAGGGGTATTCCTCCACTGCAAAATAAGCATTAAAATAGGGAAAATTTATACATAATTTTTTTATTTGTTTAAAAAATGAGATACTCTGGACTAGTAAATAAATCTCATGTTAGTTAACTTTCTGTTTAACGTCTTTGAAGTTCTTTTATTTTGACACAAACAAATAAGCTAAGCGCGGGTGATTCGGTGGCGGCCGACTCGGATTAGTTTTTCAAAATCTGTTCCCTAAGGGATAGTAGTGTATTGTTGTGTTGGAACGACCTTTGTGGGCGAAGATGTTAACTCCTGAGACAGTTAAGTGTGTAATACGATTGTGTTTCTTCAGTCTAAGTTAGAAATCGAGTTTCTTTTCCGGAAAAGAATATACGTAGTTACTCCATTTCTGGCATTTTGTTATTTTTTTTTTTTAAATTAGTTTAAGATAGATTTATAACGAATGTGCATTTAAAATGCTCTTACATCCATAATCCTCTTTGTTGTTATGAAGGTTACTTAATAAGTAGTGCAAACAAGCAAAAATATATACTGTTTCAATAGTGGGTGAAGAGGACTAAGATAAGGTGGAGGATTCAAATTTTATAGTGAAATCATACAGGAAGGTGAATGAAATGGGTGAAATAATGCTCAAACGAGACCAGAAAAATGGAAGAATTGCATAAACAAATCTGTGTGGGCACTTTGGGAATGAAGCAATTCATATGTGGAAAATGTGTGTGAGATGCATCAAGATATGAATACACAAGTGTAGAAATGTGTTATTTTGTTCTCATGATTACATTATATACTGAAATTGAATGTTCCACAAGTTCTCTTTCCATTCCGATTTGTCCGCTATGCCAATTCTATTCATCCTCCTATAGTAAGCATTTAGGATTAGTTTCTGCTCAGAATAAAAATGAAAATGGAAGCATACAGAAAATTCTTCTCAAAAATCTTGGCAAAATCTAGAATGTCCAGGCTTCAATATAAGTTAAAAGCTTTCATATTTACGTGACAATTAGGGCAAGGAATAACTGGAAACTTAGATTGTCTCATATCAACTTCATGTTACAACAAAATTTGAATTCATTCCGGTTTAGCAATAGTTATTAATATTATGAATATTAGAAAACCATAACAAATGTAACAATTACATCTATACTGAGATATAATTCAAAATACGAAGTCATGTCTGAAATAAATCAGCAAATAATGCCAATGTATATATAGCAATTCCACAGAAGTATAAATAATATCAAGGGGTAAAATTTTAATTCATTTTTCCAATATTTTAAGCAAGGGAGATTTAGCTGCATGGTGTGTTTATTTACAATTATCTGAAGCATTTGATTCAGAGAACTGTGTATGATATTTGAAGACTTGTTTATAATGTGAGTGGGAAATGAATTAACATTTTCTTTTGTTATTTGTGATATCTGTGTAACAGTATGTAATCAAAAGGTTGTATATTCAAGAAGAACAACATCCAACATTTCATAGTGATCTCCCTCTCTCTCACTCTCACTTTCTTGCTCTACTGTTATCTTTGACATGAAAGGGTCATATATGGAAAATATTTATTACAAGTAACTCCTTACTACTGCTGCCTGAAGTTCCAAGTACAGTGCGGCCGTTGTATCTCCGGCTCTGATGTTTTGTGACTGCAAGAGGTGGAGGCAGAAGCCTAATAGTACCAACATACAGTACTGAGCAATTGAAAACATATCCTCAAAATGATCTTTATAATGAAAATATATTAGCATTATACATTGAAATCCAACTTGCAATTTCATTATCTTGCAAAATATTTATTACAACACCACTTTATTTGAATATTTCGTACACACCTTTCACACACACTAACTGCATCTGTTGGTAGTACTGGGAGTCTCTACATCCGGTGTCGTGGTCAGTAAGTTAAAACTGTCTTCTAGCGCTTTGTCAGCTTTGTCGCTGCTAGGTGTTGCTTCCGAATCCAACACTGTGTTACCAGCTTAAATTTGTTTGAGCCACGTGGCTTTAGCTGCTTGCGCTGGTGAACTTTCTTTGCAATGTTTTGCATGTGTGAATTCCGATTTTTAGTGTTCGTAAGTCTTATTATTATCACTATTATAATAATATGGCTACTGGTTCGTGAAATATGCAAATATGTGAAATATTTAAAATAAGCCTGTTCCTCTGCTTGAAATTGGCATCAAAGAACTGGCAACAGCGTGCTTCCCCCTCTTGAGAAATGTCAGAGCCAGAGAAAGAGCGGCCGAACTGTAGTAAAATTAATATCAATTGTAAATAATTACTGAAACTTAAGTAATAATGAATACAGTGTGTTTAATAATATGTTTTATTTCCTCTATGTATCTTGTCAGTTTGTTTTAACAATTACACATTGTCTTTGTTCTGGTGCAACACATTATGCAAAATTTCAGAAATGTCTATTAGGAAGAGAGGTCAGCCTGTTATGGAACACACTTTAGATGCTAATTTCTTCAATAATTGAAATATTTTGATTTTTAAAAGCTTCTAATAACAATTCATTCCTAACAAATAGAACATTTGAAAATTACTTTTGAATTGAACTTTCAGAGACATTTGGAATTACCATACTTAATCTCAAAAAAGATTTGACAGAAGTGTCAGGCTGCTATGAAATGTTTATGAATAAATTTGCCCTTACACTGTTTTCATTTTTTGTGATTATTTTAATCCTCTGTGTTTCTTCTATCTGACGTGCCAGAAACTCATGCATATACTCCTCTTGCATATGATACTTTGGTTTCTCTCTAAAAATGTATTATGAATATCAACCTGCTATGTGTGAAAATTGCTTGTAACTATAACATCTTCCAAAATACATGAAAGCTTACTACAAGAGTACTTTAGAGATTTTAAATGAGTATATGTCTACCTTATGCTAAGCAGTTTCAAAATAATATTGTTGTTATTGTTGTTTACTTGAACTTTCTCAATTTTAGGACTCCACCTTTGAATGTTAAATGGTGATTGGTATTTTATTACAAGCTCACACAAAGAGTATTAAATATCGGGTGTAAAATATAATTATTATGCTGCTTTTTAATTGGTATATTAGCTAAACCAACAAAATGTGTACTACACATTATTGTTTATTTGAAATGACTTCTGGCAAATGTTTATTTGATTAAAAAATGGAAATTAGAAACATAGTTTTGTATTAATAATTTGTAAAAATGAATGTGATAAAATAAATAATAATGGATAAAGAAACTAATGTGACCATCATCCATTTCATTTTTCAGTGTATTTTCTCAAATTATTTCAAGAGTTTATAAATGTGTCATAATAGGTTAGTGAGCTGTATTTTAATTGATTTGTGCTCAATATCCATGCTTGTATGTTGCAGACGGATTGCTTATGGGCAGAATGACATTTCAGTGGAAGTGGAGCCAATATTCAAGCTACTAGTCCTGGAAGCCTTGACTCCATTCTACGTCTTTCAGTTTTTCACATTTTGTGTCTGGTTTGCTGAGCAATACTATTACTACCTGATTGCTATCTTGTGTATGTCTGTGTTTGGCATTTCTTCCTCCATCATACAAACTCGTCGGGTAAGTTCATTCTAAATAGTTTACTACTCTAGATCATAGTAAATGACAAAATAATATTGACAACAAGAATAAAAATGCTGGGGGTTCTAATAAGAAACACTGCTGACATTATCAGTCTAGGTGGCCGTGTTGGTTAGGTGCTGAACTGTTGATTCAAAGTCACAAATTCAAGTCCAGCCCAGAATAATGGTTTTTATATGATTAAAAGCGACAGCCCCATGTCAGTACATTTACTGGGATGTAAAAATATTCCTGTGGAACGAAATTCTGATGCACTGGTGGCACTGAGGTGATACTAGCAATTAACACCATTGTTAACAAACAAAATATTTATGTATATTTGTAGGAATTTAATAGCAGTGATGTCCAAATTAATTAAAGAATTATTTTTAATCAGTTTTTAACACCCTATCACTTACATTTTTATTTTTTGAGAGGCTAGTTTTGGCAACTGCTGCTTCCATTTTCAACCTCAAAGGTCCAACTATTGTCTGTTGTTGTCGTCGTCTGCTGTTTTCTCTCTGGTTCATAGTCCACCATGAGAGAGAAGACAGCAGACAACAACCCGAGAACTTCGAGCTCTCAAAACCAGTCCCTCAAAAATTGAAAATGTAAGCAATGAGTGTTTAATGATGATGATGATGATGATGATGATTTATTAATCCACTGTATCAATCAAATACATAGTGATTGTGGACACATCAAGATCTAACATTGTTTACAATATTGTAACTTTGTGGGTTCGTAGAGTTAAAGTTGCAGAAATTAAAAATCTCCTTTATTTTCGTAGAAATACTCTTATAGATTACAGCAGTATTACGTTACGTACACCATCAGTCTACCAAGGTCGATGACAATAACAGTGACAGCAGATTAGATCATTAGCTCTCGTTACAATAACACTTCCAGCTGTGTCGTTTCACAACAACTGTTTCATAACTACTACTCTTTGCGAGCCGTCACGTCCTTAAGTACCCAATTCGTAACTCTAGATGGTTCTAAAGTCAGCCAGAAGCCGTACAATCTCTATCAGTCCAGAAATTTCCAAATCATTCTATCACATTCTAGAAGCATAACTTAATCTAAGCCGGCGAGGCCTTTACCTCTGTTATCGCTGCCCGTCGGTGCCCGCTTATTTGTGCCGAAACATTTATACCTGTTGCCGTGACACTTCTCCCTCCTCAAAGCTAGTCGTCCCGATCAGCTCCATTGTAGCGGGCCAGACGATCCAAGTGTACCACCAGCATCTTCCCTCAGGACATCTTCTGGATGCGGTAGACCACGTCGTTAATCCTCTTTACCACCCGGTACGGTCCTTGTCACGGCTGTTGAAGTTTGTCGATTGTTCGGTTTGCTCCCAGGTGCCCTCCTGAAGTACCGGCGTGCACTTCCTCCATGACCTCCGGGACCTTACTTTGGGGAAGTACCAATTGCTCCCTCTGCGTCTTCCCATCAGGCGATACCCATACCCGGAACAGCTCCCGTAGGGGAGGGGATCCGTCCCCTTCAGCTGCCAAAGTGCGGGCGCTGCGGACCCTTAGCACTCGTGGTACCTCTGACGTTACTAGAGGAACCTCGGGCCGAACATCTGAGCCCCTCCTTCGGGAGTTGTTCGGATTGGGATGGACTCGAGGGGGCAGTGTGTTCCCGATACCCGTGGGGATCGGGTACGTTTTCGGACGGGGTTGAGGGAAGCCATTAATTCTCCCGGGTACTGGCCTGCAAAGCTAGTAGAAGGTGTGCTAGATCACCAGGCGGCCCCACCGAGGTCATATCGGTAGTCTTCACCTTTGGAATTGGCGCGCGTAAGTGACGTATCCACTTCCATCCCGTCTTGAGTCCATAGGACCAGATGGGGGGCTTGTTAGTCTCTAGGTCTTGCCCTATGGAAAGCCCCACGGAGGACGCCGGGCGCCCTTTGGGACAGCTCGGATACTCCCGGGTTGAAGGAGGCCCGGGTCCAGTTCCTACGGGTTCAGGACTAATGAGAGTAGAACCTCTGGGCTCAACTCAACCCGGAACAGCACGCCTTCTCTGATCTTCAGCGAGTCCCATTGGGCCCAGTACGACTTGTAGGTGGCGCTCCTCGGTGCGATGTCCTCCCAGGTAGGTCTTGTCCCTGCCTCCACTTCCTTCAAGAGTGGTCCCAAGTCTGCGTCCGCCAGCTGCTCCCTCCTCAGACCTGCGCTATCCCAGCCATCCGCAGGCACTGCCGTGACTCCTCCGACTGCTGCGGCACGCTCCTTCTCTTCCACTCTTATGCATTGGCAGAGTCTTCGGGACATGGCGTCTGCGTTACCGTGGTTCTTCCCTCCACGATGCTCACGAGCGAAGTCGTACTCCTGCAGCCTCTGGCCTTCCAGATTTCTAAAGCTCAGTAGCCAGGTTAGGGTGGAGTGGTCAGTCCTCAGGTGGAATGGCTGACCTAACAGGTACTTGTTGAAGTGCTCCAAGGCCTTTACTACCGCCAGTAACTCTCGCCGGGTGACGCAGAAGTTCTTCTCTGCTTTGGCTGAAGACGCGCTGGTATCGTCTGAGCAATTGTCGAACCTTCTCGAGTTGTTCTGCGGTCAGGTGATCGGCCGCCCTCTCCAGTAAGCTTTCCAGCCGGGGCTCCAGGTGTTGCGTTGGCACCGGCTCCTGTGTCTTGTCGGTTGCTGTCACGATGACCACGGTCTCGCACGTCCCCATCTCCGTTCCGGCCTGGACGTCGTGATCGATGTCCGCTAGGTTAAGCAGCCTCACTGGCACCTCTCGGCACGGCAACAATGTTCTTCATTCGCTGTCCTCCCAGTCGCGCCGTCACCACCACCTCCTTTCTCGCGTGGACCCACGCCTTCCTTCAAGATGACCCTGCAGATTCCAAGGCGTTCTTCGGGTTGCCGGAGTATGAACTCTTCTCCATTGAGCCGCAGGACGTTCTTGCCGTCGTCGACCGTCGACTCGTGGCTCCTGAGGGCATCCAGTTCCAGTATCACCTCCTCAACCACCTCCATGAAGAACACCCACTGACGCACTGCACTCCGTCCCAAGGTCAACTGCAGCAGGGCCTCGCAATCCACGGGCAAGGTGTCACCCGATGCCGTGACTAGCTGGTATGATCGGCTTGGTTTCCTCGACGACAAACCCTTGGCCACGTCAGGTCTGATGATGTTCATGGCTGCCCCGATGTCTATGAGTACGCGGCACGGCTTCCCTCTGACCCAACCGTCCGCGATGAGGCTGTCGCCCATACGTCGGCTGACGGCGTGCAGTGTCACTCGAGGGGATGGTGATGATGGTGCCAACGTGCTCCTCGCCACGCCGGTCCTTACTCGTCCCTCCGGCTGTTCTTCCTGGTGTCGGTCCTCTTCGCGGTCATAGTCGCGCCCAAGTTCCTATTTGCAGCTTACATCTTCATTGTTAATTTGGTCTTCATTTCTTCCATCTTCTCTGTGATGTTGTCATCGTCCCGCTTCCAGACACCAATTGTAACTTTGTGGGTTTGTAGAATTAAAAGGTCGAGTTGCAGAAATTAAAAATCTCCTTTATTTTCGTAGAAATACTCTTATAGATTACAGCAGTATTACGTTACGTACAGCATCAGTCTACCAAGGTCGATGACAATAACAGTGGCAGCAGATTACATCATTAGCTCTCGTTACAATAACACTTCCAGCTGTGTCTTTCACAACAACTGTTTCACAACTACTACTCTTTGCGAGCCGTCACGTCCTTAAGTACCTAATTCGTAACTCTAGATGGTTCTAAAGTCAGCCAGAAGCCATACAATCTCTATCAGTCCAGAAATTTCAAATCATTCTATCACATTCTAGAAGCGTAACTTAATCTAAGCCGGCGAGGTCTTTACCTCTGTTATCGCTGCCCGCCGGTGCCCGCTTACAATAGCACCGCTATCATTAACTGCTCAGCAAGGCTCATTATTACCATGAAACTATATCCGCCGACTGTCATCTTATTTGTGCCTGTTGCCGTGACAATATATACATACCTATTTAATTAAAATTCATTTGAAAGCTATATATACATTTACAGTTCATTTAAATACTGCACATACATTTACAATTCATTTAAATTATATATGGATTTACTTAATAGAAACTGTTTTATTCCCTTTTGAATCTAGTTTTTGAGATATTAATCAAGGCTTTAATTGAATTTGGCAGCCTGTTGTATAGTGTTATCTCTTGGATATGTATATCTCTGTCACATATATACTTAGATGTACTGTATTGGTGATAATCTTCATTGTTTCTATTGTTATGAGTATGAATTTGGTTATTTTTAGTTAACAGCAGCTTGTCAGTTATAAATTGTTTTTAATAGTCCTATATCCTTGTAATTTTGGAAATGTATGTAAATTTACTAATTAAGTTACACACCTCTATGTGTTGAGCCTGGCTATCTACTGTAATTCCCAAAAATTTGTATTAGTTTACTTTTAAACTCTTATTTGAAAATTTTTTTGACATGTTAAAGCACATTGTTTTAGGTTTTTTTTTGTATATTACATTTTAGGTTTATAGGTTCAAAGTATTTTAGTAGCAAGTTGGTTGTATTTTTTAAGTTCTTGCTTAATAATTCTGTTGTCTTGTTCCAGCACACAGCAGTTTTATTATCTGCATATGTTATTATTATATTAGTATTTTCGAGTGAATAATATTTGCATATATAATGAAGAACAGTGGGCCCAAGATTGTTCCTTGTGGTACACCACATCTTACTGTTTCTGATTTAGTTCAGATTTTGTGTTTTCCTAACTTGTGTTCCATTTCAGATGTTTGTTTCCAACCTGTTAAATAACTGGAAATTAACTCTACAAACAGTTTTTTCAATTAAAATATTAATTTATTTATTCTTTATGTCTTCTATTTCCATCTATGATTTTGTGATGCAACTTAGCTACTTCCTTATATTAATCGGCAGTTTAGAATACAATAAATTAGCAACATCAAAATGCTATAATTAACCATGATATTTTATTTCTTTGCTTTTGATTTTTCTCTAACATAATTCTTTTGCTTGTTTATTCATTTATTTCCACTTCAACTATATGCAATTCACAAAGAACACAATAATTCTTCAATAAGAATAATTCAGGTAAATTATAGAGTACACAAGACCATGTCAGAGGTGCTACCATGCAAATTGTTCTTCTGCAGAACTGTTTAAAAGGGAAATCTAGTGCAAAAGATACTAACTATGCAATGGAAATAATATTTAATAAAAATAAACCACTCAGAGACACAAAGTAGGTACATTAAATTAAAAATACATTTTAACTATATCTCTGCAATAAAACTTGGAATTAAAACAATATAATTTTAGGTTCTACTAAATGTACATTTTAATTGAAGGAGAAAAATATGGGATAAGAAATGGGACAGTGTTGACAAAGAGATGGTGGCATTATGTATGTTAACGGGCACGGGTGAAAAGAAAAATATATGTATACGAGAATTCTTACATAAGGTAAGAGAAAAATGGACTAGGGTAAAACAAGTGAAGGTCAGGAAGAAATGACATCAAACTGCATAGGAAAACCAAAGGCTTATGGCCAGGGGACCTGAGTCAGCAAGTAGATCTTAGGGTCAGTAATTTCATGCATTTGTACAGGACGTATAATAAGTTCATGCATTATGTTAAATGCATTGTAAACGAAATTGAAATGGAAACTGTAGAAATAAGCTAAACTAAATGTACATTTCTCATGAAACAACTTGATATACTAGCATTATCACATATTCAATTTCACTGTTATGTGTTACAGAACCAGAAAAGCTTAAGAGCAAAAGTATATACAAACGACGTTGTTGAAGTTCGCCGTGGTTCTGCAGGAAAATATGAAGAGGTTCAGACATCTTGTCTTGTGCCTGGAGATATAATAGTGCTGCCAGTCCATGGATGTAACATGCAGTGTGATGCTGTTCTACTTAATGGATCCTGCATAGTAAATGAAAGCATGCTCACTGGTAAATACTTATGTACCAGAGATTTTAAATTTTATTCTGTTAGTGAAAGTAAAAGAAATACCTCATTAAAATATAATGAAAACCATGGACCAAACCTATAGATGCTGCACAGGTAGCTGTGAAAGACTTGCCTTTGCAAAGAGAAAAATTAAAACGTGAATATAATTCACTCTACTAAATGTTATTCTCTAACTCTTGTTGTAGTGAGGTTTTATGTTAAATAACATTTAAATGCCTTTTACAATCTTTTCTACACCCTAAATATTAAAGAATCTGCTGTCCTATGTATCACTGTATATATAGTTTCACAAGTGTTGCAGCCTTCGAAGATGCTCAAAATGTCAATTGAATTACTTTATCAAAAGTTTTAGATAGAGTGATGTGAAAGCAATTTCTAGTAGTAAAAGTTTTGTGTTTAACCAACATAAATGTTTTTGAAAAACATTTTGATAAGCTGTAAGCAGCAAAAACTGCTTATGAGTTTACGATACTCATCTTAATGCAATTTGAGCTACAATTTATAACTTTCCCTGTTGCACCACTTGAAAAGTGGCAAGTCAAAATAAATGTTATGTGGTGCAATTTTTCATATACCAATGTAATTTTTCAAAAAATCATGCTGCAAGGATTGTCACATGTTTGGCACCTTTTCAGCAATATTTTTTAAGAAGTGTCAGTAAATTAATTTTATTTTATGTTGCATTAATACAGATTACATGACAAAAATACATGTTAATGAGAAGACCCCTATTACCAACAAATGTAGTGTGGATTGGGAAACAATTCTTGAAAACATTTGCTTCACTCTTTAAAAGATACCTGAGTAAGTCACAAAATTAGTGTTTATTCAATCCTTTTGACCTATGTTTGTTTTCCCCTCCCACATACACTCATGCGCACGCACTCATGTGTTTACACATATGCATCCACACAAGGAATTTTCTAAACTTGTTGTTACTGTGGTGTGGGGGATCTATAACTCTATATTTCTGATGGAATAGCAATATTATATTTTTGTATTTCCCTTTGCTTATTTAAGAGGTATAGAAATTAAACTGCAATAAGCTAAAGCAATCTTGTAAAGACTAAAAATCCAAAATTATCTTTTCATTAACATCTTTATGCACAATATAGAAAAATTTCAATATGCAAAACCTTAATAATTCCTACCAAAAGGTTTGTGAGGTGATAAGTTTTTTTAATAATTAATGACTTACGATACACATTTTTATTTGGAACATAATCACTCAATATAAAACATTCTGTGTGCAGGCACTGATTAGGTAATTAGGTAGTTTTGTTTCTTATATAATGTGCTGCTGATCTTTGCATTGTTATTGACCTGTTATATGGAAAATATATCTAACTAAGCTTCTTAATATTAGTGCATATGTTCACAACTGTCATTAAGTGTTAAATCCTTATTCTTTAAATATCTTTAAAGTATTATAAGCACTAAAATTAAAAATTATAGCCTTTTGAATACTGAAAAGTGCTCTGTAAAACACAATAAAAAATGAAACTGAGATAAGATGAATATGCAGTTTAATACTGTATTTATATAAATAGCATGAAACTATATGATTGTCCTGCGCTGTGGCATAGTGGGTTAAGGCATCATGCTTTGGTTCCCTGCCAGGGAATGTTGCCTGGGCTCGATCCTATCCCTGGAGGTGCAGATTTTAAGTCCTGACATTTAAGTCACTCACATTGTTAGGAAATTGAGGAGCTTACCGGCTGGGGGTGCCAAGATGCTGACCACATCTCGTCCCCGAATCGGTTGGATGATCGCCCACCTCTACCTTGCATATGTGGGTGCGAGGCCGGCAGTTGGGTTGTCAGGCCTTGACCCTCTATGGACTGTCACGCCATGGATTATATAAGGGTTACATGGAGTTTTAAAAATTAACCTACATTATTGATAAAGCAAGTAACATTAAAGTGCTAATAAAAACAAAAAGACAAAAAAGTCTAAATATTTGTCAGCAAAATTTCTCAATGAAAATCACCAGAATTTTTTCTTCATAATCTATATGAACAAAAAAATTTATCTGCAACATAATTTAACTAAATTACCAAATTATGTATGCAAATATTCTATTATACACACATATTTTACCCTTTGAACACAACGTTAAACAACCACAACCAGAATTATTACTTTCTTTCATAAATTAAGATCTCAGTTTGTGATTCTTTTATTTAATTCAACTTATGACACTTTGAATCAAATCTAAATTCATTTACAGCAGTAAATATTGTACACATAAATATGTTATGAAAAAGACACAAAATACAAGGCGGTCGCCTGTCACCAAAATTGTTAGCAAAATGCTAACTGTAGTCATCTTCTCTTTTATATAAATACACAACTTCGACAAATCTCTTTAATGTTTTTTTATGTATTTGTTGCATGTATGTATTTGTGCTGCTAGTAATTTCTCTGACATACACAATGGTTTACCTCTTGCAAGCCAACTCTGAATATATAGCTCATGTCCATACTGAATACTTCTGTTACCATTTGAACTCCTTGACATTAACCAACACTTAATATATTTGTTTACACTGCAGTATGTGCATAAGAATAACTTTACCAGGTAACAAAAAAATATCAGTTCTTGTCCTTTTTATGTCGTCTCTGTTCTTCTTTTTCTTTTTCCTGCCTTCTCAATGCTGCTACATCACTCTCCTGCGAGTAACTAAGTTACGTTAACAGAGGATGAAAATTTCTAGAAACCATATATGACAAAAGCTAACCTAACCTAACCTAAAAAGTCATGAATTGAATTGAACCCCGATATCTGGTAGGAAATCTTAACACCCTACCACTATGTGTAGTCTTGACTCATTTACTGTCCTGGAAGGTATTTTCCTATTTCTGTTTGGCATGATACTTTTTGGAAACAGGGAACTTCGTGGGAGATAGATTAGGATTCCTCCTATATCTAGTTCTGGTTCTTCATCCACTAGTATATAAGCAGGTTTGAGTCTATCAATGAACACATTCATATCTTTGCCCTTGATACTGATGGTGAAATATTTGTCCTGCCTCTTCACAACTAGGAATGGTCCTTCATAAAATGACTCGTGGAACTTTTTAACTTTGTCAGTCCTCAAAAACACATGTGAACTACAAGAGAGGTCTTTATGAATAAATGTAGATCTGGATGTCTAGGTTTAACAGGCTTGAGATGGTTTATAGATATATAATTTATTCATCTTGTAAATCATACATTGTACATGAGTACTATGATATAAGACACGTCAAATTGTGAATTTACAGTGCAATTAACTATACTTGTAAATTAACAAGTCACATCCCATTAGGACAAATCAGTGTCTGTACAGAATAATGTTTTATAAAGATATCTCAAGAAATGTTATAATATACACAATTAATTCAGAAATGTAACAATATTATAAACTTTCCATAAATTCACTAACAGAATAAAAACAGTGGTCTAGCAAGTATGCCAAAACTGACTTTTTAAATGCTGAAAATTTGCAAGTGGTTTTATTGGCTATAGGCAGTTTATTAAAAAAGGTGATTCCTAGGTTTATTACACTGTTTTGATGAGCTCTTGTGTTACTTCTATTCACATGAATATCCATTCTCTGTCTAGTATTATGATTATGAACTGTGTCATTAAAGGTACAGTGACCATTTCCTTTCATTAAATTTGTCTTTGTAAATTTCAAAATTTCAAAAATGAAATGATCCCCGAGTTGGGTTACAAAGGTATCATATTGCACTGTAACTGCAATGAGTGTTCAAAAATCACTCCAGGAAGTCTGATGGTGGTTCCATACATTATTTCCGCAAGTGAGCAGCTGGAGGCTGAATGGCTGCTTGTAGTCCAGGTAGAACTGTTGGTAGGCTCTGGTCTTCTTCTTTTTTATTTCTTTTCACTGCATTCTCAATACTGCTACATTTCTAATAATTAATAACAACTGTGAGTCTTTAAGGAATTGTTATACTGATACTACTCAATGCTTATCATGACATGCTACGGAAGACTATAGGTCCCTTAAAATGTTGAACTTGCTGAAATATTTGCTGGGATTTGTATTTTTCTTTTTACTCAAGTGTATCACATATAGCCATTTAATTTTCTATCCAAGGCATGTGTCATTCAGATTTGTGGCAGAAATACAGACTGGTACAAAGTTATTGACACTAAACTGCTGTTTGATGGATTTAAAACATTGTGTATGAATTAATAAAAAAAATTGATGCTTGTAATTCATAGCATTTTATAGAGCTCAACTTTTATTTTTGCACTACTATTTGTCTAGGTGAAAGTGTTCCAGTAAACAAGAGTGCCCTTCCCAAGCTAGAAGGTGTGAATTATAACCCCAGAGAGGACGTGAATCACACCATTTTCTGTGGTACCAGGGTGAGCTTTCTTTGCACAATTAATAACAATAGATACTACGCAAAGTTAATAAAATGACTGATTACACTTTGGAATTACAAATTCAGTTCCATTTTCTCACAAACCCCTAATATTTTCTAATTTTCATCGGACAATATTTTAAAGATATTATGAATAATGGACATGCCTACCTATCCCAACATATAATTAAAATACAAATTATACAAAAACTAGCATAGATGAAACTTAAGCTCTTTATTCTGATTTCTTTTTCTTTTCCTATAATTTTTGGCAAATATTTTCAAGCCCCTTTATTTCATCCCAAATTACTTTAATGTGCTATGAAATATGTGCAAAGTGGGAAAAGACATAATAACAGTAGGAAATAACCTATCACCACTTTGTTTTCAAACATAGCTCACATGGATGGAGAATGCAAGCTATGATGAATTATATCACTTTTGTATTTTGGTCAACAACTGCTGTGTGTAAACCAGGTGCTTCTACATAAACTGGACCACAAGTAGTAGCAGTTCATGTTCTTCACACATGAGAATATTTAGAGTTTTTTTTTTTTCTTTTTTTCCAATTCCTGTAATGACTGAAAGCAACCTAGCAGCCATGCCAGTATAAAAACTGTAGTTGTAGCTACTCACCATTAGTACAGACATTACAGAGCATAGCATTACTTGCTTTATAGTCCATTAGGTTGTCACTTATTATTAATTAGTTTATCCTTATTAAATTAATTGGGAGTCGTGACTCCCAATTAATTTAATTTATATAACAACACTGTTTTCAACACTTCCATGAAAGGATTTATAGTTTATCCTTGTTCAATACATGGGTATTTTATAGTTGCTGTTTACATAAAATCCTAGTTACTCTGCTTTAACTAAAACAAAATTGTTATGAAAATTAAATTTTAGGCTTTAAAGAATATATTATCACCAAATTTTCTGAATCACTGCACAGAAATGAAGTACTTAAATACTTTTTTTCTTAAAGCTACAATTTTAAGTTATTCTAACATTGAATTAGAACAGCATTTTGGAGTGTCTAGTTTATTATTGTGTTTTTTACTGAAAAGGTTATCTTGAATAACAAGTTCATCAGCTTTGTCAGGCTTGAATGTTTCATAAACTATTTCATTTAAATCACAAAAAAGAATACATTTCTATTGCTGTATATAATATATTTTTTTAGAAAATTGTTAATATGCTTCTTCATATTATATTACTTTTGAATACATTTGACTTTTTCTTCAGTATAAAACTATTGAATGCAACTGAAACATAAATTAATATATGTATTTGGACTCTGAAAGTTACTATTTTGTTATTAACCAGATATTTTGTGTAACACATGCTTAAAGGACTACATGCCCACAGGTAATCCAAACAAGATCACAAGGTGCAGAGCGTGTTCATGCTGTGGTACTAAGGACTGGTTTCATGACAGCTAAAGGTGGCCTCGTTCGCTCTATACTGTATCCTCCACCAGCTGATTTCCGCTTCGATCGGGAGTCTTACCTGTTCATGGGGTTCCTTGCTATTGTTGCATTGGCAGGTCTCATATACACTATTATTCTCAAAGTAAGCAGTTTTACTGTACATCATCGTTGTTGTCATTATATCATCATCATCACCATCACCAATTATCATCATCATCACATGGTACAGACGTAGACGACATCTTTGCAATAGTGCCCTACAAACTAATAGATGATGCTTTGAAACTACTCAACCTGCAAGAACCCAGCATACAATTCACAGTGGAAACTGAAGAGGACTGTACTCTACCTTTTTTAGACCTTAAAATCAAAAAAAGCAATGAAAAACTAGAATTTGGCATCCATAGAAAAGCAACACACACAGATAATTACATCAAAGCAAATAGTTTCAACCCAATTCCACACAAACATGCAACCATCAACAGTCTCACACACAGATCAGTAAATCTACCTCTCAGCCAGCAAGAATATCAAAACGAATACCATCAAATCTTAAAAACTTCAATTAAAAATGGATATGGAAAAAACCTTGTAGATAAAAAACTAAAATCATTCAAACTTCAAAAGAGATTAAAACAGATCACAGCTCTCACACCAATAAAACAAGAAATTAGATTTGCTAAATTTACTTACCACCCCTGGGCCACAAAAAAGTTCCAAAAAATATTCAAGAAATACAATATAACATTGGCACCAAAAAACAATTACAACATTAAAAACCTACTTCACAGTAATAATACTGATAAGATAAAACCAGAGGAAAAGTCAGGCATTTACAAGATTAAGTGTAAAGACTGTGAAAAAATTTACATAGGGAGGACAAAAAGAAACATAGGCACTAGAAAGAAAGAACACTTCAGGCACTTAAGATACAAAAATATTGATAAGTCCGCAATAGCAGCTCATTTCTGGTCTGAAAATCATGAAATTGAAGATAGCACAGAATTACTAAAATACGTACAAAAACATAGTGAACTCGTCATATGGGAGAGGATATACATAGAAAAACATAAAAACCAACTTATGAAGTTTGAAATCCCGCCAGAAGAGAATCCCACATTTAAGTTCATCACTAAATCAACAGATGGCAGCAGCAACCCCAGAATTATCCACACCGCTGGATCAAGCTTTAGTCGCATAAGAGCCGTAGCTGCAAACGATGTTTTGCGAAACATGTCCTCAAAATAGGTACGAAAGTGAAGCAGATGTGTAATAAATACGACTCATCTAAAAATTAATAAGTTTTAGATATTGACCCAAAAATCACATTTATGAGAAATTTTAGATTGTAAGATGACCAGAGTTTGGGGCACTTAGGATGAGAATGAACTGAACATCCCTGATATTTATAAAGACTAAAATTGAATAATATCTTTTAAAAGTTGTAACTTCAAATCCCTGACATTGTATACCTAATGCTACAACTAGAATGCCATAACTTGCTTGTGAAAAGGTTAAGATAACATTTATGGGGTTCTGGTGAACAATTTTAACTTACATTTTTAATTAGTTTCTATGTAGTTATATTTGTTGATTTAGATAATCCTCATGAACTGGCAGAAGACAGGATGCCATGCCACAATTAACCAGAAGTACATTTTAAATTAAGCTGTACTTTACAGGAATATACATATTCTATCTAATACTGATAAAGAGGAATAAGGCATTACTTGTGAATATGTTCTATACTTACATGTTTTTGGAGGAATTTAGTATTAGTGACATCCAAATTAAATACAATTATTTGTAGTCGGTTTTCATACTATGTCACTTACATTTTGATTTTTTGTGTGACTAGTTTCGAGAGCCATTGCTTCCATTTTCAACCTCAAACACCCGACCAGTCACTCAAAAATCAAAATGTGATGTAGTGTGAGAAACTAATGTAAATAATTTCATCTATAACAATGTTTGCAGCAAACATTTTTATCTCACTAAAAACATGAAATTATTAAGAAAGTGGACAGCTTTTTTCTCCTTGTAAATAAACTTTTATATATTTATTAGATGAAAGTTGGTATTTTTCTATTTAATTAATATCCTCCAATGTAACTCATATTCAGACAATGAATGAAATAGGTGAAATGGTGCTAAATGAGCCCAAGGTTCATAGAGATTAGGTTACCTGACATTTATCTTAGGATAAGGCATATACCTGGAAAAAGCCTTATCCAGATAACTCATCCTGACCAAGATTCGAACTTGGGATCTCTTGGGACCAATATATATATATATATATATATATATATTAAGAACTTTACCTAAATAAGTAGCAGTAATAAACATGTAAAAGTAGTGGTGTCTTTAATGATGAGCCATTAATTAATGTTGCAAGACTCCTGCAAGGGTTTGCTATTTGTAGAATATTATTTACTGATAAAACATTATTACTGATCTAATAATTCCTTTGGTAAAATATCTGCCTGCCTATTAATAGTCCTGGGTTTGATTCTCAGCTGGGGTGGGAATTTTTTCTAACCAAGATTATTCCCTCTTCACCCCAGAGTATGGGAATATGAATGACAGTATGAATGTGTGTGTGAGATCAAATGTATAAGAGCCCAAAGAAATCCAATGACAACTGTACACAATTAAATTTAAAGGAAGTTGATTAATGACACTAAACAACATTTACTTTTAATTTATACAAATAAAAATATTTGCTACTTAACGTCCACTTATCTTAAGAAGTGGATGTTAATACTTCTAACATCAACTTCTTAAGATAAGTGGACTTTAAGTAGCAAATATTTTTATTTGTATGTTAATACTTCTAACATCAACTTCTTAAGATAAGTGGACTTTAAGTAGCAAATATTTTTATTTGTATAGTATTTATTACTCCACTGTAACTAGCTTCATTTTCTGTGTAATTTACTTTTAAATTTTCTCGGAACATGTTTCAGAGACTATTTGCCTCAAGTAACACAAGTAACAAGTGCATAAGTTAACACTATTGCTAATATTGTAATATGTTCCAAAAGTAAAAGGAGTTCATTGCAGTTAAATGCAGGCTATAAATGAAACAACATAAAAATATACCCCCACCACTGAAATGTTAACTTGACAACTATCGATTCCATGGTACATACACTCACAAAAATAAGATGAACCTAAACCAATCACAAGACTGTATCCTGGATAGTCAATGGCAAAAGGGAAGCGGAACTGGAATTATATTCTTTCATTTTTAATATCCATAATTTATTTTATTCTAGATACATTGAAATGTGTATGCTGAGTATTATTAATTTATGTTTGTTACTTATGTGCATTTTTGTATGAGGGTTAGGTATGATAGAAGGAGAACAATAATCTTTTGTTGTTGTTTACTAGCTACTCTGGCAAAGTCATAACCCCAATATAGCCAATGTCATGCAAAGCCACACAAAATTGCAAGTACAACATTTCATGATTGTCTTGCAGAAAACCTTTGTAAAATACACTGCATACCTAATCCCAAATGTACTATCTGTAAAGAGGATATCATCATGAACAAACACCATTTGGACAAATGTAATGGTCTCAAAAGTGGGAACCTACAGGCTTTATATTGGGAAGCTAGGGGGAAAATGATGCAAATCAACTAATCGCCAGTGCCATTAGTCAACAACAACAATAACAACAACAACATTTCAGTGGGGGGCTATAATTACTATAATGGCTTTTATAAGTAATATACATGACTTGGTTATTTCTACTGCAGGTAGGACGGCAAGTGCAAGCAGGAGATGTTATAATCAAGGCCTTAGATCTCTTTACAATTGTCATTCCTCCAGCTTTACCTGCTGCCCTTACAGTTGGTAAGCTGTATGCTCAGAACCGCTTGCAGTCATGTGGCATCCACTGCATCAACTCTCGTGTCATTAATGTTGCTGGTTCCATCAACTGTGTATGTTTTGACAAGGTATAACATTTTTGATATTATGCTTTCATTATTAAATATTGTATCTACTTCATAATTTGTTGTTATTACCTAGTACCCTTTTTAACAATAAAAACTCAATTTAATATATACATAGAATTTTCTGTATAAATGCCTAATCAGATATATTCATTATAGTATAGTATTCATATAAAAGTGATTCTTCTATCCTTGCTTCATTATTCATTATTTATTTTTCCAAGGAATTGTTTAAAATGCATGGTAACAAGCTGCTCCTATAATGAAAAGGAAAGAAAAAAGGGGGGCAGGAAAGCAAATTTGCAAGGAAGTCTGACATGTTACTAATGAAAGCCCATAACTTCAACTTGGAATCTTGAAAAAGCAGCTGAGACTATCAAAAATTCATTTGAGAGAAATTGTGTCGAAAGTTAATAGTCTTGTGTACAAAATTCAATGAAATAAAGAGAAGTCCACAAGATTTTTACAGAAAATTCAAGATATAGATTTTACTTTTCATGACATTTTAAGCAAAATCATTTTGATCATTTACTTCGTTAGAAAATAAACAAAGGTAGGTCCAGAATTTAGTTATACAGGTCTGTATACTCAAGTTTGTCTTTAAAAATGTTTGAAATGTATAGAAACTTTATCATTGGAAAGTTTTTGTTGTACTTTGAATAATTTTAAGAAGTTAATAACAATACTTGAATTGGTAAAATAAATATAAAAGTATTTTAGTTAATTGATGAAGATTGGTTGTTTCTTTGCACTGGCCATGTATAGGCTGGGGTGTTTGATAGATAGAGTCAACATGAAGTCAGGATGGCCATGGTAGCTCAATGGGTAAGAGCGACTGGACGGAAACCAGGTTCAAATCCCGGCTGTGGTATTGAATTTTTCATGTTGACTCTATCAGAAAGGTAGGTTCTTTTATCTTGGAAATCTCATATCAAATTTTTGGATAGAAAAGTATATTTCATACAAAAAGAAAGTAAACATACGAACATTTCCTCGTTTGAAACTTACATAATTTGTTAATAAGCCTTTAGTTCCTTTCAGAAACACAAACGTTGAACTGGCTAATGTAAAATGAAAGAATTCATGACTGTTAAGACACACAATGGAAAATTGGGAAATCCATGAATCAAAAGATAAAAGAAGAGGAATCATGTCATCACTCATGATCTAGGAATATCATGCTTGCCTCTGATTCACAAGGTTGAGAGTACAAACTCTGTGGATGCCAATGGATATTATTGACTGTAAGAATTGTTAGCAGGGCTTTCTTCAGAAGAAAAGTAAAGCAGTGGTCCCATGTCACAGATTTATAACAAGCAGAAGAGTCTCTAGCCTGATAAAGAGACCTATGGGCAAAATTAAGTGGTTCTTCTTGCCCAATATAGAATGGGATACTGAGAACTACAGCAGTTAAATAGCATTCATAAAAAAAAAAAAAAGAAAGAGGGATCAATGTGATGGATTTAAAAGCAATGTCAGAAAATTGTAGAGTAGAAAGGCAGCATCATAATAAGTATTTTTAGGAAAAGAACAAGGAGTCACAGTGCATTAAGAGCACCCATGTTAAATGTCTCACGTTAGAGTCCTTGGTCATAAAACCACTTGTGGTATTGCCGATGCAAACAAAATGCACTCTTGTATAGTAGCTGTCACTGTTATAGTCGCACTGTTCGAATGGTTACCATGGATTTATCTTTGGTAATAGATACCTCTCAGATACATTGATTATTCCATGTGGAGTTAGCATATATCTGTCATTTGTGATTCCTGTGAAAACCATTGGCTGAAGTGAGGCGTTCATTGGTGCTTAGCACACTACCAGGAGGCACGTCAGTATTTCTCTCACTCTTACAAGAATAATCAGTGCATTATCTGAGAGGTTTCTATTACCAAAGATAAATCCATGGTAACCGTTCGAACAGTGCGACTATACTGGGTGTGTCTGATGTTCACTTAGTCACATAGTGTTTGGAAGCTTACTGGATGGTACAATAAAATTGAACATTCATTTTAAATAATTTTGAATACATTCCTGAACTTTGTTCAGGACAAAGAGTAGAGTACAGAAGGCAATATAATGGTTAATTTCTTATTGTGTACCAGTACTGATTACATTTCATTTTGAAAGGCCAATGATGTTAAATAAAATCGGATTCCAATTAGGATGCTACAGCATTCTTTTTATTGTATTGCATGTGTGACCCCCTTAAAGTGTTTATTTTGATACTGCCTTTTTATGTACAATTTTATACTCTTTCATTTTATATATTGTATATATATATAGTTCCATTCTTCATTTTATTTATTTTTATACTTAACGATAAAATTATTTTCGCAAGGTATGTTAATGGTAAATAAGTGATGCAAATCATTTGAAAATTACAGAATTAATAGAATAAAAGTCAACATACCACTGAAAAATGAGCTGCTATAAGAGCAGCAGAGGTTATCTACAGTTGTGAGGGTGCTTAATAATCCAATGACAGGAAGTCCATTCAAGAAGAAAACATTATGGTAACATTCTTATTTAACCATAAATAGAAATAAAGCACACTGTAGTTTTACAAAGCAGAAAAATGTTTGAATGCTGAATAGATAAGCCGATAGCTATAGAAAGTATTCTTTAAATTTAGGTGTAAACCCTTTAATAATTTTTGAAAACAAGGTGCATCCTCAACCACAGGCAAAATCTTTTATCAGTTCTGCAGTCCTCAGCTGACCACAAAAGCAGACAAGAGACCAAAGCGTTAAGGACCAAGAATGACTGCACACTAAAATAGTGAGAATAAACTATTTTGTTAGCTTAATTGGGTAACAGGTTGTCAACAAAATTAGATTATCAAACCAAACCCACCAAACTAAAACTACCCAAACAAACCAGGTACCAATTTAAAAACATAGAAAGTTAAAACCATTCTTAAATAACATAAAGAAGTGCAGATACAGTATACACTGACTCCCATAAATAATCGGACAGACTTTGCATTTCACTATGGAGTGCTCTACAAAGTAGGATAGATTATGTGTATCAATCTGAAGGTACTCCTTGTGTTAAGCAAAAATTATTTGCTATGAATATCCATTTTAGAGATTGAAAATGTAGCTTAAGTAAGAGCTGCCCCATTCAACCTTGTTTATATCATGAGTATACGACACAAAAAGAATCGGACATCACAAATGAAATGCAATACAAACGAATAGATGAAGTCTGTCAGTAGACAAAACAACTTCGTAGAAGAAGTACGTCAACTGTGCATCAAGAAGTGTGTGTGTAGTGTTTTAACGCCTGCTTTTACTACATACGGCACCGCAGGCGGTGACACTGATGATACATGAGATGAAGATGGAGCACCGGTGGAATGAGATGGCGGGGGAAACCAGAGATCCCAGAGAAAACCCGCCCCAGCGCCATGTTGTCCACCACAAATCTCACTTTGCGATCACCTGGGATCAAACCCGGGCCGCCTTGGTGAGAGCCAAGCGGTCTAACCACTGAGCCACTGCGCGGCCATGCATCAAGAAGAAGGTAAGAGCATAATATGGGGCCCAGAGGTAAGCAGAGTACCTTTGAACAAAGACAGTGATCTATCACTATGAAAAGAACAAAACATATACCGGGAAATAGCAGATTGTAAATCTTAGCAAAAGTACAGTTACTGACATAAATTACCAGTATAAGTATCAAGGCAGAATTGAATCTCGAGCAAAGCCAGGGCAACCAAAACTTCTTACCGACAGGCAGGAGTCTTATATTATGCGGAAGATAAAACAGAATCCGCGTATAAGTGATCCGGTGATTTGTGCTGAGATTCAGGAAGAACTGGGACTGATAGTTTGCCCTGAAAGAGTCAGAAGGGCCATGCGAAAACAAGAGTTTAATGGTCACGCAGCCAGAGAAAACATACACATTTCCAGCAAGAATAAAAGGAAGCGATTACAATTTGCCAAAGACTTTGTTAACAAGGCAACTTATTGGTGGGACCAAGTTATTATTTGTGATGAAAGCAAATACAACCTTTCTGGTTCCGATGGCAGGGTGGTTGTGTGGACGAAACCAAACACAGAGCTGGAAGAGGGCAACTTACAAGGCACAGTCAAACACGGCAGAGGGAGTGTAATAGTATGGGGCTGTATTTCCTGTTCATAGACACAACCATGAACAAGGAAGTCTATCTTAGACTATTACAGCAAAATTTAAAACAAAATGCAGAAATGATGGATATTTTGGATAGCTTCTCTTTTTATCAGGATAATGATCTGAAGCATATGTCCCACATTGTATAGCTATGGTTACCTTACAACTGTCCTCATGTACTGCATCCACCCCCTCAGTACCCAGATCTTAATCCCAAAGAAGCAGTATGGGATAAACTGGAGAAGGCTGTGCGGAAGACCACCATCACCTCCAAGCAGCACTTGAAGGAGAGGTTGCAAGAGAAATGGAGCAAACTTTCTACAGCCTACCTGAAAAACCTGGTATACAGCTTGCCAAATAGGTTACAAGAAGTAGTGAAAGGAAGAGGAAGACTAACAAACTACTAAGCCATATTTTGTATCACACTCAAGTTGTTATGTCCGATTACTTTTGAGGGTCAACAAATGCCATATTTCTTTTTAATTCTTAAAAAGAGATATATCATTATATAATCTCAGAAACTATTTGTAGTTGGTTTATTAAAACTCGTCACCATGACATTGATCCAAATCCAAAGTTATTAAAAGGAGTGATAAACCAAACTAAATTGACAACATAGGAGAACATATTCATATGGAAAAATAAGGATCGCATAATGAACTTTGAAATCCCACCAGTAGATAATTTGACAAAGAAGTTCATAGTTCCACCACCAGAGAGAGAGAGAGAGAGCAGACAACAGATGCCAGTTGGAAAGAGATTGAAAATGGAGGGGAATGCCTTTGAAACTAGTAAAAAGTGACGAGTATTAATAAACCAACTACAAATACGAGGGCCGTTCAGAAAGTAACCTCCGATCGGTCACAGTGCGGGTAGTGGGGGGAGTAGCGACGCCATCTGTGCATTCACGCACTCAGCAGGTCAGTCGGCATCAAGCCGTGGTGGAGTGAACGTTGTATCTGCGCTAGTTTAGTGTTTGTGGCCGTTTGAAATGTGTGCTGCAATAGAAAACCCCGCCAAATGTGAAGTACGTGCTGTTATAAGGTTTTTTACAGCCAAAGGATATTCTGCAGCAGCTATTCATCGTGAGCTTTGTGCCATGTACAGACCAAGAGTTATGGCTTTTTTTGCACGATAACGCCCGTCCTCACTCTGCTCGCAGAACAACAGCCCTTCTTGAGTCCTTCAAGTGGGACGTTGTCAACCATCCACCTTACAGCCCAGATCTGGCGCCAAGCGATTATCACCTCTTCATGCATATGAAGACATGGCTCGGGTCCCAGCGGTTTGATGACAATGAAGAGCTCAATGATGCAGTCACAGGCTGGCTCCAGGCACAAGCGGGTGATTTTTATGCAGAAGGAATTTCAAAGCTTGTGAACAGATATGATAAGTGCCTCAATCGTTATGGAGACTATGTAGAAAAATAGTGCAAAGATGTAGTTGTAAGATGTATATATTAAAATATTTTTATTTAACTTGGTGAATTTTTTGCAATCAACCGGAGGTTACTTTCTGAACAGCCCTCGTAGTTTCTGAGATTAATTTTGACGTCACTGTTACTAAATTCCTCCAAACACATATAACGCATTATATAGTTTTTATGTGAAATAACATTTATTTTCCTACAAGAACGAACCATGTAACTGTTGATTATCATTAATTTCAATAAAATTGCACATCACATGTTGATTTTCACTTTCAGAACTTAGTACTCTGCTTTGTCCGATTATTTATGGGAGTCTCTGTATTTTTACACATATGCCATCAATTGTAGTTAATACATAATAATTTTATATGAGCATATTATTATCTAAGGTATAGATTGTCTGGTAAATAAGATTATATCATGGATTCTTCAGATTGTGATTTAAAATAACCCCAATTTGATATCCAGTTTTTATTGTTTAGACTGGAACACTTACTGAGGATGGTTTGGATATGTGGGGTGTTGTACCTGTTGCGGAAGGGAAGTTCCAGGAACCTGAGAGAGATCCATTAAAGTTAGGACCAAACCATGAACTACAGCAGGCCATGGCAACATGTCATTCTCTTACAACTATTGATGGCATTCTTACAGGAGATCCTTTGGACCTTAAGGTAATCAAATTTATGCTGACCCTTAAGAATTAATTGTAATATTTAAATTACTTTTTTGGTAAATTAATTTAAATTTCAGTCAGAATTCAGAGATTAATTCAGGAAATTAAATAAAACCAGTATGAAAATAATCTGTCTTTATTTATGGCAATTAAGATGTGATGATTCACCTAAAATAGTGGGCAAATAAATAAAATATCTTGCAAATTTTTGTAATTAGTGTATATTGGTTTATCTTTTGCAAATAAGCTGGCATCCCCCTTTGCCCTACCACAATGTCAAAACTATTCAAGTGTAGAACTAGCCTCTTTTGAAATGAAAGGGAAGTGCTTTTAATGACAAGTAGTAGAATAGAATATTTATTTCTCATCTTTCTTTATACATACATTCATTAATGCATTACAATTAACACATTCCTAGCACATAATGACAAACTTATTGTTCACATCCAATATAACCTTCCTACCTGCTTGCCTTAAATTTCAGTCTCAATACACACAACCGCTGGATTTCCGTCTATTGATGACCCTCAGTTCTCTTTCATCCCTTGTTCCCTTTTTCCTAATCTTAATTGTTAGTTAATCTTAATCATTCTTAACCAGACAAGTAGTAAAGTATCAGTATTTTTATTGTAGTTATTTACTTAAATTAACAAATTGAGTAAAACTGTCATGAAGCAAATTGAAGTTATAGCAAACTAATTTCATCAAACTATTTACATCCATTATTTAAATATGGATTTTGTTTAGTAAGGTATGATAAATGGAGTTCATTAGCTTAAGTTTTTATTATTTTCTATCAATGGTTACTCCATTTGGTACCATAAGCAACAATAATTTAATCTCCAATTTCTAAAAGTAAAATTATTTGATTTTCTGAGACATTACATCACTTACTTGTCAATTCTGGATCAACTGTTTTTGATTTTCTTGTATTGGATTTTCTTCTTCCCTGGAGGAAAACAGGAGCAGTTAATCCAGAACTGACAGTGTCAGAGAGTGGGGGTGAGGTAGTGGCTCCAGAAATTAGTTTTCAAAAGTGAAATATATTATTTAATATAATATAATATTATAAAAGTGAAATAGTATCTCAAAATACCTACTTATTCTATTTATTTTAATTTTCAATTATTATTTTGTATTACTGTCACTAACTAGCGGAACCCCATCTTGTTCCTTTGGAGGTCAATAGCAGCATTCATTCTCCCTTCTTCAATCAAGGAAATTACTTAGCATCTGTATTCATTATTATAATGGGCACAAGGAAGGCCGGCCGCACCGTGGCTTAATGGTTAGACCACTTGGCTCTCACCAAGGCGGCCCGGGTTCGATCCCAGGCAACCGCAAAGTGAGATTTGTGGTGACCAACACGGCGCTGGGGCGGGTTTTCTCCAGGATCTCCGGTTTCCCCTGCCATCTCATTCCACCGGTGCTCCATCTTCATCTCATGTATCATCAGTGTCATCGCCTGCAGTGCCGTATGTAGTAAAAGCGGGCGTTAAACACTACACATTTCATTTCACAAGGAAGGCTTTCCCATAATATTGGGGTGAATGTGTAACAAGTGGTTTTTATATAACCTTGGAATAATAAACTGTCTGATCAGTCCAAACTAGTCATCCTGAAGATCCACATGTAGGATTTGATGCATGGAATCTAAACAAAACATGAATTACGTACCATTTGATTAGATGGAACTTTTTAAGAAGGTGTGCCAGCAACTTTCAAATGTACAAAAACAAACATAATGTACACAACAAACTCTTCTGAACTGCAAATTGTACACACTGAGAAACATTAGTCAAAAAGTCAATTTTATATATCTTCTGAAGAGCAATTAAAAATAAAAATAAAGCATATTTCATATTTTTATTCTAAACTACTGTAACAAAGTGACCACATGAAGTTGTAATAAACTCACTTATCACTAGAGTCATTAGCCTAATGCTTACTTAGATATACAAGTACTTCAAGATATACAACTCAAATCAGACCATGGACTGGTGAGGGTTAAAGTGAATGTAAAATATGAAGGGAGGAAATTCACCAGGCAACAAAATCACAAACTAGAAGAGATGAACATAGATGTATTCGAAACATCACTCCAAGGAAACTTGCATCAAGCACAACAAGCAGTTGGAGCAGGAGTACATGTACAGTATGATGCAATAGATCAAGCTATAATGCAGTCAGCAAACAAAGGTCTGAAGCCAACCACAAAAAATGCAGCTGAGTACAAAGTAATACACAGAAAAATCACTCTAATTGAACAGCAAACAAAGGATAAGAACACAGAAAAAAAAAAAGAGAATACGGAGAAGTGGACAAAATGATCAAGAGGGTGATACATCAGGATCAAAATAGAATACAAAATATAAACAGGAAACCTTATAGCTAAGGAAACCTTAGAATCATCTAAATCAAAAAGGAAAATAAGGGCATAACAGAGTCAAGGAAGACAATGGATACTAGATGCAAAAACACCAGATGGAGTTTGAAAAACAGCAAGAAAAGACATAATCTTGGCACAAACGAATTTCTACTGAACATTATACACCAGTAACCTCACTTAGTTAACAGAAGAAACAATCATAAACCAACAAACTGTAGCAGATGACAACATTCCAAACATACTACAAAGTGAAATTAGAACTGCAGTAGCAAAACTCAAACAAGGGAAAATACCTGGAGAGGACCGTATATACGAGTACCTGAAACTCGAGCAGGATCAAATGATAAAACCGCAACATCTTTTCAACAAAATATTATGGAACACCAACACCATAATTCTGCTCCACAAGAAGGGAACAAAGGCTGAGAACAACTACAGGCCCATAAGCCTATAATGTCAGGCCCATAATGTCAAACGTATGCAAACTCTTTTTCAAAGTAATAGCAAGATTAATAATGTCAAATGTATGCAAACTCTTTTTCAAAGTAATAGCAAGATCCAGTAGCAAGGAATGACCAGAACACTTGATGAAAACCAACCTCATGACCAAGCCATAACAAAATAAAATGTTGATTTTGTCGAATATAATTCTTCATTGGATTTGAAGTTCTCGGTTGTGATAAGAGTTAGTTTGGGTTCATGATGTAGTTATAGTTTTCCCTCAGGTCTCGAATCAAGAGGGAGGAACTTAGTGAGGTTTGATAAATAATTATAATTTCAATTCTTTTCATTTATTTTATATTTGTCACGTAAATATAAAAAAAATAATAATGTTAACGCTGTTACATTAACATAGACGGATACTCTTTTTAAGAACTCATAACAAAAATCTTTTACTGGTGTGTAATAATACATCTTAACATCTCGAGTCTACACTCCATTTTCTACCACTTCTCGATACCAATAGATACATTTTAATTTCCACCTTTTATCACATCTCAATACATAAAACTTTTGAAGACGTGTAAGAATATATCATACACCTCTTGTGTCCTGACACTAAGTAACACTTCCTCCTTCCTAAACAAAGTCTGTTGATTATTACAGTCTTTCTTTTTAAAACTTAATTTAAACAATCCAATACTCAATTATAACTTTGAATAATTTTAAACTTCTAATATATTGTTTAAAAAATTAACATTATTGATTTTTCCCTCTCCATGAATCACTATATCACACATTTTACTGTTTTCACAGTTAATCTCATTCACTTTCACAAACACTTCCAACTTTTTGTAAGGATTTCTTCTTAAATATTTTTAAAATAAATTTAAAATAACAAATATAAAAATAATAACAATGATTTATGCTTTGAAATTAAACAACTGCAGGATATTGATTAGGGTTCAGCTTGGTGGACCTTTTACAGATAATAAAACAGATCATAAAGAAAACCAAAGAATTCAACTTACTGCTATACCTAGCTGTCATAGACTACACCAAAGCAAATGATTCCATAGAAAGTGTGTTAAATGTTCTACAAAATCAAGGAATAGAACACAAATACATCAGAATACTTCACAAACTACACAACAGATCACACTCCAAAGTATCAACAGCACAAGAAGAACCACTCTTCAAAATGGGGTGAGGTGTAAGGCAAGGGGACCCTATGTCCCCAAAACTATTCAAAAGCTTTCTGGAGGATATATCTGGAAAAATAGATTGGAGAAGCAGACAAGGAATAAGTCTGAATGGCTACAAACTTACTAACTTAAATGAGTAGAACCAGACTGAAAAATTCAATGCCATAGCCGGGACTTGAACCACGGATCTCTCGCTCTCCATGCGGTTGCTCTAACCAACTGAGCTACAATGGCCAACGTGCCGATATGACATTAAATTCTCCAACTGACTTGTATATTTCCCAGTAGACCACCAGAGAGAGCAACTGCACAGTGAGCAGGAGATCCGTGGTTCAAATCCCGGCTATGGCGTTGAATTTTTCAGTTTGGCTGTACTTATTCAAACCTTAGCATACACATGCCTAGTGTGGAAGAAATGATTATTTCCATCAATTTACTTACTAACTTAAGATTCACAGACAACATAGTTCTGTTTGCAAAAAGTGCAAGACTCTTGGAGGGAGTGCTCCAAGATTTAGACGAACACAGCAGATGTGTGTGCCTAAGTATGAACATGACCAAAACAAAAGTAATGACGAATAGACAGGCAACACCCATAATAGTGAACTAAACAGAACTAAAATATGTCTCAGAGTATATATACCTCGATAATTAGTGGCATTTCAACAAACCATGGAAAAGGAACTGAGGAGAAGAACAGGCCCTGGCATGGAAATCATTCTGGTCAAGACAAAACCTTAAACCGCACACAGTGTTTTGAAACTCTAGAAACCTGCATATTACACAACGCTGTTGTATGCTGCCAAACCTGGAGTTAGATAGAAGCACAAAAAGGAGCCTAAAAATATGACAGAGAAAGGTGGAGAGAAAAATTCTGTGAATATCACCTAAAGACAAGAGTCCCAATTGCAGAGATAACAGAAAAGGCAAAAACAGCTTGTGTAGCACAGACAGCAACTATACTGAAGTGAAATGGGGAGGCCACATGGCAAGACTGCAACAGGGAAGGTAGGCACCAATTATGACCATGTGGGGCCCAAGGAGAGGATGGAGACTAAGAGGACAACCTGGAACCAGATGGGTGGAGTCCTTCAAGTACATTTAGGTATGTACTTGACGACCTCAGCAAGAGATCGACATAGTTGGAGAACATTACAGGATCAAGGACAATAAGTGCAAGTCATACACCTCCATACTCGTATACATCAAACAGTGCAAGTGAAAATGAAAGTCAATGAAGTGTGGAAGTGAACAGATTAGCTTATACTTAGTGTGTTAAAAATAGGTCATCAAGAGTGTCAAAGTGAAGATAAATTCTCAACATAAGCAAAGAGGACAAATTAAAAATACACAAGCATGACTATAAAGAGTGATATAACTCACGTGGAACAGCTTCCCATATGAGTTCTTCGAACCAAGCTACCCCTCACACAAGTAGGATGGCCTTTGCCCTTTATGGGACATGAATGGCTATATTCATTCATTCAATGATAAGTTAACTTCAGCTGTTTTAGTTAATGAGTTCATGACTTGAAAAAGGAAACAATAAAGATTAATATTAGTTATATAGTTATTACTTGCTTCAGTGATGATGTTAAGCACTTTTCAGATAGTATTTTGGATCCCATTAAGTTATAGAATGGAATAAGTTTTTCTGGAAGTTCATTTCAGCTGCTTAATTCACAGTTTGTTGCAGTGTTCAACCCATACAGGTCCTCCAGGTAGAAATAAGGAACCTCAAAATTTGCTAGAGAAATCATACTGAAAACTCAGTATGTAAGTCAATAGAACAAATTTTGTAACTAAAGCACACCTTTTAATTACAATTCTAGATGTTTGAATCAACAGGATGGAGTCTGGAGGTACCTGAAGTTAGTGACATTAACAAGTACCACATACCAATAGCAGCTGTTGTTAAACCATCACAAGAGAACCAGGTATGTCAATGTGACAGTAGAACATATAATAACTTCTATTTAATAATTACTATTGCATTAAAATAATACAAGATATAAGATGTGGCACTGCATGTAGTGCTGAAATTACTTTTATTAGTATTGCAAGACCTAATATTGCTTACATCACATTTCTCATTCCTTCTATTTCAACCTGTATTCTACAACTCTTTGTACAGGCATACAGTACTTCTATAATTATACTTATATTAATTTTATCTTATAATTTGCTGAATAACATTCCATATTGTATACTGTTTAAAATTGAACTGAAGACTAAGAAAGGAAGTTATCTCAGCACAACACAGAAGTCATATTTAAGGACATTAATCAAAGAGTTCCAAAAGGCCATATAAAACATTGTATTTAGTTTTATGTTTGATATGCACCTAATACTTACAGCTGCTCTGATATTGCTTAATTTGATATTATATAATTGTTTTGTTATAGCACTTATACCTAACTTAAATTATAACTGATTTAAGTCATTCAAATTAATAAATTTTGACCATGTTCCCAAGAATCGATCTCATGGACTTAAGGCTGGAACATTTTTCCTTATCCAATTTGTCTTTAATTTTTATATATTATTGGTGTCCTGCTGGCCATATGCATAAAGATTAGGCATTCAACATTAATGAGTTTTAATATGATTTTCATCTCCATTACTCTACATTTTACTTCATATATTATAGAATTCACGCGTTAAAATAAAATGTTTATTTTTTAATATATATAGTAAGTGGGGAAGTATTGTAAACTAGCCAAAAATTTTATTTTGAGATCTCACTGGAATTACAAATTTTGGAACTCCTGAACTCCCAAAAAAGTATTTTTATAAAATGGTTGGTGCATATATGTGAGTGTGTGTGCACATGAATGTGTTAGTGTGAATGTATGTCTGTGTGTGTGTGTCTCCATGTGTCTGTGAAGCATGTAATTCTAAAATCAATGGTTTATTAAACACCATTTAAAAACCAGGAGATCCGTGGTTCAAATCCCGGCTATGGCATTGAATTTTTCATGTTGACTCTATCAAAAACCTTAGCCTACATACGGCTAGTGTGAAGAAATTATCAATTTCCATCAATTAACTAAAATAACCAAATTTGTTATTTTAATTCAATATCTTCCAAGGATGCAACATAAATATTTACAAGAAAACCTCCCCATTTTGATTTTCTCAAAAATGACTCTTAAGGATTTTGATTAAAATGCTTTATGTATAAGATTCTTTTATAACAAATAAAATGTATATTTGAAACTTTCTGGGAAGTAAAAAAATACCACAGGGTATTTTTAGATTCATCCCTCCAGTTCACTCAGTTCCAGTCATCTACTATATAGCAATGTTGTTGCTTACACACCTCCAATATTTACATTAAATACAGAAATTTTTGGCTTATGGATGGCATCTTGATCGTGGTACCTCATTCATTATAACTTAAGATACATAGCCATTGAAATGCCTGGACTTTAGTAGCACTTTGGAACTCACAAGACATTACTTCAGCCATTTAAAACCTATTTTGCAATTCTTGATGGTTTGTTTCTGTCATTAAGTGAGATCTGTCTGATATTGGTTTAGCTGAGATTATTCTTTCACATTTCTCTTTCATTATCAGAGTCAACTTAGGCAGATCAGCCTCTCATAAGAAATTTAAATTGTCTATTAAATAAGAATGTAGAGATAGTTTTGAATTAGCAGTGGTATTGATTGCAGGAACATGAAATAGGACTCCTACACCAATTCCAGTTCTCTTCAACATTACAGAGGATGAGTTCCGTGATATTAATTCCTGGTAAACAACAGTTGGTTGCTTTCTGTAAAGGATCTCCAGAGATGATCATCTCACTGTCTAGGCCCAGCACAGGTATTTGTTATTTTTGGGGGTAGGTTGATAGTAATTTAACTGTAATTACTACAACCTTTCTTTCTTTTCTTTCTTTACTTCTTTTTTCTAGGAGGTTAACCATTTTTAGAAAGGACAGGTCATATCAAATGGTGACTGAATTAATGAAATGAATACAATAATGAGCTTGAGGAACTAAAGTATAAAGCTATGTGATGATTAATTTGAAGTCTGAGGGAATAAGTCTGAATGAAAAAGTTCACTCAGGCAACTTGATCCATTTGGAAATGCAATTTAGGTCATCTGCATCCCAAAGCATAGGTCAGTAATCACTGGTGATCCACATGAGGTAGTGATTTTCTGTGTTGGATGATGGGTAGATTTGCTAACATCAGTTTAACATAATAAAAAAGTAGTTAAAGCAGTTTACTATATTCTAATGAGAAAATATTTTGATCTAACTCAGTTTAAAAACTTGAGCCTTATTTCAGATGTATTTATTTTTGAATGACATAAATTGAATTATTACTTATTCTATCAGTAATCCAAACTTTAAATTACTATATTACTTTACCTGGCAATACTTAAAATGTTTAGAACTTTTTGGAGTGCCTTATGCTTCCTCCATAAGTTCATTTTATATCCTTCAGTAGAATATATAACAGGATACACACTTATGTCTATGAAATTCCTATTTAAAATGTGAAACGGCTGAACTTTGCATTTTAAATAACTGCTTAAAAGTAAGTGAAGTAGTACAAACATGACTGGTGTTCAATTAATAACTGCTTGCTTCCTGTTTCTATTTTTAGTGCTACAGCTGAGGACTAATTTTAAAAGTTTTTATCATAGTTAGGCAGATCATATACAATTTTATGTAGAAAACAATTACTTTTTAATATTTCATAGATCGAGAGCAACTATATTTCACTACTTATTGCTTACATTAGACCTAATTTATTACTATTTTGACTCCTTGGACAATTATAGGCATATGTTATTTAAACTATCTGTTAAGACCTTTAAGGGGGTGCTCCTTCAATTATATAGCTTTATAGTTAAATAAAAGAAATATTCCAAGGTAGAAGACAATGCAGACTGCAAAATATGTTATTTGGTTATGTAAAGTGCTTAAAGGACTAAATTCTATACATAAACATAAACAAAACGAGGGATATTTGCATTGTTTATTGATTTTGCACTGTTAATTTTAAACAAACATTAGCTATAAAACTAATAATCTGTCTAATGTTGTAGTTCCTAAGGATATGACTTCCACATTAACTCAGTACACCCAAAAAGGGTATCGTGTCCTTGCAATGGGAAAGAGAGAATTACCTATGGACCAACAGGACACAGAAAAAATGAGAAGAGAGGATGTGGAGAAAGATTTGGATTTTCTAGGACTTGTTGTTTTGGCCAATAAACTAAAACCAGAGACACCTGGAGTCATACATATTCTCAGGGATGCTCACATCAAGGTCATGATGATCACTGGTAGGTACGTTCTTATGTAACACATTTATTTAATTTAATATCATTCCTTCAGCATACACATATAATATATGTACAAAGTTCCTATAATCATTTCTAATAGGGAAAGTTCTTGAAAATAGCTTGCTTTTTTTCCCTTGTTACTGATCATTCATATCTTTGTTCACTTTAAATAGCTTTCATATTTATTTCTAAGCCTTGTAAAAAGTCTCAGAAACTATTTATTAATACTCATCACTTACTTGTTTATATTTATGAGAGACTAGTTTCAAAGGCATTCGCCTCTATTTTCAATCTCTTTCCAACTGGCCAAGTAAGTGACGAGTATTAATAAAACAAATACACATAGTTTTTGAGATTAATTTTGACGTCACTGTTACTAAATTCCTCCAAACACATATAACTTGTAAAAAGTATTTTGCAAGTGAAGATATTTAGAACAAGAAAGGAAAAATTAAGTCATACCAATGGTATTGCTAATGGTAGTAGTGACAGTGGTAATGACGATGATATTATGGTGTCAAGAGAGTTCCAGGAAAAATAAGTTCCATAATGTATTTGTGCTGAAAAAAGTGAAAACAGAAATTACATATTCTAGAAAATAAAGGAATTCATTGAGGCATACAACAGCAATAATTCATTAACTTACATCACACAAACCTTTAACACATTAAACAACAAACAAATCTTCAAATTCACTTTATCAAACAAAATGCTTTAAACAAAGCATGGGTTAGTGTATAAAAATGTTAGGCATCTCATTTGTAAATTAAAATATAAATAAATAATCAAACTATGTTTAAATTATTTAAGGCATATTATATAATATTGTGTAGGTTGATTACATATACAAATCAAATCCTTATTATCACAGATGTTGACCCATTACACTCATAAGATGGCTAGGTACCACATTTATGGTACCAGGAGAAACACGAGTCAGTTGGAGAATTCAATGTCATGTTGGCACGTTGGCCATAGTAGCTCAAATGGTTAGAGCGGCTGGACGGAAACCAGAAGATCCGTGGTTCAAATCCTGGCTATGACATTGAATTTGTCAGTCTGGCTCTACCCCTTCATAGCGCATCCTGCACACGGCTAGTGGTAAAGAACAATTAATTTCCATGAATTGTACCTAATAGTGGTTAACTATAAAGCCCGGGCCTTTAAGTACTTACAGCATAGTAAGTCGCCATTAAGGTAGTTGTCTCATGTGTATATGAGAACTCCTAGTGGTTTACCAGGAGAAACACGAGTCGGTTGGAGAATTTAATGTCATGTTGGCACGTTGGCCATAGTAGCTCAAGGGTTAGAGCGGCTGGACGGAAACCAGAAGATCCGTGGTTCAAATCTCGGCTATGTCATTGAATTTTTCAGTCTGGCTCTACCCCTTCAATAAACTTATGAGTCGGAAATCATGGAAAGGCAATTTTTTTATGCAATTGATAACATGGAAAATAACACTAGGAATCGAGATTTAACTGTATTGGAACACCACAGTGAAGCGAAAAATTATTAAATTATAGATGAGTCATATTTTTTACACATCTGCTTCACTTTACGAAAGTGAAGCAGATGTGTAAAAAATACGATTCATCTATAATTTAATAACACTAGGAATGTTACATTAATGTATAATTTGTATTGCTTCACTGTTGTTAGCTTCAGTTTTTACTTACTAAGAATGTTATTTGTTGCATCACAATTGTTCTCTTTTGTCCTGGAAAAGTATAATGTGAAGTTTACATTAGAAATAGAAAGAGGTAAACTTTTATTTTTAATGAGTAAGGACTATGATACAATAAAGCACAAAATTAACATAATTTTGAGTAGAAATAGTACTTCATGCTCCATAAAAGCACCAGCAATATATGGAGCATGGAGCATAGTTCCACTGAAAATTATATTAAAGCTTTATTTATTTTCCATTTTCTCTCAAAATATGTGTTCCTTCCAGCTTAACTTATAACAGCGAAAAATATTAGGAATGACTTTTGCTCATTATAGAGAGTCAATTACATCAGCTACAATTTCAAGTTTGCACTTGAGCTCAACAACAGGTTGAACCTCAAAATGTATAACTGTAGCTTTGTGTTAACATTGTTCAGTATATACTTGGAGTATGCAATGCAAACAATACCATTCATAATGTTATTTCCCATTATCATTGATTACCTTTATAAATTATTAAATTATAGATGAGTCGTATTTTTTACACATCTGCTTCACTTTCGTACCTATTTTGAGGACATATTTCGCAAATCATCGCTTGCATCTATGGATGTGTAAAAAATACGACTCATCTATAATTTAATAATTTTTCGCTTCACTGTGGTGTTCCAATACAGTTAAATCTCGATACCTTTATAAATGCTTATTTCCCATGTTTATTATTTGTTAAAATTAATACAAGGTTTCTATTTGAAAGAACATTCATTTATGTTAAAAATCAAACTTGCTCACATTTTCAAATGACTTACATCATTTAGTTTAATGAGCACTTTCCCTAGTTTTATATCTGTGAAATTTCAGTTCATATTTTTGTGTCAAAAGTATTGTGTAGAAGTTTTACATCAATATAGTTGAGATGCAACAAATTCCTTAAAAGTAAAAGAAATATTAAAATTAGTGTAATTATTACTGAAAAGTGTTGAACTGAATTGAATTCTTCAAGCATAATTAGAATTTAAATGTAATTAGCTGCTGATCATTTCACCCTCATTTCTCCATACTGAATTATTGGATGTAATTTGCAGGTGACAATATTGAGACTGCTGTTTGTGTAGCTAAAGAGTGTGGTATTATATCAGCAAATGAATCTGTGATTTTTGTTACATCTCCACAACAACTGAACATTACAATGATCCAGGCACATTGCAGAGATGTGGTAAGTGAAACAAATGGTCATATGTAGTGTTGTCTAGTTCTCTTCTTTGGTGAAACTTTAAAAATTTAGAGTTAACATACATTTTCCCTTTCTAACTCCAGATCTATTTCCATAAAAGTGTGTATCTGTACATCTAATACTAGTTAAGTCACTAATAATAAACAGAATGAAGCAGTAAACACAATTTAAATACAAGCTTTAAAAAATTAGGTATCTTCTTGTTGATATTAAAGTAAGATTTTAAAGTGTATCATTGTAAAGTGTCTGAAAATAGATTAATAATGTAAAATCTTGAATTGTTTGTTGGTTTGTTTAATATACGTTTAACTGGCTTCTTACTTAACATTAGAGGTCAGCAAATCTGTATCAGCTGATGGTATGACAATACTACTGTTAGAGGCAAAGCAATAACATCCTACTTCAAACCTGCCTCCGTCAAACAACACATGTTCAAACATAAAGAACAATGATATACAGTGTAACACCACATCAATATAACATGGCTCTTTTTTTAAAACTAATTTATTGATCGATCAGCACATATGCACTTTACAGATCACTGATTACAGACATTATTTGCATACATGGTACAATGAATAACAATGAGATAAGGAAAGCCCAATTGGACCCCCAATAAGTAGGTACATTATTATTTTAAGTATTACAGAAGATGTTGTTGTGAGAGCTGATCAGTGGTAGGCGATTCCTGATGCGGGTTGGAAAGCTGGATTTTCTGCCAAGGGAATAGTGAATGGCTATTAATTTATAATTATTTTCATTAGGTCTTCTGGTGTAGGCTGTATCATATAATTGTGTACACTACGTACTCCTTAATCCCAAAGTGTATAAAATAAACTGTGATTGTGGTAAATCCTACATTGGACAAATGGGGAGATCCGTGGCCACCAGAAGGAAAGAACATATTCAAAGTTTTAAATGTAATCAACTGGAAAAATCTGCCTTTACAGAACATGCTCTCAACACTTATCACATCAATTTCGACAGAATAAAATTTTAAGCTATTTGTAACTACTCCCACAGAATTATATTGTGACTATGGAAATGTTAAAGCATAAAGATAATTTGAACCGCAACAACGGAAGAGCCTTGAGTTCTATCTGGCAACTCATTTTAACCAAGAGAGGTGTTTTAGATTGCTGTAGCACTGTTCGACTTGTGAAGAAGTTGACTGTTGAATGGTGCTGATTCCAGTTCCTCTATGTATTTGATTATTTCTGACAAACCATGGTGCATTCGTTGAGATTCGTAATACTTTGTTTTGAAATGTCTGGATACGTTTGATTTTGGAAGGACCGGTCCCTTTTCAGACTGGGCAGGCATATGGTAGGAGTGGTCTTAATAAAGTTGTGTAGTGTATTACACAAATATAAATATTTGTAATAAAAAACTTCACTTATCATAAGAAAATGGTGTTAATTCTTCTTTCTAATGGACATCGATTTCACAAACACATTGCTTGTATCTTCAGTAATATTTAGTGCTTCACTGTAGCTAGCTTCATTTTCTACATAATTGTGTAGAGTAGTTTGCAGTTTTTTAATTTCAGTGAAAATCTTTTGTTGAGAAAAGGGTAGAGCTTAGCCAGTCTTGCTCGAGATAGTTTGAGTTTGTTACTTATGTGTGGTTTCCATGTGAGTTGTCACTCCATGAGTACAGCGAGGTATTTTACTGTTTCAGTTTCAGTTTTCCAGGGTATAGGTTTCACTGGGAGCGTTACTGGTGGAGGATAGTCTGGTCTGCATACTGTAAAGATCATTGCTTCACATTTTTGCTAGTTGATCAAAATATGCCAGTTATCAAGCCAGGGTATAATTAAGTTTAAGACCTCTTGAAGGTGATTTCTGGCAGTGTGAATATTGCGATGTGTTGTGAGGATTGCTGTATCGTCTGCATGCATAGCAATTTGAGCTGTAGGCATTGCAACATGTCTCTTTTCAAACCATGAAAATGCAAAGAAACCTTATATATGTAAAGGAATCATATATAGGTACCTACATTTGTAAGTATTTCAGAAAAGTTAGAAAAGAGTTCAAAGATTAAAAGTTTCGTGACTTCAAAGCAATGAACAACAATTTTTAATCTTTTGCAAATCCTCTCACTGTGAATGTTCATGCAGTAAAATCACAATTCTAAATTGAAATTGCAAATTTACAAACAAACATAGGTTTAAAATCACAATTAGAGAATAAGGCTGGTTACTTAGAGAACTTCGTATGGCAGCATTTCTCTATCTATATTCATTTACTGTGCATTTTAGTGCCATGTATGAGCAATCATTTTTGTTAACTGAAGATTTTAAAATCAAAAAGCAGATTACAATTGACAGATTTGAAGCTATGCGGTCTGAGTATGAAATGTGTTAAAAAAGAAACCAAACTTTTGTTTTATCAGCTTTATTTCTTATTGCACAACATTTTAAGCATACTGTTCCTTTCAAAATAGTCCCACATACTGGCAATACACTGTTTCTTCCATTTTTAGAATGCCTCAGAACACATTTTTTGGGATGGTGTCAGGTCTCTCGTTGCATTGTCCTGAATCTCCTCTGTAGTTTGGAAACAACATCCCTTCAATGTGTTTGTCAATGTGAAACAGGAAAAAGTCTGCTGGAGCTAGGTCAGGAGAATATAGTGGATAGAGCACAATGGGAATGTCATGTTTTGCTATACAGCTGCAGACAAGGAGTGATGCGTGAGCTGGCACATTGTCATGATGCAACATCCAATTCTGGTTTTCCTACAATTCAGGCCTCTTCTTGCTCACTAGGATTCCTTGATAGACTTACTTTTTTACCATCTGACTGTGGCACAAATTCATTATGGATAATGCCTTTGTAGTCAAAAAACACAAACAACATCACCTTGATTTTTGACTGATTCATGCATGCTTTGTTTGCACATTTGTAATGTCTCTGTGAAAGTTTTGCCAGGTTTGTAGCAAAATTACACACACACACGCACACGCGCACATGCACACACACGCAACGCGCACACACACACGCACGCGCACACACACAGACACACAGACACACACACACACACAGACACACACACACACAGACACACAGACACACACAGACACACACAGACACACACAGACACACAGACACACAGACACACACAGACACACACAGACACACACAGACACTCACAGACACACACAGACACACACAGACACACACACAGACACACACAGACACACACAGACACACACAGACACACACAGACACACACAGACACACACACACACACACACACACACACACACACACACACACACACACACACACACACACACACACACACACACATTGTTCTTCAAGCTCCTTCATTGTTACTTTGTCACTAATCTGACGAGTAGGCAGTACTTCAGTAGCTGTGGTTCCCTTGCTAATTGTCTGAGCAAAAAGCGGCAAAGGGCAGTTTGTTATGTAAACCTGCCAGGAGGTATGCTCAGTAGCTGGAGCGCACTCTCTGTACTGGTTGGTGCTATTTCAAATTTTTTGTTGCTTTTTGGACATACCTCATATGTCAATACTTGTGTATTAACATTAAGTGTATGAAAAACTCTGTTACTTCAGATTATTTAAAGAATAAAATGAAATATTAATTTTAAATCCAGTATTACAGCTGATTTATTAATTTGAAACACAAATTAAAAGTACCTGATTGGGTTGCATTTGCATGCCTTTTTTTGCCTTCTATTATTTATTTTTATACAGCTTCTACAAGTTGCTTTAATAAAAACTTATTTTTCTATTTTGTTCATTATATGAAGGTAAACATTTGTAAAAAAAAAAATGTTTCATTACACATTTTGCTATATGACAATTAATGAGAGCACTTAAATGATTATGAAGTATTGAATAAGTTAAACCAACATTAAAAGATATCTCAGAAGTGATAAGTGCCACAAATAATTTGGAAAGATACAGTCAGACTGAAAAATTCCATGCCATAACTGGGATTTGAACCATGCATATCCTGGTCTCCATCTGGTTGCTCTTAACCATGGAGCTAACATGGCCAACATGGCAGCATGAATTTAAGTTGTCCAAATCACTTACATTTTCCCCTGTAAACCAATAATAAACACTCTATAAAGCTTGGGACTTGAAAAACTTACATGTTGTAAGTAATATTAAGGTAGTTGTCTCATGCACTTATGAGAACTCTGAGTGGTTTACCGGAAAAAAATGTGAGTCATCTGGAAAAGGCTTAGATGCGTTACTTTGGAAAACAATAAACTTAAATACTAAGTTGGTATTCACAAAACACTTTGTTGAGAAGTTATGTTCTTTACAGACACGCACACACATACCATACACACATAAAAATATGTGAACACTTGCAGAGTAAGAAAATATTTCATAAAAAAAGTGTGTTATTAAACCATAGCTATAAGTACATAACATTTGTTTGTGTAGTGAAAACAAAATATTTGCAACTGTCTTATAAATCTGTAGAGTGTGGACAGATATGTATGTAAATACCATGCAGTGTATTTATCAATGATATAGGTACAGTGAAACAAAAGTGGTATATAGTTAAGAAGGCCTGAAGCAAAGCATTGAAAGGGAAAGAATTTTAAACTAAATTGTAAATACTTTTTTTTTCTTCGCTAAAAAGTTATATTGTTTGAAAACAATAAAAAATATTTATGAAATATTAGAATATGTTATATATAATACAGGAAAAGATTTATTGTTAAGTATACTATCTATAAGCTATGATTAGAAGTGTAATGTCATAATTAATACTCTTGTTAATTACAGGAGGCAGTCCCAAAGAAGCAAACTCTGGCACTGACAGGTACAAAGTGGGAAGAGATAAAAACAAACTTCCCAGATGTTCTACCTATTATTTGCTCTCAAGGGGCAGTCTTTGCTCGCATGAGCTCTGATCAGAAACAACAGCTTGTTCAGGAATTGCAAGCACTTGGTTACTTTGTGGGTAAGTATTTGCGTATAACTGTAATAGAATAATTAATCTCAAAGAAAGTTTGGTGAACAAATAATCAGGGTTAAGAGTAGGTATACCAGGATAGTTTAATTGAGTTTAAGCAAATTTATGAAAAAAATACAAAATTGTGATTATAATTTATTATAGTTTATAAAGAGAACCCTAAGCTGGCACCATTTACAGAAGGAAAGAAGATGCATATAAATATGTAATTAATATCATTTTGAGTTGAACTAGTACTCAATGCTCCATATTTTGCTAGTGATTACCTAGTACACATTTCATTAGGACCTTCCTAAAATCCTCAGCTAATGTCGACTATTGAATTTTGATTTGGTGAACTCCTTGGAGGTGATAGGGACATTGGTATCTTGATGAACTTGAAGTTTGGATTCTCTTCAAAGGTGGTGTTGAAATTGAAGAGTTTTCCTTCGTATTCCTTTATGAATATCTTTTCCCATGTGGTTAATGCAGTTGAATCCTGAACACTTTAATATGCATATTTCTTGTTCAATATTGTGATTATCATTCCAAAAATACTATGCTACTGCAGATTTGTCTATTTCTTTGTTCCTGATGTTCCTAAAATGCTCTTTCAGCCTAACATACAATCATATAATTCACCTTGCAGAATGCAATGGATTCAGCACTGAATTGGTCAAAAAGAACATTTATAAATTCAAAATACAACAGAGATGCAGACAAATAGCTACTCTTTACCTGATCAGTAATAAAACTTCATCCCAGAGCTACATACTTTCTCCAAAAAGTCTTCAAAGAACACATTACTTTGGCCCCACAAAACAGATTTAGTGTACAACACCTTTTGAAATCATATAATGCAAAGGAGAAACCCACAGTCTAAAAATCAGGTGTGTACCATGTAAACTGCAAAGGCTGTGACAACTTTTACATTGGAAAAGCTAAAAGAAATTTGTACATTTGGCTTAAAGAGCATTTTAGGAATATCAAGAACAAGTAAATAGACAAATCGGTGGCAGCGTACCATTTCTGGAATGATAGTCAGATATAGAACGAGAAATCCACTTATTAAAAAGTGTTCAGGGTTCAACTGTATTAACCATGTGGGAAAAGATATTCATAAAGAAACATGAAGGAAAATTGTTCAATTTTGACAATACCTTCGAAGAGAGCTCAAACTTCAAGTTCATCAAGATACCGACAGAGATGTCCCTATCACTTCTAAGGAGTTTACGGAATCAAAATTCAATAGTCGACATTAGTTGAGGATGTTAGAAAGGTCTAGGTAAACATTAGCAGTATATGGAGCATGGAGTACTAGTTCGACTGAAAATTATATTATTTCTGTACTTCTTTGTATCATAGTCCTTCCACATTGGAATAAATATGTAATGTTTATTTAATTATGTGTATTATGGAAGTAAATTATTCATTCATATAAAATTGTGATAGGCGCTTTAAAGTTTATTTTTCTATTTCAGCAAAGAACCTGCTAAGTTAAAGGACCTTTTGAGTAATATTTTATTAGCACTTAATGGTTAGTCACCAATCAACTGAGGATGAGACTGGGATATTCCTGAAAACATTGAGGTTTGCAATACTTAACTAGAGTGAAGTTTTAAGTTTTAGTAAAATATGACTCAATGTTCTTTGAATATGAAATTAGGTTCACTTTTAACAACTCTTTTAACATCATTTTTAACCTTTCAAGATAATACATATATATTTCAGAGATGTGAAGCCAAAATTAAATATTGTTACAACAAAACTAAATTGGGGAGTTAAAAATTTTTGGTCTATTAATTTTAGAAGGGCTTTGAGATGCATTAGAAATATCTTGTGTTTCATTTGAAGTTAAGTGACTAATAGGACAAATTAGCAAATTTGGGTAGAAGCATGTATTTAGTTGAGAATATAATACATAAACTCATATATTTACACATTTTACATATATTTAATTTGTAAACAAAAGACAATTTTGGCAAAATAGCCCTAGGATGGGCATATGCCTTTGTACCTTTCAGCCTCTGGCATACAGTTTCTCTGATCAACTGCTCTCATGGACCTGATGATATAAGTACACTATTCCACACATCCCAGGAGAAAAAAAGTGCCTGAGGTAGAATCCAGATCTGGAGATAGAAAGGCTACCATAACTTTTTCAGAGCACTTACCTACTATTCATTGATCTTATGTACAGCAAGTCCCAGAAACATTTGTTTTCTAACTTTGAATATATCCAGGGTCATATCTATGAGGGGGCGGGAGAGCAAATTTGGCTACTGCTTAAGGCAGTAAACTTTAAAAGGACACAACTTTTGTGGGAATGTGTCCAAAAAGCAAGGTTTAAATGATGCCTATTTCTAAAATTTAGAATGTATATTTGGCCTTTTCCAGCAATGTGTGGAGATGGTGCCAATGACTGTGGAGCACTGCGCGCAGCTCATGCTGGAATATCACTGTCTGAAGCAGAAGCCTCTGTAGCAGCTCCATTTACAGCAAGAGAACCAAATATTAACTGTGTGGTGCACATCATTCGTCAGTGTAGAGCTGCTCTATCAACATCAGCTGGAATTTTCAAATTCATGATTGCTTATTCTCTCACAGAATTTCTTTCCTCCATTCTCCTTTACTCAGTTGACAGTAACCTTACAGATTTGCAGTTCTTGTTCATTGATATTTGTCTTATCCTTAACTTTGCGTTCTTCTTTGGCAAGACAAAAGTATATTCAGGAAAGCTTGTACCTGAACCACCCCTCACTAGGCTTTTGTCCTTTCAGCCCATTGCTTCACTTGTGCTGCATCTTGCTGTAATAGTTGCCATACAGGTAATTATTTGATACAGAAATTATCAATCTACATTAAACAATCTTACTAGATTATATTATTAAACTTGTTATGAATAGTAATTCTCTACTAGTTTCCTGGAACTAATAGAGAAGATTAAAGTTGTGACTCTCACACCCATTAGTCAACTTTATATATATATACTTTAAAAAGCACTATCCTCTAGTGAGGATTAGCACTCTTATTTTATGAACACTAAAATACATACTAGAACACCACTAAGTCCTTACAACATCTCAGTTTGTGACCAATGACATGACTGAATATTAAGGGCAAAACAAATATACCTACAGTTGACTGTATTCAAAGGTACAGGTGAAAAAAGAACCAAAAATAGATGTTATTGGTACTTTCTGATCTAATATTTTCTTCTGTAACTAAAATATAGTTATTTTACTAGAGATTTCCATAATTCCCCTTTTTTATAAGAGAATATAGAGTTAGAATGACTGCTGTATGTTGAAGCTGACAGTCCTTGTAAAAAACATTATTGTTATTGTTTTTTTTTTTTTTAAATTCCTAAACGTTACTTAGAATTTTTGATACCAAGTCATTCCACTTGCCATTTACTATCCTTAAGACATTTCATAAAGCATATTTTGAATACAAATTCACTGATTAAAACTGAGTCAATAAGTGGAAGAGGTAACATCCAACCCCAAATCGCTCTATGTGTAGAAGAAAAGAGATGTAAATCTCCTGATTAAAAAATAAATTTGGAATTTAAATCATGGCTGGTTTTTGTCTATGAATCTACACATAACTTGGCCTTATATCCAAGACTGGACATCAAACAAATTTAGAAAGAGGGACAGTGTTGACAAGATAGGCATAAGAGTGAGAGAGAGAGAGAGAGAGAGAGAGAGAGAGAGAGAGAGAGACAAACAGATAAGACACACAGAAAATAGAGATAGGTTTACAATGATATTGATCAGCATTGAGACTTAATGCATTAAGTATTATGATTGAGTAGCAAATTTCTTAGGCATAGCCATTGAATATCATTTAACTGAAACATGTAGAGATATATCGAGATTTAACTGTATACGAAAGTGAAGCAGATGTGTAATAAATACGACTCATCTAAAAATTAATATGTAGAGATATAATCACTAACATTATCAAAGATTTCTTTAGCTTTTAGAGGCTTACGCAAGACTTTAAAAATACTGCCAAAAACTGTTAAGTTCTGTGCAATCCAAACTAAACTATGTAATACTATTTTTGAGTTTGATTAATGAGTCACTATGTTTACACTCAACTTCACTTACTACGTTCTTGTATAATTGAAACGTTTTCAAGATCATTCCATCTCATCTACACCTGTTTGGTGACTAAATGAACATTCTTCTTCCTCCACTACTTCTTCCTCCGATCCCTCTGGTGTTAGAGGCACTAAGTTTTAATACTTCATTTAATGCCGGGATTTCAAAATTTATAACTTTATCCCGTTATTTGGTTATGAATATTTTTTCCCAAATATCCAATTCTATGGGTGTACTTAAAGATTTTAACAGTTTTATGTTATGGCCAATGTTGTGGTTTTCTGTCCAAAAATGGTGTAACACTGCTGATTTTTCTGTTTGTTTCAACTTTATGTTCCTCTGGTGTTCTTTTTGCCTGGTTAACAAGTTTCTCTTAGTTTTTCTTATGTAGCTTTTAATATTTATGTAATACTATTCTTTGGTACTTCTAACAATCTTTGCAAAATATTTAAGATGCAAAAGAAAATTGTGAGATTTATACTCAATATACCCAGCAAAACTCCCAGTAAACCATTATTTGATGAGTTAAAAATTCCAGTAGTTCCACTGGTTATGTATACACTACTTCACATACTTTTGTAAAATCAGAACATGTTTCGGGAACATTTGCTCCCATCACTAGCTGACAACCAACTAGTTGTATTGATGGAGGTCTCTAGTGGTGGTGGTGGTGATGATATGATCATGCTGAGCTGGTCCAATTATGGGAGTTCAAAGTTAATGTCATGACAGCATGTTGGCCATGGTAGCTCAATGGTTAAGAGTGACTGGACAAAGACCGGGAGATCTATGGTTCAAATCCCGGCCATGGCATTGAATTTTTCAGTCTGACTATATCTATCCAAAACCTTAGCCTATATATGACTAGTGTGAAAGACCAATTAATTTCCATCAATTAACTTAATAATAATGGTTTAAAGATGAAGCCTGGGACTCAGGTACTTACAATAATAATTCATCACAAACGGTGTGTATCTCATATATGAGAAACCCTAGTGGTGTACTGGAAAACATACGAGTTAATTGGAGAATTTAATGTCATGATGGCACCTTGGCCATGGTAGTTTAATGTTTAATAGTGACCGGAGAGGATATCCATGGTTCAAATCCCGCCCATAGCATTGAATTTTTTCAATCTGACTCTATCCATCCAAAACCTAAGCCTATATATAGCTAGTGTGGAAGAACGATTCATTTCCATCAATTAACTTTATAATAAAATCTTTGCTTTTTTTAATGTGGATATTTTCCTATATTGAGATCTCATTTGAGTATCCTACCATTCTAAGAAGATTGACTTCCAGAATAATATAATGATGGTTATTCTAAAAATATGGTGGAATGGCTGATCTTTCCATTGTTCCTTGAAAGAGCATGCTTCATCCAAAATAACATTGATAGTTTTGAAACAAATGCTAATTATCATCTTCACTTCATGACAATCTCTCATCATTTACATATAGGAAACTAAAGAACCACAAGGAATCAAAATAGTATGAGACCAACATGACAGGATGCAAAATTATACAATTAACTTTGTCAGGATCTATTAACATGTATATGTGTGTGATCGCATGTGTACACATGGCATCTATATAAATGGCAGTAAAGCAGAAGTAGGAGTAGGGTGGAGCAGTAATTTTTTTTTTTTTAACTTACGTCCTCCAATTTTAAGTCATATCGGATGATGAATGAAATGGGTGAAATGATGCTCATATGAGCCCGGGGTCCATGGAGCTAAGAGTTACCTGACATTCGTTTTTCAGGATAAGGGAAAACCCCAGAAAAAGCCTTGACCGAGATTCGAACTCGGGACCTCTCGAACCTGAGGCAGACATGCTACCATCTACGCTACCAAGGCGGGCAAGAAGTAATTGATCATAGAAGTGAACATGAGTTACAATGCAAATTAGACGAACAACACTCTAACAACCAAGTTGAACAACTTGTAATTTTGAAGGTGGTGAAAAAAAAAATTGAAGTAATGCAAATTATGGAGGATGTGACCAAAATGAAGTAACATACTCAGATAGTAAGGTTACAATAAATTCATTACAGAACTATGAACTCCAAGTTATCTAATCAAAGCAATTGAACTATAGTTAACAGCATTAGGAAAATGAAACTTAAACCTAGAAATAAGTTTAATATAATAATTTGCTAATGCCAAAATTCTTAGTATAATCTCATTATATGTTCTTAATATAATAATGTTTTTAGTGAATAGATGTGCTGTACAAATTAAGGACAATCATAAGTGCAATATTAGAATACAATTTAACTATAATAGGGAAAATGTAAACAAAAAAGCGACAAAGAATGATCTTTTAATAATGGGAAAAATTTTGTATAATAAGTTACCAATGAATTAAAATCTTTAAATGGTAACATGTTTCAAAAAAAGCTAAAATGTTACTTAATTAAAAAATGCTTGTACACAATAGATGAGCTGTAAATAGAATGAATTATGCAACTGATTGTAAATAATTTTCTCTTTTTATATTTTATTAACGATGCTTCAAACTTATAGGAAGTCTATAAGCTAATAAAAATGAACTGAATTGAATTGAAAGATGTTTCCAGGCACACATAGGAATATCGGGTAGTGAAATTGTAAGCCAAATGGCAAAGAAAACAAGAAGAATACAATAGAATTGCACAAACCACTGTTAGGTAGATACTAAGACAAGAAAGTCTAAACATTGGGAAAAGCAATGAAAAATACAACTGATAGCCAAGAAATAAAGAAGTATTTTACTACTGTTGTTAAAAATGAAATTAAGAATAACATTACAAAAAATCTTTCTACAGTACTGAGAGGAACTGCTGACTAAATACATACTACTTCAGATTTCACATCACAGAGGACCCAAATTGTCCTTACCATGGAAGAAACTAAGCAACAGACCGCATCATATCATCATATATAACTGCACCATACTTGAGGAGAAAAGGAAAACATTCAGAATAAAATAATTCAAAGAGGAGAAATATGGCCACGAACCAAAACAAAATTAGTGAAACAATGCTTAAAAAATATTGTTAGTATGTAAATGCTATTGATCTAAGTAATCCATAATTAAAGAACTGTATATAATTAATGTAATTATGTAATAGCAATTAATATTTGAAGTTTAGAGAATAATATAGAAGTCAATAGCATGTAAGAGCAGAGCAAATATATAGTATTGCAAACTTTAATGGAATGTGAAACAATAAATGCATACATGCACACATACATACACATGTACATGCAAGCACACACATACCTACAAAGCTGAAAGACAAATCCATAATACAACTAATATCATCAGAGCAGTAGGTTATGAAAATGTCCATTATAATCCCATGTTCCAAAATTCTCCCACCACAATATTTACCTATTTCCTCCTGGATATTAATACCAAAATTGAACTTGAGATTACATGTGACTTTAAACTTTTTCAGGTTGGTGCCTTCTTCACTGTTCGAGTCTTTCCTTGGTACCATCCATTCAAACATACAGACACCAAAATATATGCTAGTTATGACAATTTTGCTGTATATGGTACATCGCTATTTCAGTATATAGCTTCTGCAGTAGCATTTTCCCAGGGTAAACCTTATCGTCAGGAAGTATATACAAACTGGTGGCTACTAGGCTCCCTTATTGTAATGACACTTGTATGCATCTACCAGGTAAGTCTGCTTTAAATTTTTTTCACAGTTTAATAGAAACATTTTTGTAAAGCTTTAATGTGGCATATCTATATTCTGCACAAAAACATTTTACTGGACATATTCATTTTCAAACTATGTGTGTGAATGTGCAAGAGAGAGAATTGGGCAAAGCAGTCTTTTTTACGTTAAATTTGCTATCAAATGCATAAAACCAATTTCATAATATGGCTATAAATAACACAAGTAACTGTACTTGAGTCTCCTTTATATTAATTTTATTATCCAATACTTTAGTTAGATAGAGTGAACCTGAAAAATTCAATGCCATGGCCGGGATTTCCGTCCTGGTTTCCGTCCAGTTGCTCTTACCCATTGAGCTACCATGGCAAACGTGCCATTCTGACATTCAATTCTTCAATTGACTAGCCTATATACAACTAGTGAGAAGAAATGATTAATTTCCATCAATTAACTTAAATAATAAGAGTTTAATTATGAAGCTTGGGATTTTAGTACTTAGAATAGTAAGTTGCCACAAACAGTGTATCTCAAATACGAGGTCCCCTAGTGGTTTACCGGGAAAATATATGACTTAGTTGGAAAATTTAATGTCAGAACGGCACGTTGGCCATGGTAGCTCAATGGGTAAGAGCGACTGGATGGAAACCAGGAGATCCGTGGTTCAAATCCCGGCCATGGCATTGAATTTTTCAAGTTGACTCTATCTAAAACCTTAGCCTATATATGGCTAGTGAGAAGAAATGATTAATTTCCATCAATTAAATTATCCAATACTTTGTTGAAATACTTATTGAAATAATTAAGAAATGCTATTTGGAAGAGGAATTTAAATTGAAGGTGTGCTTGAAAAATAATGTTTCAGTCTAATACATGTGAATCTAGTACTAGGCCACACAGATGGTAAAGTGACTGGCTGCTGCACCTACCATTAGGTTAATTCTCAAGCTCACAGCAATTGGTACATGTATTTAACAATTAAGTTTGGGTGGTTGTATGGTGTAGAACTTTGTTGGTTGTTAAGAATGTGTCGGTGTACTACATTTTTACACATAAAAATGTTATTATCTTCAACAAAATTAAATAAGATATCCAGAAATTATGTCTGCTTATTCCTTTCCCCTTCCAGAATAAATAACAATAACGTCAATGACACAAACATCTATAACCATGTGTGGCTTAAAAAAGGGCCTTTGCTTCCATATGAGCACATTTAAAACAAAAGTCAACCAATATAAAAAGTTCAATGTTTTCCCACCACCTACATTAGCAAAATTTAAGTTATATAATTTGAAACTATGTACTTCTTATTGCGACTGATACAAAGTAAATAAAATGAGCTTTCTGTGAGAATAATATCTCTGAATTGGTATTACATAGAGAAAATCATGTCACTATTATGGCATATTAAATCTTGTAGGAATGTTTTTAAGTATCATTTTAGAGTCTGCTAATGAGTTTCTTTTTTAAAGTATACATTGGTTCTAGAGTTTGAAAAACAATAAGCTATATAGGAGGGTTGCTCAGAATGTTCTTGGTGAAAAAGAAAGCTACAAGACTTTTTAATTAAATTTTCTTTCTTCCTGCTTTTATTTCAACATACCTACTAATCTTTGACCCCATACTGCCACGTGATTAATACTGTAACTCTTTATACCTTCAGTACAAAATTATTTATCCAAATTTGTAAAATAAGAATTTATCTAGCTTATGATCTCCACATCTGAGGAAAATCTTTGTCCAACAAGACATTTCTTCAAATTTGTAGGGAAGAAAAACTCACTGGGAGCCAAAATGTAGTGCAATGGTGCCATTTGACAGCATTTCAAGAGCAAATAATGTCACTTTGCAATTGCAACAGAAGAAGTATACTCAGGTACATAGCCTTGATGCAAAGAATTTTGTTCTTTAATTTGCATGGTGCTTGGCTTTCATGGCTCCTACAACTGCTCCAGCAAAACTGCACAGTACTTTATTTTGTTGGTTTTGCCATCTTCCAGATATTCTACCAAAATCATACCTTAGACGTCCTATAAAACAGTGGTTTTCATCTTTCCTACTCAAGCAACATATTTGGTCTTTATGGAGTGCTTTTACACTTTGCATTGATTGTCTGGACTTCCTCTTCATATTTGGCATATGACAGTTAATCCATGTTTTGTGGACAGTGATGTTAGGTTTCAAAAGGTCGGTCAAGTTGTGTCTAAACATACCCATGCATTCTTGTGAAATATCCAATCAGTAGTTTACTTAATACTTTAATACAATAAAATATAATCATTTGCCACAGGGCCTGCCTTGGTAGCATAGATGTAACATGTCCACCTCACGCTCAAGAGGTCCTAAGTTCGAATCTCGGTCAGGCTGGATTACCTAGATAAAACTTTTTCTGAGGTTTTCCTTTAAGAAAGACGAATGTTGGGTAACTCTAAGCTCTATGGACACTCATTTCAGCATCATTTCACCTATTTCATTATCATCCAATATGACTTAATGTTGAAGGACATACATTTTTTTAAATGACACAAACTTCACTAACTTTTTAAGGAAATTGATGAACTCTCCACAGAATTCAAGAGACTAGTTTCACAAATCCTTATTTGCATCATCAGTCTGTTTATTCCTGTTGCTATCATTACAGTCACTAGATGCCAGATTATTTGTATATTTATTACCAAATTCTGAAAATAAAACAAACTTAAAGACAGAATTGATTGGTAGCATTTCAAAATTTACTAAGCGATTTCTATTTTATAAAATAAATATTTTCTCCCAAACAATTAAATCTATTGGACCATTCAAAAGCTTTAATAATTTAATTTCTGGATTTATTTCATGGATAAATAACCAAAAATTATCAGCCATGTCTGATTTATCAATCTGGTTATACTTAATATTTCTAAAATGTTCCATCATTCTAATTTATAAATTATGTTTGATCCTTCCATTGTAAACTCAGTCATAATCCAAACAATTGTATTGACAACTTATCAGAGACATTATCTTTTTTAGAAAAATGTTTACCTGTTTTATTATATTTATTTTGAGGAACCAAAATTATACCAAATTCTTTAAACATATTTTGAAACCTTTTATTAGCCCAAGGATGGTAAGTAAATTTTTTAAAATTATAATCATCTTTTATTTTTTTTAAGGGCAGAAATATAATTTACATTTTATTTATATTTGAATTTTTCAATCTTCTTATTTATAAAATCTTCATTAAAATCATTAATTAATTCAATATAATAATATGTTTATATTCTCTATTAAATTCCTCTTTAAAAAGCAAAGTTTGTAGCAAATAGTTATATTTTATTGTAATATTTGTGCTGCTTCATGTTGCTAGCTTTTGTTCTTATGTATTAATTTAATACCTATCGTAACTACAAGTTTTCTCATATTATGAAAAATGCTTATGCAAAATATACCTAAAATGATCTAAAGAGATTCCATCAACATCAACAAGCTCACATATACTGTTTTGTCTGTCATTAAACATGGCATTGTGAGTTTTTATGATGTCCTCTTCAGTCTTAGTGGTAAATAGACATTCTGGATACTCATAATTAAAAATGAAAATATGGCTACATTTAAATCCTCCACTCCATTTCTTCACTATAGAAAATTGTAATGAAGTAGCTTCTAAAGAATAATTATGTTTCTTTTTTATTTCGGTTATTACAAGGGGCGTTCAGAAAGTAAGTTCTGTTTCAATTTATCTCCGCTGCAGCGCTGCAATCGCAGTTCCGCATATGCGCGGTAGACGCTCTGTATCAATGAGAAGAAACGTGCGCCATTGTGAGATCGCTGTCAGTCACGTACGCTTTGTTGTACTTGTTTACAATGTCGGTGTTGATTGAAAATACCGCCGCTTGTGAAATCAGATCTGTGATTCGTTTTCTGGATACTAGGAAAGTGAAACCAATTGAAATTTATCGGTAAATTTGCAATGTTTACAGACAAAAGTGATATAATGGTGAGAAGATGGGTCCGACAGTTCAATGAAGGACGTAGTGGGCGTCCATATTTGGTTACAGAAGAACTGGTTCACGCGATTGATGACAAGATCAAGGAAAACCGCAAGTTTACAATTAGTACTCTCGCTATGGAATTTCCCCAAATCTCACGATCACTAGTTCATGAAATTGTTACCGAAAAACTGAAATTTCGTAAACTTTGCTCACGTTGGGTGCCAAAGATTCTTACTGAGCAGCTCAAAACAAAACGGATGGGTAGTGCACTTCAGTTTTTGACCCGTTATGATGAAGGCGAGGAAGAATTTCTGACACAGATAGTAAGAGGAGATGAAACTTGGGTTGCCCGCCTTGGTAGCGTGGTGGTAGCATGTCTGCCTCACGTTCAAGAGGTCCCGAGTTCGAATCTCGGTCAGGGTGAGTTATCTGGATAAGGTTTTTTCCGGGGTTTTCCCTTATCCTGCAAGACAAATGTCTGGTAACTCTAAGCTCCATGGACCCCGGACTCGTTTGAGCATCATTTCATCCATTCCATTCATCGTCCGATGAAAGTAAGCGTCAATTAATGGAATGGATGCACACCTCATCTGCAAAGGTTAAGCCGAAACAAATCTTGACACCTCGAAAAATGATGAGCAGTGTTCTGGGACAATTCAATTCATGCCAAAGGATCTTCTCCCATTAGTCCTGGACCCGTAGAACCAAGGACCCGGACCTCCTTCGACCAGGGAGTTACCAAGCTGTCCCGAAAGGGCGCCCGGTGCCTCCGTGGGGCTTTCCATAGAGCAAGACCTAGAGACTAACAAGGCCCCCCCCCCATCTGGTCCTGTGGACTCAAGACGGGATGGAAGTGGATACGCCACCAAAGTGGGAAGGCTACCGATATAACCTCGGTAGGGCCGCCTGGTGATCTAGCACACCTTCTACTAGCTATGCAGGCTAGTACGCGGGAATATTAATGGCTTCTCTCCACCCCGTCCGGAGACGTACCCGATTTCCCACAGGTATCGGGAACCACTGTCCCCTCGAGTCCAACCCAATCCGAACAACCCAATCCGGGAGGGGCTCGAATGTTTGACCCAAGGTTTCTCTAGTCAGAGGTACCACGAGTGTTAGGGGTCCACAGCGCCCGCACCACGGCAGCTGAAGGGGACGGATCCCCTCCACTACGGGAAGTGGAAAGGCATCTTTCTTATTGATCTCTTGCCACGTGGTCAAACAATGAAAGCAGATGTTTATTGCGAGACACTTAGGAAATTGCGCCGCGCAACACAGAATAAGCGCCGAGGAATCCTGTCAAAAGGTGTTGTGTTTCTTCATGACAACGCACGACCACACACTTGCAAATGCAACGGAAAACATCCTACAGGGATTTGGCTGAGACGTGTTTGACCACCCCCCGTACAGCCCTGACATCGCTCCTAGCAACTTTCATCTTTTTTACATCTCAAATCTTTCCTTGGCGGCCAACACTTCAACAATGACGAAGAGCTGAAAAAAAAATGTTTCCAACTGGTTGAAGACACAGGCGGCAAACTTCTATGAAGAAGGTATACAAAAACTTGTGCCTCGCTATGACAAATGCCTGCAAAATTTCGGCAGTTATGTGGAAAAGAAGTTTAAGAGTTGTAAAATTTTGTGCAATAAATAATTTTTCTGTGTCTGTACACAATTTAATTTTATTATCAAACAGAACTTACTTTCTGGACGTACCTCATATTAAGCCTTTTAATAAAAAATATTTATTTGGTACTTGAAATTCAGTTTATCTACTTTTAGAAGAAAAAAAAGGACTTATTTGGTTTATTTTGCAGCACTATAGCAACCAAAGAAGCTATAGCACACATGTAAAATTGTACTTTGCACTATTTGATATGGCCAGCCCCCTCTTTGTGTCAAATTAAAATTACTCAACTGTTTTCATATGAGATTTTATACATTCATTTGCTGATACTAATTATGAAATATTTGTTTTTATTCAGGTAACATATCCAGCACAGTGGATGCTTGATACAATAGCATATATTGTCACTCCAGGCTACAACTTCCGTCTGCTAATTCTCTGTATGGGTACTGTTAATTTCATTCTTGTGCTTCTTATGGAAAAGTTAGTTGTAAATAACTTGCTTGTTAAGAAACTCTATCCATTCTGGAGAATATTGGTAAGATTCACTTCCAAACATCGCAAGACAGAAAAGAATCTGGCTGACTGACCAACAACTGCATCTAATGAATCTGCAAAGGTTGAAAACGGAAGAAATGCTGTTCCAAATAGGAATATTGTTATGGAACCTAATGTGAAATATAATGTTCTATTTAGGAAAATTATTCAAAGTAAATGATGACATACCCAATAATGATAGTTGGTATGTAGTTAGAACGCAAAATGCGAAGGCCTATTTTCTTCTCTTCTTCACACTTTAGAAGAGCAGAGTATGAAAACAAGAGCAAGAAAGAAGAAAAAGAAAAGAAAAGAAAGAAGACAACATCTGTGATATTAATTTGATAATATTTTTATTACATGTATACCTTCTTTTATATTAAATCACTACTAAGTACCTATTACAGAATAACTGGATTGACTTGCAGAGTACTATATTACTCAGTAATATAATCAGTCATAAATTATTAATCTTATTTATGACTAGCAGAAGTTACAGTTAAACACTGGAAACTATTGCTTATTATTACATTTAGAGAGAAAATGAATTTTAATTTGAGCAACCAGAATTTAAATTGCAGAAAAAATGACATACATAATAGAAAGAATGCTGCTTTTATGCAAACCATGCCCTTAAACATGTTTACAGTGTTTTATTATTCAGCACACTTTTTAACAAATCCTCTTTCTGTAATAGTAATCAGGAGTTACAGACAACTGTGATATTCAAACAGGTTAATAACCAGTTGAAGTATTAAGAGTACAGTAATGTTTATATTGTACTTTATGGTAGTAATTTAGAACTGAGTACTGTAAATGTCACTTTATCTAACAGGCCAAGAGGCTTCTAGTTTACTTGAATCATAGTACATCATCTGATAAAAAATGGGACTCGATTTAGAAGTCAGGTGCTAATGTTGGGACACACTTGGAATAGCAACACACTTTTAGAATGCATATTTTATACTTCTCATTCTGAACAAACTTTTCAAATATATTTTCTACTTAATTTTTCTGTTTGACACTGTATATAAATGTTAGAAATCTTAATACATGGTGACTGTTGAGCATTAGTGTGAACATTCTCACAGTTAACGACTCTAAACATGTATAGCACTTATGTTAACAACTGGATCAGTAAACCTATCAGAAATGTAACAACCTGTTAGTAAATCAGCTGGATTTCACCACTAATTAAAAATACTGCTCAGAATCACACAAAATTATAATTGTCAGTTTTCCTATTTGTATTAATGTGTAAGTATTATACTTTTGTATTATTTATAATGAAAACATGTTTTAAGATAAATTATTTTTATTTACTATTTAAGTATATGAGCATTGTATTCTGAAAGAGTAACTACGTACTCTTACTAGGAAAGTGTTCCCCACTAAAACATATATATGGTATATGCCAGTTAACCTTTTAGTACAGCTAAAGTAAGTCCCAGGTCTACAGTTTAGGACATAAGCAATAGTGGACTTTAGAAGGCTGAATAGGCTTGTACTTGAACCCAACTAGCCACAGCATCTTATTCACATAACGTAAATATAAACCAACTGTTATTTAGTCAGTAAAATAGAAGCTACATTATGTACCTTTAACAAAGGAAATTTTCATTAGCTACAATTTAATTAAATAGTATTCATATGATTGAATGATGTATGAGGTTATGAATTAATATAATTCATAACATCTGTTTTATTTCCTTTTACCTATTGTCTTTCCATTTTTAAGGAATATGTGAATTTTTTTGACTTGCCAGCCTTAGTTATGATGCTTGGATTATGTTTGCTTTATACTTAATATATTTTACTTTAATTATCATGTTACAATATACACAGGAATAGAATGTTATGTATTTCCTTATATTCATTTAGTTCAGTTTACTGTTATGTCAGAGTATGATATACAGCTATGTGTGATACAAATATCATTAGCAGCTCTTAGCCTTTTGCATTTAAAAGAATAAAATCATTTTGTTTATCAGGTAATATATGTTATTTTAACTATGCTAATATGATGCAGGCTATATACATTCCTATTTATGAATTACAGGGTTCATTTAAAACCTAACAGGCATACTGCATTTCATTTGTGTACAATTAGTTCTGCCACAGCTGGCTTTGCTGCTATATAAAGTCTGCATGTAAAGCATGTATAACTCTATTACTTTATGGAAGATGCTGGAAATGTTGTTTCCCCCCTCAGCTAAAAAAAAAACATTAAATCGGTAGAGCACATTCTAAATCACATGATTAAGTTGAGCCTCTGTAATCTTTCTGATTTTATTTCTAATATTTTGTCTTAGTTCTTCCAGTGTATGAGGATCTGTCTCGTAAGCTTTGTCTTTCAGATTACCCCACAAGTAAAAATCACACATTGTTAGATCAGGGCAGCGAGAGGATCATACATCAGCACTAATCACTCCATCTTCAAACACTGCCCTAATTTTATTCATGGGCTCCTCTACTGAATGGACAGCAGCAGAAGCTTGTTGAAACCTCCATATGATTTCTCTTCTTCTGTCAGTTGATGATAAAATGGGGTCAAAATGTAATTTTGGTACCTTTCTGCACTTAGAGTTTGCTCATAGAATATTGGATGAATTATGTGCCTAGCACTAACAGCACACAAAACTTCAACTTTCCAATCATAATGAGGGATTTCTTGAGTGTGAATGGATTTTGAGAGGCCCAGTTCCAACTGTTATGAGTGTTGACATGACCCACTGAGGTGGAACCACGCCTCGTTGGGAAAGAACAGAAGCTATGGATCAATTAAACAGTCATTTACTGATGAAAGAACCCATTTACAATAATGCATTCACCTTGTTTTAAAACATGGGTGCTTGTACACTTATATGGTTTCAGTTTTAATAATTTAATTGCTGTATATGTAGAAGACTGAAATTCCCACCTGTTGTGCTAATTTTGGGATGGACTTGGTTGGTGAACACTCAAAACATGTGCCTATGTCATCTAACTTTTCCTCTGTTAACACTCTACATTTATGCTTTCATTTTTGTTTGGCAAAGAACCTGTGCTTTTGAATTTGTTCACAATCTCATGAATTGTAAATCTGAAAGGAGGCACTTCACCAACATGTCTTGGTGATTCCCATTTATATTAACTTTTATACAGGACAATGCATTACTCGAGTCAAGCAGCTGTTCATGTTTGTGGCTGGTATAATACTGCTGTGTGGAGTGCACACCACTAACCCCATGCACAATGGCAGACAATAGTGGGGGAATCCAGCAAGGTCATGGGAGAGACAAAATGCCATGTGCTCTGTTAGGGTTTAAATGAAGAACCCTGTATTTACTTACACATAAATGAAAAGAAAGGTATTTTTAATTGTTTCTTTGTGAGTCTTGAATGTCTGAACTGAGAATAAAATTTTGAAAGAGATTTCTCATTAATTACTGCTACTCTCCCATTAATATGAAATAAAATACTGGAATTAGAAATCAGTATTATATGGCACAAACTTGTAACTTCCTGAATATTTTCTCATGTTGTAATCATTTGGCTAAGATGCTATTTATGACAAAAAGTTTCTTAAGCAATTCTAACCTGCACTATGAAAGATACTCGCTTCAGATAAAGCAAAAGAAACTGTGAGGTATGTCACTGACTTCTTACAAAGTTGGGTTCAGGAAGCAGATAATATTTTCAGTCCCAGTGCATCTTTAGAGGTATTCATCTCTGAGCCATCTAAGACTTTATTAGTACCATTTCTTCTTCTTCTTCTTCTTCTTCTTCTTCTTCTTCTTCTTCTTCTTCTTCTTCTTCTTCTTCTTCTTCTTCTTCTTCTTCTTCTTCTTCTTCTTCTTCTTCTTCTTCTTCTTCTTCTTCTTCTTCTTCTTCTTCTTCTTCTTCTTCTTCTTCTTCTTCTTCTTCTTCTTCTTCTTCTTCTTCTTCTTCTTCTTCTTCTTCTTCTTCTTCTTCTTCTTCTTCTTCTTCTTCTTCTTCTTCTTCTTCTTCTTCTTCTTCTTCTTCTTCTTCTTCTTCTTCTTCTTCTTCTTCTTCTTCTTCTTCTTCTTCTTCTTCTTCTTCTTCTTCTTCTTCTTCTTCTTCTTCTTCTTCTTCTTCTTCTTCTTCTTCTTCTTCTTCTTCTTCTTCTTCTTCTTCTTCTTCTTCTTCTTCTTCTTCTTCTTCTTCTTCTTCTTCTTCTTCTTCTTCTTCTTCCTCTTCTTCCTCTTCTTCCTCTTCTTCCTCTTCTTCCTCTTCTTCCTCTTCTTCCTCTTCTTCCTCTTCTTCCTCTTCTTCCTCTTCTTCCTCTTCTTCCTCTTCTTCCTCTTCTTCCTCTTCCTCCTCTTCCTCCTCTTCCTCCTCTTCCTCCTCTTCCTCCTCTTCCTCCTCTTCCTCCTCCTCCTCCTCCTCCTCCTCCTCCTCCTCCTCCTCCTCCTCCTCCTCCTCTCCTCCTCCTCCTCCTCCTCCTCCTCCTCCTCCTCCTCCTCCTCCTCCTCCTCCTCCTCCTCCTCCTCCTCCTCCTCCTCCTCCTCCTCCTCCTCCTCCTCCTCCTCCTCCTCCTCCTCCTCCTCCTCCTCCTCCTCCTCCTCCTCCTCCTCCTCCTCTTCCTCTTCCTCTTCCTCTTCCTCTTCCTCTTCCTCTTCTTCTTCTTCTTCTTCTTCTTCTTCTTCTTCTTCTTCTTCTTCTTCTTCTTCTTCTTCTTCTTCTTCTTCTTCTTCTTTTTCACCCGGGGTATGTTAAACTAATCTTTTTCCTATGTGTTGTTCTTTTCTTAGTTCCCAGTATTTTTTCATTCTATCTGACCTTTCTTACCTTTCATCTGCCGAGATAATGGGTATGCATTTTAATGTAGTTTTATCTTTGAACCTCATACTTTCGTTTTTAGTTATTACTTTTGCTGTCCCATCAAGATTTGAATTTTCTGTGACTTTTAATTCTGCTAAGTCTTTTCAGTTTTTTTTTAAGCCAGTTAGGTTTTGTTTTACAATTAAGGAAGAAATCAAAGATTTATTTTAGTTAATCTGATAGAGTTAATTCTGAGAAGATGGCCATAAAAAGTTATCCTCCTTTTTCGCATAGTATCTGAGAGTTTTTCAATTTTCTTATAGAGAGTTTCATTCTTGATGTATATTATTTTATTATCTTGAAAGTTTGGTCCTATGATCTTTCTTAATATTTTCCGTTCTTTTAATTTAAACTTCTCTATCTGACCCTTGAAATTCATGTTGAGTGTTTCTGATGTGTACAGTGCTTCTGGTTTAATCACTGTTTAATTTTGGATCCCTGATAGTGATTTTTTTATTATAAGTATCTTTTGTTAATTGGAAAGCTAGTTCAAGTTTATTTTTTTTCTGGACTCCAATGCTTTGTTTTCCTTTAGTACAATTTCATTCATCCATTATTCAAACAATATTTAAGACAGAAATTTCTTTTCTCTGAAATACTTGTACATTAAACACAAGAGGGTCAGAAGCCAAATTAATGTAAAACACAGTGTACAAAATGTACATAATAGCAGTCTATAATGAGAAATTTGTTTCAATGAGGCTCCTATAGCATTTATTCATTTATTGTTAAAAAGAAGCTCTTTAGACGCCATTAATAAGCAAAATGAACAGTTGAGCTGTTTTAAAACTGTATTTTGTAGCTCTGCAGGACAGAGACAAAATACAAGACCATTCCTTGAACATGTTTGTTAAAATCTTCCTTTATAGTTAACTTGTGATTTATGTGATTTCTGTTAAAGTCTATTTATAATTTTAATTTCTAAATAGTGAAAAGTTATGGAAATAAATAACAGACAGAAGGCAAAAAATGTTCCATGATCAGTAAAAAAGTATTATGTTGACTCAGGATTCTTAAACATCTGAATTGTATTAATGAGCAACACACTAAGATTACTTCTTCAGAAGACTTGTTGAATATGAACAATTTTATCCAGAAATTTATACTTCTAATCTCCAGCTTATAATAAACATTGTTAATATAACATACATACATACATCTTGTTTTTTCCAATTCCTGAACTCCTTTCCTTTAATGTTTACAAGAAAGCATTTTCTCAAGTTTATCAAACTTAGAATTGCTTACCTTTAGAAGTGTGCTAAATTATGTTTCTTAAGTTTGATTCTTGTAATTCATGATAAGAGTTTTATTAACAGAAAATTAATTAATTGCTTTTCACACTAGCCATGTGTAGGACGAAGTATGGAAAGGTAGAGTCAGACTGAAAAATTCATTGCCATAGCCAGGATTTGAACCTCGGATATATTGGCCATGGTAGCTCAATGGTAAGAGCAGCCAGACAGAGACTGGAAGATCCGTGGTTCAAATTCTGGCTATGATAATGAATTTTTTAATCTGATTCTACCTTTCCATAGTTTTATTAACAGTTTGCAGGAAAGAAAATAGGTATGCAGTATGATAAAGCAAAAGGATTCAATATTTTGCAAGAATAAGTAGTTCATCCAATCAAGAAAAAAGAAGTCCCATAAACATAGATTCTAGATTGAGTCTTCCAAGCTAGATGATAAAAGAGCTATGAATTATAAAAATGAAACTTTTACTTTATACCTTCTATTTAACTAACTAGACAAATGTGACCTTAGTTTTCATAACTGTTTGCTATAGAGGGCAATGACTATGATGAATAACAGCCAGAAGTTGCTTAAATATGAACTAAAGCTTTCCTGATTATAAACATACTCTAAGTATGCCTGGAAGCTCGAGAACATTTAGAGCAAAATTTCTTATTTTATGCCATGCTGTGGGCTTTACTAGTGAGTGTGATGCTTTTAATTACAAAATCTTTTAGTAACATCTGCATAGATTGTTGGCATTAATTGTATAGTTCCATTGGAGGGGTTTGCATTGTTTACGTGGCAGCAAAGTCATGAAAAAGTTCCATTCAGATTGACCAATACATGGATTTGAACCCAACTTCTCCTGTACAGGAGTCATAGATGTTAAACCTGATTTGTTCACCTCTTTGCACTTTGTTTCTTTTTAGTGCACAAAAATGTGGTTCACCCTCTTAAACAATGAGTAAATCTCTAAATATTTTAAAATCTAAAATATGTACGATGGTCGACTGATAACTCCTGGGTCTCACATAGAGATGGTGCCACTGGGCCACTGACGGATACCATCATATAGTTTAATTCTAGACTAGTTTGCATCTATAGTTACAGGTCAATTGCTTGTTTAGTTTTTGAATGAATAAACAAGACAACTGTAGAGGTTTCACGAAAATGGAGGATTTGGAAAAAAGGGCAGTGATTAAATATTTCAATTTGAAAGGCTTAATACCTAAAGAAATCAAGAAGGAAATCGACAGTACTTTGGAAGACTCTGCCCCTTCATACACAATGATTAAAAGGTGGATTTAAGAGTTTAAAATGGGACATACAAATACTAATGGTGAGCCGTGCTCTGGATGCTGTTGTCATCTTTTGTCTCATAAATGGACATGATTGTTTCAATAACCAATCATCTTTATAGGACTGGACTTTCAAGCCCTGCATACTGCCTACTGTGTACCAGAGAAGAAATTATGAATATGGGACATCTATGTAGAATCATGCTAAGCTTTGAATACGTATCCTGATTATGTCATCAAATACTGGGAGGCTAGAAGGAGAATGACTTGGTTGTCAATTCCTGAGCATTAGATACACACAGACATATTTCTAGAGTCCAACATAAGAACATTATTTCGAACGTCGGTTTGTACTCATAGTCTTAACGTACTCTTATTCTTAACGGGAGAAACAGCCGGCAGATCCGCCGCTACTACACAAGCGATTTCTGTAGCATTTCCGTGAGAGCGGCAGACTGTCGTCGCGTCATTCAAGAGAAATGGTTTGCTATATAAATAAATACTGAGAATCTTAAATGTAATTTCTCACATGGTTTTCATCTTGCTGATTTCATGTGAAACGTCAATTTTGCTTTATTTGCTGCTACTTGAATTTAGTAATACAAGTTCTTTCGTTAATTTTCCGAAGCCATGTACTAGTTCGTAAAACTCGTTTGTTTCTTGCCGTCCAATATATAATCTTGGAAGATAATAGGTTTAACATGATGGTGTTTCTTAACTAATTATGGTATGACCTCCAAGCAATAGGGAAAACTGATTAAAACAACTTATCGTATAGGTATTAACCAAAGCACGGCACAATCTTTAGAACCAGTTGTTGCATCACACATTGCAAAACTTCTTGCATGATTGGACTTTCCAATCGAGAGTTCGAGTTGTTCGAGGGTTCATAGAAGTAATGCCTTCTTGTTCTTTTTCTTTAGTTTAAGATACATAGTTAATTGGTTATGTGTCTACATCTTCAGCGATTTTACATATGGTAAGAAGGAAGGCACAAATATATATTTTGTCTTCATTTTTGAAAGCACAATAATAATGTTGGATTTATAATGAAGTGATAGTGGTGACGCGACGCGACAAAATGACGACTGCGAAAAGGTTGGACTGAAGTAAACGGTCACAGAACGCAACCGCATCTTTCATTGACTGCAGTAGAGTTCGTTGCTACACCGCTTGTATGCTGTAGGGCCGATTTATATTTAACTTTAGTCAGAGACATCAGAATATCTTCCACGTGGAATAAATCACATGATAGGTGCAGTAAACACATTTGTTGCGATATCATTAATAGTAAAAAAAAAGACTATACCACATAAAAGTGTCCTTTCACCTTAGCAAAGTGTCACTTCCTTGTGAACGGCAGATTTTAGATCATGTGGCGTCACCATTTTCGCTCCATTGTGGGCACAATTGTAAGACTCATCGGGTTATTTTCTTTCCACAGAGATTGCCTTCATTGCTGTGTAACGACAGCTTCAGTGACTGTGGATTAAATCTCTGGTGGGGTACAGAGAAGAGTATTAATATTCACATTAGGAAATGAGGAAGGAATTGTTCATTTTGTTGCTAGTGCAGGAAATGTTGCAATGTTTTCAAGAGGTAGAGAGTATGATCTACCTCCCTCCAAAACGGTACACACCGGTGAGCTTCTACTTTTTAAGAATATCCTACAGTTTTCAGGTTTAAGTGAACTCTGATATGAATGTTAAAGAGAAACGAATTAATGTATTTGAGCATTTTTCTCCACTCCTAAATCACAAATTTAAAAACTTTCGGCTTGGCGTCTAACCTCCAACCAAATATTTTCATTTATGAATTAACGATGACATTAGAAGTGTTTCTGAAAATATTAGCAAAACTTTCCTTTATTTAGGGTACTATATATATATTAAGTACCCTAATAGTAATAATACATATATGCACATACATATGTATTTCTTTAAAAATGTACATCGTTACAAAGCATATAGAAAAACGATCTGCATAAACTTAAATGATGCTTTAACAGGTTATTTTACCCTGTCCTTTAAAATTACGCAGAAGTGAAATTAACTTCAATGATTATGAAAATATTTAGTTGAAATTTATATCTGGCATTATACACCAAAGACTAGTGTAGGTACATAATACCGATTTCATTGGATTATCTTTATTAGTCCTGAAGGTATAATTTTTTTTAAGAATTATTGGACAACAAAGAAGAGATGCCCGCCTCGGTAGCGTAGATTGTAGCATGTCTGCCTCACGTTCAAGAGGTCCCGAGTTCGAATCTCGGTCAGGGTGAGTTACCTGCATAAGATTTTTTCCGGGTTTTCCCCTATCCTAAAAGACGAATGTCTAAGCTCCATGGACCCTGTGCCCATTTGAGCATCATTTCACCAATTTCATTCATGTCCGATATGACTTAAAAAGGTAAAGGATGTAAATAATAATAATAATAATAATAATAATAATAATAATAATAATAATAATAATAATAATAATAATAATAATAATAATAATAATAATAATAATAATAATAATAATAATAATAATAATAATAATAATAATAATAATAATAATAATAATAATAATAATAATAATAATAATAATAATAATAATAATAATAACAATAATAATAATGAAGAAGAGATATTCCATACGATGAGCACATAATAATGTCATCAGTATTAATATTTATTACAAAAGAGAAAACATAAACGAAACAGTTTTTTCTTTACTTCAGTTTAGTAGAAAATTTTATTAAATTTGTAAAAGCAATTTCTCAGGTAATTTTAGGTTGCTTTTTCAATGTAATAAATAATATGCTTAAGACATTAACATTTCAAACATTCAATTCCAACATTTTTCTTTGTAATTTGTATATTTTGAAGCATATTTAATAAAAATTGCATCGTACAGAGCATTTTGAATCTCCAAAAGTGTAGTAGAAAATGACAGGAGAATCGACTTTAAAGTTTCAAAGGGCTGCTTGTAAACATGGGCAGAGATATTTAGAAGATCATCTAATGGCATATTTGCGAATCATTGAATGACAACATAAACAAATTATGAAACTGCAAGGTTCAAAAATAATTACAGGCACAAAATACAAAATTAAGTTTTACAAGGATTTTGGTCAACTTTAATTTATACGTGCCTAACCTTAAAAGGGCAGGTAGTTCGTATCAAACGATGAATGACTGTGAATGTTAAAAAGGTTCCCAGTCCGTTGAACTTAATGTTACCCGCATATCTACATCTTTTCAGGATAAAGAAAATCCTATATAAAAATGGGGGAAAAGCCCTTGATCAAATGCTCGCCTTTGATGAGATTTCGGGCCCTCCGGAATATGCGACAGACATGCTGTGTCCACACCATAAAAGTTGACCTATATAAGTAACAGTAAAAAAGAAGTGACCTCCAAATCTTTGTTACAAAATATAGAATAAACGCCGTTCGGAGAATTTGTTACTAACTTAGAATTCTCCGCATATGTACTTAGGTGCATTTGTAATATTTGAGTAAAATATGTTAAAGTAATAATTAGTATGGCATATCTATAATACCTTTTTAAGAATCTGATATACAGTAATTTGTTTTTTTTTTTTTTTTTTTTTTTTTTTTTTCTCTGTTATACTGGGTTTGTCTTGTATAACGCGACCGGCGGCCGCCGGGTCAGGCTCGTACTACATATTGGGTTCACTCTGCGGTAACTTAACATAAATGCCTACGTAGGTAACGACATGTTTTAGTACAGGAGCAATAACGCTGTGTGTGAAGCTATAAATCACATGCAAATTGTCAGTTTGAACGCACAGAGTAATTCCTTGATATCATTGTTCCTAACAACTCCAAAATTTATAACAGACCGTGTTCGTCAAAAATTGTAGGAAGGATTGTAAGAAAATCGCTGTATCGCTTTAAAATCTAAGTCAACAAATTACAAGACAGTATCTGGTGTGCGTTTTACAATATTTTGGGAGCAGAAGATCCTTGGATGTCCATTAACGTATTAAAAATGTCAGGATAATACAATAAGTCCGAGAACTTCCCGTATCCCTACCTTCATTATTCAATTACATTACTCACCAGTACATATGTATACATTAAAATTCACAATAAAATTACTCAACAAGAAACAATGTGGATCTACGAATTTGTACGTACGTGCACCATTGTTCTGCTCGCAAAGATCTATGTGCTCCTTGATACTATGCGGAACTTCCAAAAAGTATTATGTTGTAAGACAATTCTTTGTTTGCCAGTACCAACTTTCAGAGACAAGCGATTTGATTGATCCTTACAATGAACTGTCTGATATCAAGGGGTACGGGTACTTCTCGAACTGTATGGACACAGAAGGGCATCTTTTTCAAGACATTATATAATGAAAGCTAAGCATACCTATATTCATATTTTTTCGTGTCGCTAGTATTAAACAGGGGAAAAACGGTGGGCCGAGTCAACACTATTGCACAAAACAGATTTGTATAGCAATACTGAGGGAGTAGCGGCTGTCAATCGCATCATACAAGAAAAACCCAGTATCAGAATACGCAGCATTACACACTTACAGCCAGAAATTGCTGAATTTTATGGATACACCATGCAATCGCACGAGGTGGTGACGCAAGATGGATATATTCTCACCCTACATCGTATACCACAGGGCAGGCAAAATGATGGTTCCACATACAGAGTTCCCGTTCTCTGTTGCCACGGAATATCATCAAACTCTATTGTATGGCTGCTCTATGGAACTCAGAGAAGTCTTGGTAAGTGTACATCTACGACCTTCTCATCTTTACTCTGTATAGAATGTTCGCCGTTCCATTGTTCAAACAAGCAATCAAACAAAATAAGGTTATTCGTTGTTAAAGGGCAACTGGATTCCCAGGTGTCCCAGAACTTACGCAGAAGGAAAAAGTTAATTTGAAAACCAGGGAACATTTTATACTCAATGATAACTTATACAACATTATCAAAACCATTGCTTTAGAGTCAGCTAACATTAGAATTAAACATTCATTTTGACTACTATAAAGTCAGCAATGTGATTCATATTATTTCTCGATGTTTATCTTTTAATGATTCGCTGCAATGTTTCCTTGTTTGGTTTTTAGATTTACTGTTCAGATATTTAACAAATAAAGCCCCATTGGTTCTGGCAATATCCAGTATGTGACTTAAAACAAATAATAATTTTAAAATAATAGCTGTTCCAGATTATTTGAATTAAATTTTTTTCAGACACGTTTAGATAAATTAATATAATTTGAAGTAGTTACCTATTTTAGTTACAGACTTGTTTTAAACTATTTATTTCCAATAGTTCAGATCGAGGGTGGCCGAGGGAAGCGATCTTTAACAGCCGGGGTAATACATACATGGCTGAGGAATAATTAGGAAACTATTAAATTTGAGAATCTTAGGACTCAAGGCTCACTCGGGGCACTTGTCTTATTCACATGTTTTGAAGTTCCGTATTCCGCTGAGTGGTTAGATCAGCAGCTGGCAGATTGCTCACGGTTTTTCACACCAGTGGCGGTCAGAAGGTAACCACACGTATTTTTAGAACTATGACGTACGGTTAAGTCCATTTGGCTTAATGTGATTGGGGGATGGCTACGAAGCGTTCTAATTCGGGACCATCGACGTAATGCCGAGTCGACTCGGTAACGTCATGGATGACCCGCATACTTAAGGATCACGGAGTCCAACCATGGGGTTCAGTTCAAGTCAGTTCTTGTCAGTCAGTGCAGGTTCAGTACAGGTGCAGTCCAGGGTCAGCCCTCGTCGGTCACGTCATGGCGCCCTCTAGTGACGGCGATGCCCACGCATCCTCAGCCATACATGAAACACCGCACCATTAAGGTAAGCCCTCACGAATCAGTAATATGTTGTGGTATCACTACTTTCACTACTAAGCCTCTTCCAGGCTAAGGGAATGTTTTGTAATACCTTTGTACTACCTATCAGAATTAGTGTCCAGTAAACGGGGTTAAACATAGAGCGTACTAACTTGTACTGTTCTCGCTTCCGGAGTTCTATCCTCTACATCCTAGCTCCTTGCTTGCGTTATCATTTCGCCCTACCATCTAATCCCCCATCCTTGCAGCTAGTTACCCAGTAGGTTGTACAACCGAATGTAACAATATTAAATATTATATATTATAAAATTTGGATTCTTCTTTCAGCAAATATTTTGTACCTTGCCAAACCTTTATATTCTACTTTGTACTTAAACACAGGTTAAATGGAAAAAGGGATTGCCAAACTATGGTTTTTCATTTACTCTAAGTAGAAAAACTTGCTTTCAATTTATTTTATTTAAAGCTATCTTTTCTAGTATTGCTATACACTCTTAGTCCATATGCGGAACACTGAGTGGTCAGGCTATGTTTTGCCCAATAAAGCCAGGATGCTGATCTAAGAACTGACTGACCGATCGACCGACCGACCGAGGCACTGGCAAGCAACGTACAGCCTGAGCATTGATTACAGATAGATTTCTGTTTCAGGACTTTTCAATTAGAGTTATTGATTTTAAGTGGGAAGAGGTTTACGAAATAGATTTTAAAAAATTACGTCCTCCAACATAAGTCATATTGGACGATGAATGAAATGGTGTTCAACTGAGCTCAGGACCCATATACCTTAGGGTTATGACCTAAGGGTTATGAAGAGGTCCCAAGCCAGTGCGAGTTATATGGGTAAGGTTTTTCCGGAGTTTTCACTTATCCTGACAGATGAATGTCAAGCAACTCTAAGCTCTATGATCTGGGCTCATTTGAGTATCATTTTACCCATTTCCTTCATCGTCCGATATGACTTAACATTGGAAGGCGTTAATTTAAAAAATCTAAATCTCTCTTCCCATTTAAAATCAATAATGGTGTAAGGCTCTGAGAATGTGTTTGTTCTCGCAGAACAATAGCACAAGTCGACATGCTGGGTAATTTCGACATGGGGCTGAGTTGAAAAATCTGCCAAGTACATGCTGCAAAGTTTAGGGGATAGCAGACTTCGCATCTTTTACGTCTAAATGTAGGTAGATGTTTTCTCCACAACTGTGACTTTAAAGGTGTAGTAAGTGAGAAAGCTGTATAGGATGTTATGAAGTTGTGTGAATGGTTCCAGTTGGGTGAGTTTATCTGGGAGATTATTGTCAAGTTGTTGAGAAGACCATTTGGACATCCAGAGATGCTACAGCAATGAAGGTGTCCTCCTGAAACTTTTGTACAGCCGCTTCCACCATTCTTAGAAGCTGTTGAGTAGTCGAGTGATTATTATCAGGAGAAATACAAACTGATAGTCGGGGATGGTTTGAATGTCGCCCAGGAATGGGTACATGTGCTTTAAGACCAACCTCTCGAACTTTTTCAAGAGGGTAGAAAGGAGGCTTATCCAGTAGCTGGATGAGTGGCATAATAACAACGGTACCTATAATACAATGGTGCTAAACATGAGTAATTAATTGTGATATTCATCATTCAGTGTTAAAGCAAAGTGGATTAAGTATTGTCTTATATTGTCTTTAAAACTTCTTCTCGAGTATGGAAATCTTGATTCTCAGCAGCTGTTCTTAGCGTTCCTTTCATAATGGTAGTTGAATGTGGCTATGACATTTCTCTATGGCTCTGGGAGAGCAACTGAACCATGCTTATGCTGCCAAGTGGATCAGAAGGGGAACTCCAACTGTAGCTTGGCCAGCATGCTCTGCTGAACTCAACCCAATTGATTTCTTTTCCTGAAGTCACCTCAAGTCTGTTGTGTATGAAATACCTATCACCTCACAAGAGCACCTAATTTCTCGAATAATAGCAGTATGTGACGTTATTCAACACACATTTTTTTGATAGAGCATGACAGTCGTTCTTTTGCTGCTGTCAACTTTGTAATGAAAACAGAGGCCACTATAAAACTGATGTAAAGCCCTGCATTTCGATTTGTTTTATTTGAATTACATTCATTCAGCCTTTAAACCATCTCCAAATTTGAAGTACGACATGTGAAAGTATTAGATAACAAATGCCTGGTATCTACATGATTTTGAAAACAGAATAATTGTTTGGCCTTCTTGCTTTTCACATCTAAATCCATGTTATTATTATACTTGGGAAATTATTTGTCTTTGCTTAAAGATAATATTTATGTAACAAATCCACATATGAATTAGAATGAATTAGAAATAAGTAATTATTTAGGCCGGGATTTCTAATATTTTAGCTGCATAAATTCATTGAACGTTCATTTACCTATTCAAGATAATTAGGCTTGTATAGATGGAAGGATATGATTTCAAACACATTTATAACCAAAGTTAAGCATCATTAATATATACATAATGCATGAACATATTTGTATAGTGGTGTCATGGGAAATGCAGTTTTACCAGATATGTTACTCAGGAAATCCCACATTTATGTATAATTTATAGAAAATATATTTCTACAATTTGTTTTACATTAGTCTATATGAGCTGGATATAAGTATATTTTTGTGTACTCATAGTTTAAGCGTTACTGTTTGATTTTAGGTTTTGTGCTTGCAGATGAAGGATATGATGTATGGTTGATAAATTTCAGAGGAAACACTTATTCTCAAAAGCATAAATATCTTTCTCGAGACAATGATACATTTTGGGATTTTAGGTAAGTTTTACATTATTCCTTCTGACTACATTAAATTATTAATGCAAGAATATGTGTGTTACATTAATATTCACAAAATATTAGGATGATGCATTTATAACATCAGAAATGTTCTGCATTGTATTATCAGAATTGATTTCTTTAGATTAAGAAAACAAATATACCCTTATTTAGTCTGTATTGAAACCATAATAAAGATTCATGTTCCTTTTAAGCTGTGTCATTATTATTTTAATTATTATGATGGTGGCACAAGCATCATTTTAGTTTCAAGCAGTGTTTTATTTGTAAGCTTAATCTTTTGTCCTGTCTATGGTATAGTGGGTTGGAGCATGGTGCTCTGGTTCCCAGGTATGTGTAAGTTCAAATCCACACATATCATTGGGTGTGGAGTTTGCAATCCATGAATAGGAAGCTGCTTATTCAGCACTGTATGCAACAGCAAGTAGCAGTCTGTAGGTCACAAAGTCAATGTTTTGGCTGGGAAAACATGATAATGACCACATCATCTCTTCACATTTCCTAGATGACTATCTCTGCCTTGCAATGTGTGTTGAGGTCAGTAATCAGGCTAATGTTTCAAAGTTCATAAGGACTGTAGTGCTACAGATTTAATGTTAAATTTAACATCCTTTTAGAGGATATCCCATGCATGTAATTAAATGAAAGCTCTTTTTTTTGTAGTGGAGGAAAGCTCCATTTACGGAGCCCCACTGTGTTGGAGGGCACAATTGAGTTTGCCTGTCCTTGGCAATACCCACTAAAAGACCTCCACCGGATAATGAAAGGATAATGATCTGTGAATGGCATGGCTTAGTGTGGTCCTGCAAAGCACCCGCGTTAATGTGTGAGAGATGGGAGAGCATGAAAGGTATTACTAGGCTACAGACATAGAACCTGACTGCAGCCTAAGGGATAAAAGGTGGGAATAGTTAAGGACAGGTACAGGATTATTGGTGTCTTGCATTCCACTGTACGTGGCGAGACTTGATGTCCTCCACATACAACTGGCTGGCAGTCTTGCACTGTTGTTCTGTGATGTGCTGGTTCTCTGAAGGTTGTTCATGCGGAAGGAAGGTTGAGCTCACAGAGTTCCTGAGGAGCCTCCTGACGCTCGTAGTGAGCTCATCCAGCATCAGGTGTATGAGTTGGTGCTCTGTTGTAATGTATGTTGTCTGCATAGTATGGAGCTCTCTTAGGAGGTCAGATTGGCTGCTATGACCAGAAACTCAGAATGAAGATCCTGAATGGTTTCCCCTAGGCCCCGGACTTGCTCCCTGAGCTGCTCCTGGCTGGTGGTGCAGTCTGCTGTTGCCGGCTGTTGATGATGTTGTTGATGATGCTGAGCGCTCAACTGCTGCTGAGTGGTTGGCAGCACTGGAGGGACAGGCGATGCCTTCCTGCAGGGATGCAGGGGGCATAGCACCTGTCCGGTGAAATGGCTGTGCCCTCCACAGGAGGCACAGTAGCGGCGGTGGCGGCAGAGGTCGTGTTCTGTGCAGACTGAGGTGAGGCTGGCAGCACCACAGTAGTGGCACTTCTGCTAGGCTGCACAGGACTCGGCTGCATGCAGCAGCGGCAGCATGGAGCTTGACGGTCCTGTCGACTGACTTCAGTGCGCAGCACCCGCCCTAATAGGGGCAGGCCGTTAGCTAAGGCAGCTTCCAGTTCTGCGTGGCTGGCTAGCTCCACCCGGATGAGTGGTGTCGGACCTCAGGCTGAGGTGATGCGGGTGGCCCTCATTGCTGATGGCCACTGCTGCTGGGTATCGTGCGTGCAGGTCCCGAGGCACTCCCTTTACCACTATGCTCGTGCGGCGGTGCAGTGATTGAGGCGGCATTGACTGCCTGGCGCTGGCGACCAGCCTGCTCCCGGCTGGGTAGCAGGGCCAGGTTGTGGCTGCGGAGTTGCAGGACATTCTTCCTCGGCTGGCTGTACAGCGGCGTTGACTGCTGGTTTCTTGGTCGTTCTCTTGGCACGACCCATGTTGCTGCTCTGAAGGTTCGAGCTCCTGCCAAATGAAAGCTCCAATGAAGTGGAATCCACTGAAATTAAGAGTTGCCTCAAAGAAAATCTTTCCGGTAAGTTGTGCCAACTGCCATTCCAACTCAAGCTTTACAGAACATAAGACACACTTCCACTACAGAATTTGGATTCAGGTGATTTGTTAGGCTAATGATGCTAGAAGGTTGGAATGCTCTGAGTATCTGATTCTGTGCTGTGAGTGTAGCATGTCTTTTTTCTAACCACAGGAGACTGAGTTGAAATCTCAATTTCACTGAGTTGCCTGGAATAAGTTTATCCAATATTTTTCCTTATTCTCATAAGATAAACATAATATGATCAATGAATTCTGCATTAAGCATCATTCTAACAATTTCAGAATTATCTAACAAGCACAGTTTTATACACTTTCATCACTTATCTCCAGATTATTTTAAGATCCTTACTTATCTCTTAAGCTGCAAAGACATGAAATAATACTTGTTTCATAAATAAATCTGTAATGTAATGTTTATTTCAACTTCAAGGGGAAAAACAGTAAGTGATGGATATATACACATATATTTCCATTTTTCAGTTTTCATGAAAATGCAATATATGATATTCCAGCTGCAATCAATTATATCGAAGATGTGAAGAAGAAAGAAAACCCACTTCTTTTGGAGGATCCCAAGATTCTCTTCCTAGGTCATTCTATGGGATCCACAGTATACTATGTTTTACTTTCTGAGAGGCCTGAATATAACAATAAGTTACTTGCAGGATTTACAATGGGACCTATCACTTTCAGCAGTCATGCCAAAGGTCCTGTCAATAGGCAACTTGCACTTCAGTTCAATTCATCAGGGGTAAGTACATATCTTCATCTTGACTGCCTCACTGACTCACTCCCTCGCTCGCTCACTCACTCACTTTAAACATTAAAGCAAATCACTACAAATAGGTTTAGAGAGAATTTCTTATTTAGAAACTGTTTATTCCTATGAATTTGAATGTCAAGCTTTTCCCATACAAGCACTTGTATAGAAATTTACTGAATGAGACTTGAAAAGCTTAATGCAGTATCTAAGATTTGAATCAGAAATATTTAGTATTCCATAGTTTTTTTTATGTCCTCTAACATTAAGCTGTATCAGATAATGAATGAAATTAGTGAAATGATGCTCAAAGGAGCACGGGGACCACAAAGTTTAGAGTTATTTGACATTCATCTATCATAATACGGGAAAATCCTGGAAAAAGCATACCATAGTGATATTCTGCCCCAAAGCTACCATGGTGAGGATGCCCTTAAGTGTATCAAGATTTCTTATTTAACCCATAAATCTCAGCAAACCTACAAGGCCTCTTCAAATGCTCCAACTTGCAAGATAAAATAACTTGCAATGTTGCTTACACCTTTAATTTCCAAGCTTTATCATGCACATAGTACATTATTGAAACTCAAATTTTACTGGAAATACATTATTTGAAGTTTGCTGAATAAAAGACCACATTCTTTTGGTAAGTTTCTCATCTTCCAAAATTACTCTTAAAATGGATAACTTCTCAATCTTTTGATTTTCTCAAAAAATGGCTGTAACTACTTTGACTAAAATACCAGATGTTTAATATATATTTATGACAAATGAACTGTACGGCTTGAAGTTTCTGAGAGAAACCACTGAAATCCTCTACATTCTGGATGACTTTTGCCTAATTGGTAAACTGTAAGAGATACACAACATCCCTCTACGGAAAAATTTAGACCACATTTCTTATATATTCCTTGTCATTGGTTTGAAATTTTTATTATTTACCTTTCCTGAAATGGAAAGCTGGAATTTGCTTATAAAATCATTTCTGTAAATGTTTATCTCAATTGACATTAAGGAAACAAAAGAAAAGCTTTCCAGCTCAAAACTTATTTTGAGGTGCCCTGAAGAAGCTAAAGCATCTTAAGAAAAAGGTTTATGTATGTGTTTGTAACAGAATAACTCAAAAACAAAATGCTGGATAAATGGCAATCTTATCATTTGAGTATCTTAGAAAAATGACACAAAGATTTTCAAGCAAACCCACCTACAATTATCCTTTATATGCAAAAAATTAACAATTTTTTTTATTTTCGCAAAACATTCTAATATATTCTGATTAATATAACCACATATGTCTTGTATATCTTGAATTTTTTGGTATAGCCTTGAAGTGCTCTTCACTTGGAATGAAATTTACATAATCTTGTATCTTTAGTAAGCCTTAAACAATGCACCAATATGCATCAAATGAGAAATGTGGATTCTTTAAAATACACAATTAATTTTAAATAACATTTTTGTGGATCAGCCATTATCAAGATATCTGTTATTAATTGCAATGGTTCAAATTATTCAATAATTAGTCATTTTTAAAAGTTTTGTCAATTTTCTACTGTTTCTCATGATTGCATGGAAAGTGTATTGAATTTTAAGGTCCAACAGTGTTGAGTGTTGAGTTCTTAAATATTTTACTATTGCTACTCCTTTTCAGTCAATAATAAAATGTGTAATATAGCTATTTCTATAAATGTTTATCATAATTAAAATTAATTAGATAGGAAAATAAACTTTCATAAGAATAATTGTTATAGTAATTGGTGTGTACCTATTAGTAAGCAATATAGGGTAGAGAAAGTTATGTTAAGTAACACATCAAATTTTTTTATAATAGTTCTTTCATACTAGCTAACTAACTAACCCTGTGGGCAACAGCATCATGGCATCATCAGTGTGGTGCAGTTCTGATGGGTGGGACATGAACCCTGGTGCTTCCAGCTGGTATATGCAGTCTATATGGGTATAGGCAAAATGAGTGGGGTGCAATTCTGGAGGGTGGGATGTGATCAGCACTCGGTTCCTCTTGGCCAGTAAATGTGGTCTCTGCAGTGATTTCATACTAGCTGTTATAGGCTAAATCTGCTGAGTTGAGTTAGTCTTGGAAAAATTCAGTGCCAATATACCTTTATATCTTAAGTTATTCTATTGCATGTCTGAAGTATGCAGATATTTTTGGTGCAAACACTGTATATTCAGATTTTAATAGAAATACATGTTTTCAGAACTCTTATAATAACAAAACAGGAATTTGTAAAAGAAAATGCATTTGCATCCACCAAAATATGCATAACAAAACTCAAAAGCTACTTTAATTCTTTACCAGAAATTAAGATCATAGACTTCATTGCATCAAATGATAAAAATTGAGGTAAAATTTTTTGTAAAAACTGTATCATTATATACATTATACTTCTTATGTTTATGCGTTCATAAAGATTGTAATCAATGATATGCTTTTGTGTATGAAAAACATAAATATAGCTGAAATAACAATATTACTAAGATGTTGGTACCTTTTACAGGATCATATTTTATACATTATTGTGTGCTAACTGTATCTAAGTTTATATAAAATGTCTTTGAGGTGGTATGGTGGAATTTCATCGGGTTGTTAAAGTATAAAATGATATGAAAATAACATATATACATTTTTATTTTTTCCACTATTCTCACTATTATAATGAAGCCATTGTCAGTAAATTTATTTTTTTATATGTTGAAATATATGTATTGAAAATTACACAGTCTCTGTAAAGAAGTCAGTTTGTATCGAATTAAGATAGAGGTATGTTGTATGTTTCTGAATTAAATCTGTTTTATATTTGCCAAATGATGGTGTTAACCATTCTAGATGACTGATAACATAGAACAAAGAACATTAGAAGAAAATACTGAAAGAAGTCAAGAAGCAACAGCAAACAATTTAAAAAATTTAAAATTTTCAATTTATTCATCCCCTATATTTCATACAGAGAATACATAAACACAATACTCACAGACAAAGGTGCATGTATACTTTGTTACATTAACAGTGAATAAATCTATCTAACTAAACATCATCATCAGCATGTCCATTACTGGAAACTGGTTTTGATCTGCCCTAAATATCTAAGTCGTGCTTGTCATAGTAATCAGTTTTACATAGCTTAGACACTCCCATATGGCAATTACGGCCTTCAGGGTAACCTTTTTTTCATCCATATGATCCAAATACATAGGATACGTCAACAGGTTTAACAAATACAATCTGTACATAACAGTATTAAAATAATAAAATATAATAAAATATGCAGAGGGTACCTTTACTATTTAAGCTTTAATTTAACCTTTTATACTCATCTATAGAGTAGACTGGGTTTTCTACAAGGTATTTTTTAATTGCTTTAAGTTTAAATTTTTCTTCTGTTATCTGTTTTATTTGATTCGGTAAATGATTGTACAATTCTTTAGATTTATTTTCTATATTTTTGTTACTTAATGTTCCTCTTAATCTGTTTAAGAAATAATTTTGTTTTGTTCTTGTGTTATGTGTATGTATGTACATGTTTTTATTTTGGTTGCTAGAATTTTTTGTTACGTATTTAATGCACTCATATATATACAATGCTGTAAATGTTAATATATTTAATGTTTTATAGACATTTCTACACGAATCCTTCCTTTTTAATCTACAAATTATTCTGATGGCATATTTCTGGAGTCTTAATATTCTTACCATTGCTTTTTTCTGTACATTTCCCCATAATACCACCCCATAGCATAAATGAGAGTGTATGACTGAATAGTAAATTTGCTTTAGAGTTTCTCTATCCATTTGTTGTGCTGCCTGTTTTAAAATATATAGCCCCATATTTATTTTCTTTACTACTTTTTCAATGTGTTGTTTCCAATTTAGTTTGTTATCTATTATTAGTCCAAGGAAGTTAGTTTTTGTTACTTCGAGTATTTTTTTATTATCTAATGTTAGTTGCATATGTGATTGTGTTTCTTTGTTTAAGGTGATTTGCATCCATTCTGTTTTGCTTGTATTTATTACCATGCCTAGTTTTCCTAACTCACTACTAATTTTTTCAAGTATAAGATTGGATTTATTTTGTACTTCACTTTCCGTTTTTCCATTCACTATGATTGTGGTGTCATCGGCATATCCAATGGCCAATTCCCCTGCATCTACTACTGTTTTGAATATACTGTTTATATATATATATAAGGAATAAATAGGGCCCAAGTTTTGAGCCTTGGGGTACACCGTAAGTTATTTTCTTAAATGAGGATCTAATTTTGTCCAATTTACCATTTGAATTATGTATAATTTCCACACACTGCTCCCTGTCCTGAAGATATGATTTCAGCCAATCTAATGGTATGCCTCTTATCCCATAATTTTCTATTTTGGTAATTAGTTGATTTATGTTTACACAATCAAAAGCTTTTGTCAGATCCAGAAAAATTGCCACTATATGTTCTTTCCTGTTTAATGCATTTATAATGATGTCATTTCCTTTACATATTGCCTGTACAGTTGATTTCTTTTTTTGAAAACCGAATTGATAGTCTGAAATTATTTTATATTTCCTACAAAAATCTTGTAACTGATCTAGAAATAGTCCTTCTATTATTTTTGAAAAACTTGAGCACAATGTTATAGGTCTATAATTTTCTAATGCTAGTTTTGACAATTTTTTCTTATATATTGGTCTAACTATTACTTTTTTTAGTGCTTTAGGAAATGTTCCTGTTATAAATGATTGATTACTTATATATGTAATTACATCAGCAAGTTCGTATTTACAGTACTTTAACATTTCATTTGTGAATTCATCTAATCCACACGAGCGTTTACATTTTAAGGCGTTTATCTGTTTTAAAGTTTCCTCACATGTTACTTCACGTAATACCATTGAGTTAGAAATACTGTTCTCAAATTTTTGATCAGACTGGCACTTTATGACACCTAAGGTCTTTACTACATTGATGTAATAATCATTAAATTTCTCTGTTAAGGTTATTGGGTTCTCTATTTGTTTATTTTCAATCTCAATGCAAATATTTTCTTCCCATTTTTGTTTTGTTTCTTTGTGTAATGATTTTATAATATTCCATGTTGCTTTGGTTTTATTTTCTGCATTTTGTATCAGTATTTTATTGTGTTGCACTTTTGCTTCGTGTATTACTTTATTAAGAGTCTCTCCGTATTTTTCGATATAATTGTATGATTTATGATCTAGTTTTGTGTGTTTCAGGCTATTTAGAAACTGCATACGTCTTTTAGATATAGTTATACCTTTGGTAGCCCAGTTTTCACACTTTTTTAGCTTTCCCTTTACCCTACGTTTAGGCATTACTGTATCTAGACATTTTTCTATATTTTTAGCAAAACTTCCATATTTTTCATTAATATTAGATTTTTCGTATATCTCAAGCCAGTTTGTTTCTTTGATATAGTTTCTTAATATTTCTAGGGTGTTTTTGTTTACTTTTCTTTTAAATTCTACCAGATTGTTTATTTTATTTTTTATTTTACCTAATATTTTACTATCTACTAGTTGGCCATAGTGGTCACTTATTCCGTTTCTTATTATTTTAGTTTCATAACATTCCTTGTTTAAATTTGATATCATGAGGTCAACACATGTCGCAGAGCTTCTAGTTACCCTTGTTGGTTCAGTCTCAGTCAGAGTAAGATTATTTCTGTCTAGCATTTCTAACAATAACCTTTTCTTTTTATTTTCTATTAATACGTCTATATTGAAGTCACCTATTACTATGGTGTCCCTCTTTTTATTTGTGGTGCTATTTAGACATTCTTCCAATCTTTGGAGAAAGGTATCTTTTTTTGCATTTGGAGGACTGTATACCCCTATTACTAACAGATTTCTGTTTTTTAACATTATTTCTACGGCTGCGAGTTCACTGCACATTTCGTTGCAGAAATTTTTACAGTCTATCTCTTTGTATTTAATCCCATGCTTTACATAAATTACTACCCCTCCACTTTTATGTTTTTCCCTACAGAAGCTAGACCCTACTGTATAATTTTCATAATTATTTACATTTATTTCGTCTATTTTCAGCCCATGTTCTGTAAATATTAGTACATCTGGTTGCATATTTACTATATTCTGCTCTATTAGAACCCTTTTGTTTGTAATACTTTGAACATTTTGATGAAATAGGCTAAAATTATTACGTTTCTTTCCTACCATCAAAGTTTTATTTAAAATGTGTGCCTCTTGAGTAATATTATTTGTACGATCATTTACCTTATCTCTATTTAAGTATTTACATGCCTTTATTGTCCCGTCAAAATTCTTTGTACCCCCTGCTTCTAATTGTTTCCCTGGGCCGTAAACCAGTTTAAAGTAGCTGTACACTTTTCAATGGAATTTTTCATGATTCTTTCTAGACTCATTGTTCCCTTTCTGCTCAGGTGTAGTCCATCCCTTCCTATACAGTCCATGGTCATTTGTTTATCTACATCCACAAAGACACACTTCAACTTCTCGCACATCCAACGTATATTTTCATTTACACTGTTTATGAACCTAAAGTGTATGTCTCTTCTTTTCACCACACCATTTATTATCACTAATGTTTTCGGGTATATTCTTTTGATACACTGTGTCGCACAATATAAGTCACCCATAACCTCTTCTGGACAGGACGCTTGCTTCATTGTATTTGTTCCCACGTGTAGGTATATCGCCTTTGGTTGTCTTGGAATGCCAGCACACTTCTTTTCGATCAGGTTTTCCAGCTCATTTGTCCTTATGCCACTGAATACGCTTACTTTAGCCACTTTGGATAGGTTGACACTGCTTCAGATGTTCTCATCTAGAGATTAAACCTGAGTTTCATACTCATATCCTCTGTATAATTTGTATTACACATATAGAATGTTTTTAATACCCAATTCTATATATTTACAAAACCTGTAGCTTTACAAATCCCCACCATTCATTTTCAGGGAATTCTATTGTGCAGTTAAAGAATCATGTATATAATGTATTTCAGCTTTTGACAAAGAATATGTTGGGTGAACATAAACCTGACCTCGAGAACAAGCTTCTGGTGTCCACATTATGCCCAATTCCATTGTTTGCTCAACTGTGCTACCTTCATTATTCAATGAATTCAGGCTATAATATGGAATTTGCAGACTTGGTGAGTTGTGCACACTTTCTCCTAAAACTGCAAAAATTCACAAATTTGTCAAATGGAGAATTTAATGTCAGGAGGGTTCGTTAGTCATGGTAGCGACTGAACGGAAACCAGGAGATCCATGGTTCAAATTCCGGCCATGGCATTGAATTTTTCATGTTGACTCTATCAAAAACCTTAGCCTATATATGGCTAGTGTGGAGAAATGATTAATTTCCATCAATTAACTAAAATAATAAGAGTTAAATGATGAAGCCTGGGACTCAAGTACTTACGATAGTAAGTCGCCACAAACGGTGTATCTTGGATGCAAGAGCCCCTAGTGGTCTACCGGGGAAATATATGAGTCAAATGGAGAATTTAATGTCAGGAGGGCTAACTACAAATAGTTTTTTCATTTATAACTGTACTTCGCATTTCAGTAAATTCTCTTTCCCCACGTTTTCATATATGTAAATACTATTGGATAGAGCTACCAGTTAAACAATCCCTATTTTACATTTTAAAAACTAATAAATTCCTTGTCAATCTTCCTTTTCTTTAAATTTTGTACTTTCTCTACCATTACAGATATCAAACATTAAAAATTAGTATTAAACCAGATATAACATTTAAAGGCCCCTGAATTAATAAATAACCATCCCTATTATTAGCACCACTACCACTGCTGCCACTTTTTAGAGAAAGATGCCTGAGCATGTTTGAACAGAATAGCTTATAAATGAAAAGTCTGTAGTAGCTAACTTATGGGGGAGGCAAGCAATTTTCTCTCCCACTAACTTAAAAAGTAAGTCTTAAAACATTCAGACTCTACAACATTTTTATTGAAGGAACCCGCCTGCTCCAAAACTCCAACTAGATGTTTCATTAGCAAGAATTAAAAATAAAAAAGTATTTCAAGCATACCAAAGTCAGTTGCAAAGGATTAACTTAATTTCAAATTAAATTTAATTAAATTTAGAGGGAGTCGATTAATGACACTAAACAACACTTACCTTTAAATTTTTCAATTAATTTCAAATGTTCAAGTAAATGCAATGATAATACAATCTAGGTTTCCAAGTTAACATTGGTTCAAAATTGAAGCACAAAGGTACTGAATTGTTGTTATTGTGACTTTGTGGGTTCGTAGAATTAAAAGGCCGAGTTGCAGAAATTAAAAATCTCCTTTATTTTCATAGAAATACTCTTATAGATTACAGCAGCATTACGTTACATACACCATCAGTCTACCAAGGTCAGTCACAATAACAAACAGTGACAGCAGATTACATCCTTAGCTCTCGTTACAACAACACAGCTGGCTGTCTCTCATTTCACAACACTGTTTCAACTAACTCTTTGCAAGCCGTCACATCCTTAAATACCTATTTTGTAAATTCCAGACTGTTATCTACAATCACCAGATGTTTCTTGAATCAACAAGACATCTAATGACATAATCCGAATATTCTATCACCTTCCGGAAACGTCTGGGCTGGCAAGTCTTATCTCAGCTATCGGTTTACACTAGCTGCCCTATCGTTAACTGCTTATGCAAGCTCGTTATCTGAAACTTTATCTGCCGACTGTTTTCTTATTTGTGCCGAAACTTTTATGCCTGTTGCCGTGACATTATGTTGACAAATCCAAAGATTTATCTCCTATTATAGAAAAATATTTTGCAGTTTTAGTATGCATATAAACTTAAAGGCATACTAGATAAACAGTTATTTCCCTGAATTTAAAATTGTTAATATTTTTGTCTTCATTTCAGGATAATCTGATGCTACTTTTTGAAAATGTACATGACAGCATGTCATATAAACAGAATCTGCATTTTGGACAATTAATGTTATCTGGTAAGTATGGAATTTATGAGAAGGGTCACCTCTTTTTATTTTCTCACCACTTATGTGTAGTAGGTAAATAGAGCAAGAATTATATTTTGCCCAAGAATTTTACATTGAGATTTCACTTAAAAATATATATTTTAAAAAAAATATTGATTTGTGAGAGTGTGCATTTATGCTGTGTGCATGTATGTGCATGTGTGCATTTCTGAACAGCATAACTCAAAATGAAATTTCAGGCAAATATAAAGATTGGCATTTAAGTCCAGCATCTTCCAAGGATTTCAGATAAATATTTCCAAGAAAATCTACCCCAAACTACTTTTTATGTCCAAAATTTTTCTTTACTTTTATGTTTCCAAAAATTGACTAATAAAATGTATCTCTTGAGTTTTCTGTGAAGTAATCTGTAAAGTTCTCTACTTTTAAATAAAGCTAGTATTTTAATTGATAGAAATTAATCGTTCCTTCACACTAACCTTGTATAGGCTAAGGTTTTGGATGGATAGAGTAAAACTGAAAAATTCAATGCCATGGCCGGGATTTGAACCATTTCCTGGTTTCCGTCCAGTTGCTCTTACACATTGAGCTATATCCAAATAATAAAGATAAAGGAGGGAAGAATTAGATTTAGTTAAAATATGGTTTAAAACTTTTTTCCAAGATATTTGTTGTTAATGATTTCAGTTCTATATATTTTATACTTTTGTCAAATAATTCACTTGTTGTTTAACCATGCAAAGGTACAGAATTACATAATCAACAAAACATAACCAGCATTTTGAACATTTAATTATAATTTTAGTCTCCTGTATCCCATTTGAAAGCACAGTTAAATGTATAATAAAACCATTTCTCTTGAGAGAGCTGTAGACTTTTGGTGGTATCTTTGATAACACTATATAGTATTTTTTTTTTGTATGACATTGCAGAATATGTCACTGAGCACGAAAACCAAATTTATCATGTTAGCACAAATCAGAAAAGTAATTTTTACTTTTATACTGTGCAATCAAGTTTGTCTGGAAAACTAGAATAATTTATGAATGCTTCAGAAATTCCAAAATTGAAACAAAGTACTGGTGATGCCTTTCACTGCACTGCTAGAAATAAACAACAAATAGGTGTAGTATATGTAAAAAATAGGAGCTAGCAACAGTAAAGAAACAAATACTACATCAAATAATTATTTGCAAGAAACTTCACTACATTTTTCACAGAACTGAGTTGAAATTTTCATCAATTTCCTTAAAAGATAAGTGAAGTTTGTTACAAATATTTTATTTAGGTATACTGTAACATTTGCCCTGCACCATGGCATAGTGGGCTAAGACAGCATGCTTTGGTTTCCTGCGGCCACGCCGTGGTTCAGTGGTTAGACCGCTTGGCTCTCACCAAGGCGGCCCGGGTTCGATCCCAGGCGACCGCAAAGTGAGATTTGTGGTGGACAACACGGCGTTGGGGCAGGTTTTCTCCAGGACCTCCGGTTTCCCCCGCAATTTCATTCCACCGGTGCTCCATCTTCATCTCATGTATCATCAGTGTCACCGCCTGCGGTGCCATATGTAGTAAAAGCGGGCGTTAAACACTATACATTTCATTTCATTTTTGGTTTCCTGCCACGGATGTGACCTGGGATCAATCCCACCCCTGGGGTGCGGAGTTTAAGTCCCTGTTATAGGGCCAGTGCCCACTCTGCATTGTGACGTAATTGAGGAGCTTACGATAGGTAAGTGGCCCTGGTCAAAAAAGCCAACTTTCTGGCTGGGGGAGCCCAGATGCTGATCATATCTCCTCTCTGTATCGGTTGGATGATTGCCCACCTCAGTCTTGCATATGAGGATGTGAGGCCAGCAGTCAGGAAGGCAGGCATTGGCCCTCTATGGGTTGTCACGCCATGGGTTATTACTATACTGTAATTTTCACAAGAAAAGAATAATTTTTTGAAAATTAAAAAGTAATGATGCAGTATCCTTCCTTAAGGTTTTCCCGAGGATTTGTTAGCAACAAAGACTGTTTTTGAATTAGAAACACGTGAAGTATTAAATTATTATTTAGTTTACTTGCATATTTATCTAAATATTCTATTCTAAAATTTTCAAATTAGTTCGTCCACAGCAAACTACTGCTTATACCTAACACAATGTTTTTTAAGTATGCAGTGAAATTACCAGTTTCAGGATAAACTAGGCACTCTTAAAGATAACAATTCTGAGATAAAGGTTTGCAAATTATTTGAGCCAGGATAACCTTATAATTTATTTCCAACTATTCTGCATTCTTCAGTGCATACTTAAATATATTTTTACTGAAAACCATCACTTAACATTTTCATGGTAGACACAGTTGTGCAGAGTTAATAATTAATTTTTGGTTTTTATGAAATTTATTTAATTGGGGTGATTAGAAGATAAAGTAAACTCTTCTTTAAAATTAATATTATTATTAGTTTTATGATCCATTATTAATGATTAAAAGGTATTAGTCTCATGAAATCTAGGCATGTTTCACTATTCTTGGTGAATTTATACAATCCAATTTTCTTTGCTTGGTATTTGTTCACAAAAGCTAGTAGATTTTTATAAGAGCATTTAAGATCAGTCTTTTTTATATATGTGCCTTTTCTTATTCTCTTTTACATTTTTCTTCTACTTCATCGTACTGTAAAATTTGAGGACATTTTGAATGGCTGATGCTTTCAGTTGCTTTACACTCTGATGTAAAGTTTCTGGCTTTATGCTCAGGTACTGAGAATAATTGCTTTTCTGCAGCAGGTTCTTTTAACTTTCTAATCATTTCAATTCATTGATTTTTTTTATGCGGAAGTCTTACAAATGATTAGTATTTATAATTTTAAATTATTTTCATTTCCATGTTTAAGAGTTCGATAATTTCTTTATAGTAAGTGAAACTGTCAGCTGATTTTCCTTTGGATTTGAGTTAATTGCTTTTTTTAATAGACAACTTCTCAAAATCACTAAGCTTGCATTCAGCTTAGAAACATTTACATCTAAATTTAAAAAAGCCAATGAAGTGTCACTTGCAGTATACTTGTTGTATATTCAAAACCACTTCTGGATTATTCTGGCACTGATAATTTATAGTAGCATGCAATCTTTGTTAGCAGTGGGTGGATTTCAGAAATGTTGTTTCAACACATATCACATATTTTTAGGCTTTTGATAACTAAGTTTATAAGCCCTCCCAAAAATTCAATCACTACCAAAGAAAAACCAGGAATCTATGAGATCAAATGTGAAACTTGTCCTAAAATTTATATAGGAAAAACAAAAAGAAATATTACATCAGAACTAAAGAACATATAAGAAACATTAAAAATGGTGAAACAGAAAAATCAGCAGTGGCTTTTCATTTTTTGAATACTAGACATCACATCAACTTGGAAACATCTCTAATAAAACATGTTAATCACCCCATAGACGTTTCCGTATGGGAAAATATCTTCATTAACAAAAATCGTCATAGAGTCATGAATTTTGAAACTCCACCACTGGACATCTTTGACAAGTACATCACACCATCTATTGACAATACGGAGAAAGAGGAAACCACTACAACTTACACTAATCGAGTATCAGCTGATGATAGGAGCAAGAGCTCTTGAAACATGTCCTGTGAATAAACAGTGTGAGTGAAGCAATGTGTCAATATCTTCTCGATTCACTTTTGTACCATATTGAAGATAACCAATCTTAATGATTTGTACCTTATGTTATGCTTGGAAACATTAAATGGATTGAAACAACAGTCACCAGTGGCAAAGCGTGCAATTAAGCCCTGGAAGTGTCAGGAGTCAGCCCTTGTGTGTCAGGAGAAAAACAAGAAAAACAAAAAAATTTATGCCAAACAATAGTTTATTTGCTTTTGATACATTTTCAAAATTTATTTGTAAACATCTGCAGTGCTGCAGGCAATTTGACAGCTGCTTAGATTTGAGTATCCAGTTCTGCAAGCTTAATCATTCTCGTAACTTAGAATGCCATGTTTCCAGAAGTAATCACAACTCTTCAATAGTTAAGAAGCACTGACAGATTTTGTCACACGAATTATCTGTAGCATGTGAAGAAAATTTGAATAGCTATAAATAAAAGCATTGTTAACAGTGAAGCTAATTTCATGTATAAAGACTAAAATGGAGTCATACCTCTTAAAATTTCACGTGAGTGAAGTTACAAGTTTTAAAAGGTATGACTCAATTTTAGTCTTAATACATGTGAAGAAAAGCTTATTTTTTGCTTTATGTGTCATTTTAAATACAACTGTAGGTATATTTTATAACATTAGCAATAGTATTTTATGCAGATTGATAAGAAGTAGTGACAAATACGAAATTTTTGTGAAGTTTTAAGTTATTAGCAAAAGTGTGTGAACTGAATACCTTTTCCATGTTATATTAACAGTTCACGTGGTGTGGACCAGCTCTGGAAAAAATTGAAACGTCTGAGTGGAGAGGGGAAGCAGAAATGTATCTGCTTGTTATGTGAGCAGTCTTGCAATGCAAGAAGGGCCTAAGTGTGACCATACAATCGAGAGAGTACTAAAGAGTAGCCTTAGTTCTTTGAGTCATTATTCTCTCTTATTTTAATGAAAATTATTATTTGGACCTTCCCTCACTTTTAAAGTCATGCCTTGCCACTGACAGTCACACGTATGCTTTCACCATTATACATTTTCACAAACAATGAACTAACTTGTGCTTCCAATGGAAAAAGCTGAGCACAAAGTAATATTTAAAATTCCAGTTGTTAATACCGGAAGAGGTAGCCTATCACATTTGTACTACATAACACATTGGTTAGTGTGCTGCTACAGCATAAAGCTGTCAAGCCTTTTGTGGCAACACATAAAATGTTTGCCTTATACTTTCAAAAAAATTGCATCCAGATATTAAAAGATGTAAGGGAAAATATATTATAGATTCCTTCTGTATATTTTTCCAGATTTTAACATTATAGGATAACATTTGATATTACAATTCAACATATTTTTACTTATAACAGTATGTTTATTTGAATAAATAATAATGTAATAAAAATATGTAATGTTTTTATCACTATTTTATACTTTGAGAATAAACTGGCTTTTATGTAACATTGTGTACATAAAGACATTTTTAAATACACTTTAAAAGCTCTATTAAACTGATTTTCTGCAAAATATAGAATACTATGTATCCATTTATTTCACATGTGGAACATATAACTAAAATTCAGAATATTCAGAGAGGGTTATGTTTTATATATCTATGTTTTGTTTGATGTGTAATGTCTGATAGAAAGTAGCAGCATATAATTAAGGCTTTGTTAACCATACTATCAAGTCTCACTACTTGTGATCCATTGTTGGGGAATGATTTCATTTTCAGGGAAATTCTGCCAATATGATTATGGAGAACTGAACCCAATTTATTATGGACAAGAAAAACCTTCTGATTATATATTGTCAAATATAAATACTACTACCTACATCTTCTACTCTGAAGGTGATTGGGCTGCTGATAAAACTGTAAGTAACAACAGCAAGCAGGAACTCAGGGAAGATGGATAACATTTATTCTTTATCTATGCAATGAACACATGCCATTTTCATTTATTTGCTTGCATAGGCAAATAAAATTATTACAATACATTGAATTTCAAATATTGTTCAAAGAAGCTCTGGTTTAACAGGCATATGCCTATATACATGTGCATCTGTCTCTCTAACTCAACAACAAAAAGCTGAAAGTATAAACTTGAAAGAAGCGTAGGGACAGTGAAGCACAAATTAGCAAAAGCGCTTGAAACATGTCCTGTGAATAAACAGTGTGAGTGAAGCAATGTGTCAATATCTTCTCGATTCACTTTTTTGCTAACAAAAAGCTGGTTAAATATCAAACTTAGTAGCATTTTCTGTGTATGCAATGTGAAGAATTTCAAGAAAATGAAACCAATACTCTTCACACAGAACTCATTTTAAAAAAAATTTATTTTCTCAAAAATAGCTTGATCACTGGAAATTAACTGTTCTGTCACACTAGCTGCATGTAGACCAAAGTAGGGAAAGGTCGAATCAGACTGAAATATTTAATGATATAGCCAGGATTTGAGAATATAGTGAGTGACATGTTGGTCATGGTAGCTCAATGGTTAAGACCAGCTGTACAGAGACCGAAAGATATGTGACTCAAATCCCGGCTGTGACATTGAATTTTTCAGTCTGACTATCTTTCCACACAGCTCTATCAAGTTAGGTTAAAGCATCATATGTTTAAGATATTTTACTCCAAATGGAGTGTATCACTTGAATTTTGAAGCAATAGCTTCTGAAGTCCTCATTGTGAATGACTTCTGTATAATTAGTTAAGTATAAGAAATCAACAAAATTTCACTGCACCACTGGTAAAGTCAAGGATGTTGTATGCTGCAGAAATATGGGGGATATCAAAAATAATGAATAAAATAGACCAGTTATACCAATAATTTGCTAAAGAGATGTTGAGATTACCTAGATGAGCTCCAGGAGAAGTAGCCTTAGCAGAATTAGGTAAAACCAAAAGAAAATACATAATAATTGAAGGAGTTTTAAAATTTTGGTATAAATGTTTAATAAAAGATTATTATGAAATCCTAAAGGTATGTATGAATCAACAAAAGAAAATGGGAAGTAGAAAAAGCTGGAGATCAGAGGTGGAAAAACTGTGGAAGAAATAGGAATGGCGGCTTATGGAGACTAGAAAATAGGAATGTAGAAGATTTTCGGAAAATAGTCAGAACTACAGTGGAGGATACAGAAAGACAAGTAATATGGGGAGGATTAGAAAACAGAAAATCATTAAAATTTTATAGGTTAATAAAAAGAGAATGTGGAGGAGAAAGATATGTAGATCCATGTAACAGACAAAAGAGGGAAGGAATGGCTTGGATTAGAACAGGATCAATGTTCTTAAGGGGACTAAGAAGTAGCAGTATAGAAATATGTGAATTACATGGAGAAGCAGAAAGTACAGCACACATACAGTGCAAAGAGTGCTAGCAGTATGGAAATAGGAAGTATGAGAGAAGAAATGGGAAAAGATGCAAAGCGACCTGATAGCCATAAAAATGGTTACCAGAAAAATGAAAGTAGAAATAGAAATATAATGAGCCTGTTTTGCAAAGCTAAAGAGAAATGGATGAGAAAAGTAAAGATTGAAACAGAAAATATGCTGGAACAACAAGGGGAAACAGATAGCAAGCTGGAGTAGAGGAAAGAAGGGTCACTGTTTTACTCAGCAATGCTAAAAGGCCTGGGAGCCAAGCAGGCTGAGCTAGGAAGGTTAAAAAGGAAAACGACACCAAAATTTATACAACTAGACTAAGAAATATGTATGTAACACAGATAAAATATTGTAAATAGTAAGTTATATAAATAAATTCACATTCATACTATGCCAAAAGTATAGATCTCATAGTAGTATATACTCCAGGTTAAATAATATTTTTGTGAAGGTAATTTAATTTATTCATCCCCTATATTTCATACAGAGAATACATAAACACAATACTCACAGACAAAGGTGCATGTATACTTTGTTACATTAACAGTGAATAAATCTATCTAACTAAACATCATCATCAGCATGTCCATTACTGGAAACTGGTTTTGATCTGCCCTAAATATCTAAGTCGTGCTTGTCATAGTAATCAGTTTTACATAGCTTAGACACTCCCATATGGCAATTACGGCCTTCAGGGTAACCTTTTTTTCATCCATATGATCCAAATACATAGGATACGTCAACAGGTTTAACAAATACAATCTGTACATAACAGTATTAAAATAATAAAATATAATAAAATATGCAGAGGGTACCTTTACTATTTAAGCTTTAATTTAACCTTTTATACTCATCTATAGAGTAGACTGGGTTTTCTACAAGGTACTTTTTAATTGCTTTAAGTTTAAATTTTTCTTCTGTTATCTGTTTTATTTGATTCGGTAAATGATTGTACAATTCTTTAGATTTATTTTCTATATTTTTGTTACTTAATGTTCCTCTTAATCTGTTTAAGAAATAATTTTGTTTTGTTCTTGTGTTATGTGTATGTATGTACATGTTTTTATTTTGGTTGCTAGAATTTTTTGTTACGTATTTAATGCACTCATATATATACAATGCTGTAAATGTTAATATATTTAATGTTTTATAGACATTTCTACACGAATCCTTCCTTTTTAATCTACAAATTATTCTGATGGCATATTTCTGGAGTCTTAATATTCTTACCATTGCTTTTTTCTGTACATTTCCCCATAATACCACCCCATAGCATAAATGAGAGTGTATGACTGCATAGTAAATTTGCTTTAGAGTTTCTCTATCCATTTGTTGTGCTGCCTGTTTTAAAATATATAGTCCCTTATTTATTTTCTTTACTACTTTTTCAATGTGTTGTTTCCAATTTAGTTTGTTATCTATTATTAGTCCAAGGAAGTTAGTTTTTGTTACTTCGAGTATTTTTTTATTATCTAATGTTAGTTGCATATGTGATTGTGTTTCTTTGTTTAAGGTGATTTGCATCCATTCTGTTTTGCTTGTATTTATTACCATGCCTAGTTTTCCTAACTCACTACTAATTTTTTCAAGTATAAGATTGGATTTATTTTGTACTTCACTTTCCGTTTTTCCATTCACTATGATTGTGGTGTCATCGGCATATCCAATGGCCAATTCCCCTGCATCTACTACTGTTTTGAATATACTGTTTATATATATATATATAAGGAATAAATAGGGCCCAAGTTTTGAGCCTTGGGGTACACCGTAAGTTATTTTCTTAAATGAGGATCTAATTTTGTCCAATTTACCATTTGAATTATGTATAATTTCCACACACTGCTCCCTGTCCTGAAGATATGATTTCAGCCAATCTAATGGTATGCCTCTTATCCCATAATTTTCTATTTTGGTAATTAGTTGATTTATGTTTACGCAATCAAAAGCTTTTGTCAGATCCAGAAAAATTGCCACTATATGTTCTTTCCTGTTTAATGCATTTATAATGATGTCATTTCCTTTACATATTGCCTGTACAGTTGATTTCTTTTTTTGAAAACCGAATTGATAGTCTGAAATAGTTCTGAGATATAATTTTCTGAATAAATATAATTATAAAACAAACACTGAATGCTTCCCCTGAAGACCAGATCCTTATGGTTAAAAAATCTGGAATTTATCAAATAGACATCTAGATTTGACAGAACTACACTAAAGAATCACAAGATCAAAAAAGCAGCAACATTACTGAATCTGCTATAAAAGAAAGCGGAACTTTTCACTTGGAAAAAGATTTTTATTACCAAAGATAATTGAAGATGTAATGAGATTTCAGATAACCATGTTAAATAAACCCAAAAGATTCATCCACCTCTAAATGGATACCAGTATTCCAGGAGCTATATTACAGAGAAGGGCAAAAGTCCTGCACCATATGGAAATAATTTGTTTTTCATTTGTTTCAGGTAACCACTGTCAATGACAAGTTATATAAAAACTGTACTAACACATTGTAGCGCTTGAGATAAACACAGTGACACCTTGCTCAAATCTTTACGGTCATTGGTTCAGGAGATATAACGTTTTCCATCAAAAGTAACTGGTCATGTAGTCTTTAGGAGGGAAGTTCTCTATTTATAGAAGCTTATATCTTGACACTTGTTGAAGTACTAAAATCAGATTTGGGGTTTATTGACCTGTTCTACAAGAATCAGTAGACCAATTTTATAACACATTACTGGAATAATCCCTATGGTGCGGGATTTTTGACCCATTCTGTACATATAAGGGATCCTTGAAATATATATTGGCAATTGAGTCATGTCCACTAAATGGTGTTAGTGTATTATTTGATTATCTGCGTAGATCATATCTCATTTCAGCTATGATGTTTTTATAAATTAGGAGTTGTTCTCTATGTCATAATCACAAAACTTTAAAAACCCAAATTTACCTTTTATGATTCATTTATTCATCATCCCATTATTTTTACAAAGTAAAAAAGCAAACCTTTCATCAGCAGAAAACTGTTATCAAAAATTATTTCTTCATAATGATATCAACTTATATGAAGTACTCAGTTTTATTTTCCTATACTAAGATAGTAGAAAATATATTTTCACACTTACCTGTAAATTATGGTAATGTGAAGAGAACTCAAAATAAGCATAATATAAATTAAAAAATAATAATTGCAGTTAAGATTTTCAAATTATTCACAATCATATTTATTTATTTACATGTAGAGGTGAAATTTCAAATGAGTAGCTTTAAAAGATAAAAGGTAGCAAATAAATTCTCAATAAATTTTAAAGCATAAGTACACACACTGAAAATTCCAAAAGGTATAAATCCAGGATAGACAGGAAGAAGCACGTTATTTTATAAATTATTACGGATCAAACATTTGACGGTTTTATACTCCCTCACATATACAATGTATGTAATTAATGAAAATCTGCACACTTCTGAAGTTTAGTGATAAAATTCTTCCTTTGTTTTACAGGATGTGCTGATGCTTGCCAACAAACTCCAAGATGTTACGTTATACAAAATTCCATATCCTGCCTTCAGTCATATTGATTTTCTATATTGTACTCAGACACCAAAGTATGTAAACAAGAAACTTGTAGAGTTAGCAAGTAAATATAAAATGAAGCCCAGAAGCAATCACTCATCAAGAGACAACTGGTTGACTACATATTTGTTAGCATTGCTGGTCTGTGTACTTCTGCATAAATATTATCAGTGATAAAGAAATGTTATTGTTTGAAACTTAGCATTGTTTTTTTAATTCTATATAACACTATAATTTATGAATGCATTAAGCTTTCCAAATTCTAATCAATAGAAGAAATTTTGCATCATTTTCAAGTATAAAATGTTACTTTTTATGGACTTGTTTTATCACATTGAAATTAAGGTTTTTGAACAAAATGGCTGCAAAACAGCCTCCTTCTCCATAGCCTCAGCTTCGCCACACCCTGCATTTCACCTTTCAACTCAATACCATTCTCATCACTGAAATTTTTTTTCCCATCAAATATGCAGCCTTTACTTGGGACAATAGTCCATATTTCACTTTTAATTTTATTTTCACAGCTCAAATATTACATGAAATTATTCTGAAACCTAAGCTTTTTGGCTTATACAACATCAGCAATGGTGACAAAAATAAAAGCAGCATAAGAGCAGCTTAAGAAACTACTGGAGAGCACTAGACAAGGAAAAAAAATGTAATTATGGTTAAAATGAAGTGAGTCACTTCTGTAATTAGTATATGCGACTGAACTCAAAATACATTTAAAAGGGAAAAAGGGAACATATTTTAGTTATTTTTATATTTCAGTAAGTTTGAACAATTAACAACCCTTTTTGATATTTCTTTATTTATAACAAAACAGATTAGTCATTTCACATTTTTAGTTTCTCTACCATATAGAGAAGATTTTGTAAGTAAAGAAGATAGTGAAAATTTCACCAGAAATACATGTTATGAGGCATTTTTAATACAAAAATGTATTGTATATAAACTTCATAACCTAAAAATGAAAAGTTAAATATCTTCCAAAGATGTGACACAAAAGATTTTATAAGGAAAATATTTTGAAATGTTTGATTTTCTAAAAAATTGCTCTAATAAAACTTTGATTAAAACATCTCTATTTAAGAATGTTTACAAAACAAATATTGAATTTTCTGGTAATGGTTTGTGAAGTCCTACTAATTTTATAAACCTTTGTGTCATTGGTAAACCATAAGAGATGGAAAAAATTCGTACTATAAAAAATGTAGATTTTGTTAGGCACAATTTTGGTCAGAAAATACTTTCCTCCTGCTCCTCCTCCTTTTTGTAGCAATAATTTGTAGCATTACAATATATTATTTTATTATTTGTTTGAATTTTATATTACTTAAACTTTTTACTTCCCTGCCACATATAATAAGCAGGGAAGTATTATAATTCTGCCAGAAAAGTTAATATTAATTATTTGTCAAAATATACATTTCTGGTGAAATGTATGTTTTGAGTTCTCCTGAACCCCAAAAAAGAAGTTTTAGAACATATCCATGTGTGTGTGTGTGTGTGTGTGTGTGTGTGAGAGAGAGAGAGAGAGAGAGAGAGAGAGAGAGAGAGAGAGAGAGAGAGAGAGAGAGAGAGAGAGAGAGAGAGAGAGAGAGAGAGAGAGAGAGAGAGAGAGAGAGAGAGAGAGAGAGAACGTGTTGTGCAAGTCTGTTTGTCTATAAACAGCGTATGCAACTTAAGAATAAAAGGATGGTTGAATACCAAACCTTCTGTTTAAGTTCAGCTTCTTCCAAGGATGCAATTACAAAAGGTTTCAAGAGAATCCACCCAACCCAAATAATCCTTTACATGGAACATTTTAAAAATATTTTGATTTTCTCAAAAATAGCTCTAGCAATTTTGATTAAGATGCCATATCTTGGCTGTGTTTACTCTTGTTCATGTTCTAGATGATATTCTTGCTTGTTCAGAGGAATGTGTTAAGCTGTTTAGTGCTGTATGTTTGTGTGTTGAGCAATTGAAACTGTGGTTCTTTATGTAATTATCTGAATATAAAGGTTTCCTGTATATATATATATATATATATATATTTTGTTCTCAGATTACTTTTATATCTAAGGAGGGTAAAGTGCCTTCTTCTTCCACTCATTGCAAATTTTATTGAATGATTTTGTAAGTCGAGTAACTTATAGTGTTGTTTGAACCTGTAGGATTTATGAACATGCAATAAACACAACAGAGTAACAATTGACAAGAAAATTGAAAAATTTAAATGAGAGAAACATATCAAAGATACCACAAATCTCATCCAAGTAGGAAAATAATTGAAATTTAAGAAATTCACATATCATTCATAAACATTTTAGAAATTTAAGGAGATTTTTATGAAAAGCACAACATCAACCTAGAGAAATTACTTTGTAATAGATTAAAAGATCCTATACTACAAGACAAAAAAGCTGGAATTTACAAAATCAATTGTTATGATAGTAATAAAGTATACATAGGAAAAACAAAAAGAAATATGGAAATCAGACTAAAGGTACATATGCAATGCTTAAAATATATACAAATGGATGAATTTGCAATTTCACACCATTTCTGGATGAGCAACTATAACATCACACTGAACATTACTCTAATCAAACCAACCAGTCATGCAGCAGAATTGGATACATGGAAGAAGATCTTCATTTTGAAACACAAACAACAGTTAACGAATTTTGATTTACTGCCACCAAGTACCCTCTGGAACTACCACATGATGCTGCCATAATAGAAAACTACCACAACAGGAACACCAACATGGATCAGTCAGACACATTCTGCAGATGGGAACACATGTTCCTGAAACATGTTAATATAGAGCAATAAAAATGATTAATTTAATTGGGAGTCGATTAATGACACAAAATAACACTTACTTTTAATATAAAAATTATTTGTGGTTGGTTTATTGACACTCGTCACTTACTTTTTCATATATTTATGAGAGACTAGTTTCAAAGGCCCTGGCCTCCATTTTCAATCTCTTCCCAACTGGCAACTGTTGTTATCTGCTCTCTGGTGGTGGAACTATGAACTTTTTTGTCAAATTATCTGCTGGCGGGATTTCAAAGTTCATTACGCGATCCTTATTTTTCCAGATGAATATGTTCTCCCATGTTGTCAATCTATTTTGGTTTATCACTCCTTTTAATAATTTTGGATTTGGATCAATGTCATGGTTTTCATTCCAAAAATGAAATGCTACTGCTGACTTGTCTTCTTGTTTCAATCTGATGTTTCTAAAGTGTTCTTTGACTCTGGTTTTTAAATTTCTTTTTGTTTGACCTATGTAGCATTTTTCACAATTCTTGCAATTTATTTGGTATATTCCAGATTTGTTACCTAAAGGAATTTCATCTTTTGTTTTTGAATTTAGTAATTTTAAAATTGAGTATCTATTAGTAGGTGCCAAGATGATATTTTGTTCCTTGAATATCTTTTTAAATTTATTAAATGTTTTTGGATGATATGTGAATGAACTGAATATGCTGTTGCTTTCTTTTTCTTTAATAAATGTGGTTGCTTCCTTAATGGTTTTCTTTAGTTTAGATTTTCTAATTTTCTTCAACACCAAACTTGTGTTGTATCCGTTTTCTTCTGCTATGTGTATTATTGCTTTTTGTTCCTTGAAATATTCTTCTTTTTCCATGGGTATGTTGACTAGTCTGTGTGTAAGGCTATTTATTATTGCATGTTTATGTGTAATTGGGTTGTGGCTATTGTTTTTTATATAATTTTCTGAATGTGTTGGCTTCCTGTAAATTCCAAATTTTATTTTTGTATCATTCCTGATGATATTTAGATCCAAGAAAGGTAGTTGTCCATTGATTTCCTTTTCTATTGTGAATTTGATAGTCCTTTCTTGCAGATTGAGTAATTTTAATGCATCATCTAAATGTTTACTTGGTACAATTGCAAAGATGTCGTCAACATATCTATACCAAACCTTGAAGATCAATGGGAAGGACTTTTTAATTTGTGTTTCAAATGCACTCATAAATAAGTTAGCCAAAAAAGGTGAAAGTGGATTGCCCATTGATAATCCTGATTTCTGCTTGTAGTGTTTTCCATTAAAGCTAAAGAAGTTTTGTTCAATGCATATTTTTGTTAGAGAAATATATTCTTCTGCTTCTATTGCTTCCATATCAATTGTATCTAGCCATTTTTTTAACACAGTCTGCAATTTTTCTGTTGGTATGCTTGGAAATAAAGATGTGACATCAAATGAAACCAGTCTGTCATTTTTGTCCAAATTTATATCTTTGATTTTTTCTACTAAATCTAAAGAGTTTCTTAAATTTGCACTTTCAAATTTTGGAAAACTATTAAATTTACTTAGTAACCATTTGGCCAAATTATATGTGGGGGCATTTATGCTACTAGTAATAGGTCTCATGCCTTTCCCTGTTTTATGAATTTTTGGCAGCCCATATACTCTTGGTAATGTTGGATTATCTACTTTAATTTTGTGCAATTCTTTTTTGTTGATTATTTTGCTCTCTTTTAGCGTTTTATTTGTGGTTTCAATGCAGTACTTTAATGGATTAGTTTCTACTTTTTGGTAATTACTGTCTTCTAACAAATCTTCCATCCTCTTTGTGTATTCTTCTTTTTCCAGAATTACTAGTTTATTTCCCTTGTCTGCTTTAGTATAAATAACCGGTTTCTTTTTAAGAGCTTTTATGATTTGGTTATTTATACCAACCGGTTATTTATACTAAAGCAGACAAGGGAAATAAACTAGTAATTCTGGAAAAAGAAGAATACACAAAGAGGATGGAAGATTTGTTAGAAGACAGTAATTACCAAAAAGTAGAAACTAATCCATTAAAGTACTGCATTGAAACCACAAATAAAACGCTAAAAGAGAGCAAAATAATCAACAAAAAAGAATTGCACAAAATTAAAGTAGATAATCCAACATTACCAAGAGTATATGGGCTGCCAAAAATTCATAAAACAGGGAAAGGCATGAGACCTATTACTAGTAGCATAAATGCCCCCACATATAATTTGGCCAAATGGTTACTAAGTAAATTTAATAGTTTTCCAAAATTTGAAAGTGCAAATTTAAGAAACTCTTTAGATTTAGTAGAAAAAATCAAAGATATAAATTTGGACAAAAATGACAGACTGGTTTCATTTGATGTCACATCTTTATTTCCAAGCATACCAACAGAAAAATTGCAGACTGTGTTAAAAAAATGGCTAGATACAATTGATATGGAAGCAATAGAAGCAGAAGAATATATTTCTCTAACAAAAATATGCATTGAACAAAACTTCTTTAGCTTTAATGGAAAACACTACAAGCAGAAATCAGGATTATCAATGGGCAATCCACTTTCACCTTTTTTGGCTAACTTATTTATGAGTGCATTTGAAACACAAATTAAAAAGTCCTTCCCATTGATCTTCAAGGTTTGGTATAGATATGTTGACGACATCTTTGCAATTGTACCAAGTAAACATTTAGATGATGCATTAAAATTACTCAATCTGCAAGAAAGGACTATCAAATTCACAATAGAAAAGGAAATCAATGGACGACTACCTTTCTTGGATCTAAATATCATCAGGAATGATACAAAAATAAAATTTGGAATTTACAGGAAGCCAACACATTCAGAAAATTATATAAAAAACAATAGCCACAACCCAATTACACATAAACATTCAATAATAAATAGCCTTACACACAGACTAGTCAACATACCCATGGAAAAAGAAGAATATTTCAAGGAACAAAAAGCAATAATACACATAGCAGAAGAAAACGGATACAACAAAAGTTTGGTGTTGAAGAAAATTAGAAAATCTAAACTAAAGAAAACCATTAAGGAAGCAACCACATTTATTAAAGAAAAAGAAAGCAACAGCATATTCAGTTCATTCACATATCATCCAAAAACATTTAATAAATTTAAAAATATATTCAAGGAACAAAATATCATCTTGGCACCTACTAATAGATACTCAATTTTAAAATTACTAAATTCAAAAACAAAAGATGAAATTCCTTCAGGTAACAAATCTGGAATATACCAAATAAATTGCAAGAATTGTGAAAAATGCTACATAGGTCAAACAAAAAGAAATTTAAAAACCAGAGTCAAAGAACACTTTAGAAACATCAGATTGAAACAAGAAGACAAGTCAGCAGTAGCATTTCATTTTTGGAATGAAAACCATGACATTGATCCAAATCCAAAATTATTAAAAGGAGTGATAAACCAAAATAGATTGACAACATGGGAGAACATATTCATCTGGAAAAATAAGGATCGCGTAATGAACTTTGAAATCCCGCCAGCAGATAATTTGACAAAAAAGTTCATAGTTCCACCACCAGAGAGAGCAGATAACAACAGTTGCCAGTTGGGAAGAGATTGAAAATGGAGGCCAGGGCCTTTGAAACTAGTCTCTCATAAATATATGAAAAAGTAAGTGACGAGTGTCAATAAACCAACCACAAATAATTTTTATATTAATTTTGACGTCACTGTTACTAAATTCCTCCAAACACACTTACTTTTAAATTTTCCCAGAACCGGTTTCTGAGGCCTTCCCTCTATCTTCAGCCGGACATTGACTTGTTCTCATTGGTGTAGCTGGCAATATTTTGTCATCGGTCTCCTCTGGTGGCGGTTCGAGGAACTTGCTGAACAAATTTTTCTGGGGGATGTCGAAATTGAATACTTTGTTCCTATTTTTTGAAATAAAGATTTGTTCCCATGTGGACAGTTCTTCTTTTCCTGTTGTATGTTTTAGTAATTTTGGTTCTGGATTTATGTTGTGGTTTTTTTCCCAAAAATGCGTGGCAACTGCTGATTTTTCTAATTGTTTGTATTTTATGTTCATAAAGTGTTCCTTTGCTCTTGTTTCTAAATTTCTTTTGGTTTTTCCAATATAAATTTGACTACAGTCACAGCATTCAATTTGATATATACCAGATTTTTTGTTAGATGGAATGGCATCTTTGATGTTTGAGCAAATTAGGTTTTTTAAGGAGTAATGGTTCACTGGAGCTAGTTGAATGTTTTGTTTTTTGAAGACTTTTTTGAATTTAGGCCCATGGATGGTAAGTGAATTTTTTGAAGATCATTTTAGTTTCTGTAGCTGAGAGGGTTGTGGTTTCCTTTAGTAGTTTCTTCTTTTTTGCTAAGTTCACTTTTTTGTCTACTAGTGATTTGGGAAAGTCATTTTTCTGTGCTATTTCAATAATTTTGTTGTATTCTATTTTGTATTCTTCTGCTGTGAGAGGGATGTTGACCAGTCTGTGTGATAAACTATTAAAGATTGCCCGTTTGTGGGATCTTGGATTGTAGCCATTAGCTTTTATGTAGTTGTCTGTCTGTGTTGGTTTTCTGTAAATGCCAAAGTTTATTCTATTTTTATTTCTGATTATTTTTAGATCTAAAAATGGTAAATACTCGTCTTTTTCAACTTCTACAGTGAACTTGATGCTTTTTTCTTGAATATTTAAAAGTTTTAGTGCATCACTGATGTGTTTTTTTGGCACTATGGCAAATATGTCATCTACATATCTTTGCCAGAGTTTGAACATCCATGGGAAACCTTTAGTGATCCTTATTTCTAGTGCACTCATGTACAGATCGGCCAGGAAATAAGCTACACCAATGAGAACAAGTCAATGTCCGGCTGAAGATAGAGGGAAGGCCTCAGAAACCGGTTCCGGGAAAATTTAAAAGTAAGTGTTGTTTTGTGTCATTAATCGACTCCCAATTAATTTAATTTATACAACAACACTGTTTTCAACACTTCCATGAAAGGATTAATAAAAATGATGTTAGTGTTACTAGTACCAACTCATATGAAGTAAATTACATCAATTATACAAAAAGGATGATATAAATACTACTGAGGAAAAAGATGTGGAGCTCATTGTGAATGAAAGACAGCCGAATCCATTGTAGTAACAAAGAAAGAAAAGAACATGGAAGTGAAGTGATTCCTACCAGTGCTGAGGCCTGTGCAGCAGTGAAAGTTTGTATAGACATTTGTCATTCATTGATGGGAAAGTTAAAAATAATTTTGTAATCTGTATGTATTTGAAAAATATATAAAAAATAAAATATACAAACCGAAATCCATTTTGGATTATTATGGTACCTTCAGTAGCAGTAACTGTTTTCAATTTAGTATCAAAGTTCATTCATATTGTTATTTCTATACCACATAATTATTAAAACTTAAATTAAAAACATTTTAAATCTGTAGTTATTACACAATACCTAATGTATTTCTCCACCAGTGAATAAGCTGATTTACAAAGGTAGTGCAGTTTCAGTAATTAGTTTACACTTTGCATATTTGAGATAAGTACTAGGAATAAAAACAAAACTAAGATATAATATTGTCAAAGTGCACTTGGGAAGCGTTAACCTCTTTCTCCAGGCATTTTTGATTATGCAAATGGTTTCCATGATTTACAATTTCTCCTTCTTTATTTCGCTATTCCCTTAGTTCCTTGAAAAATATAAAAGAAGGGTAATACTGTAATTGTAACCAGGTTTCTAAAAAAGGTTTCTATAAAAGTGATCAGTTTACTTCACTCAGTGTACTTCCAGCTTTATAAAAGTGATCATTTTACTTCATTGAGTGTACTTCCAGCTTTAATTCCTATTATCAAAGTGCAATGCTTTTTAGGAAATGCTGGCACTTCCACCAGACAGGGATAAAATGCCTCTACATTGTACAAATTCTCTGATGTATGTACACTCAGCATTATTCCAAATTGCAGTATTGCTAGTTTCACAAATAAGAGTTTCCAAAAGGTTTTTAAGGACTAGGAAACCAAGCATCAAACAGAACTTGCATGTATAGTAGCATATTGAAAAATAATATTTTCAAAATGTACATTTAGGTTATACAGATTATAAAAATAAATTATTTTTCAGAAAGTAAGATACATGGCAAGAAACAAAATTATGGATCAGTTACAAGAGTATTGTAGCTAATATTATCTCATTTTGAATGGTGCTTCTATAACCTCTTGTGCTTCTTTCTGATGTAAAAGGCCAATTCCAACAGCAGGTGTTGCCAAAGGCCCACGTCCACAATATTTGAGCTGAAACAGATAGATGGTTGTTAGATTACAGATAAATAATATATAAAAGGGATCTTAAGCTCCATATTTATATTTTATTATTCAATAAAATAAATACAGCATTAAATCCCAAGAACATAATTTAAAAAATAAATCAATAAATTTAATAATTAGCATATATTGAACCATATTAATTTATTTCATTGGTTTTGATTCTAATTAATTTTCTGCTGCTTACCTATGGAAGAATTTCCAAATAATAATGAAATTTCTTAAGAAATAAATCTTTTGAGATATAAAAGAGTACTTTCTTGAAAAATGGAACATAAGAATAAGACTGAGAGATACAAAGGGTAACTTGAGATGAATATTTAATTTTATACTTAGGAAGGTGAGTTATTTTCAAGGATGAAAATAGATTGTCATGATATTTACTGCACTCCAGACTAACATTTATATGGAAAACTGTTAATTAACTTTCATTATTTATTTCCTGGTAAACCATAGGGGCTCTCGCATCCGAGATACATCATTTGTGGCGACTTACTATTGTAAGACTTGAGTCGCAGGCTTCATCATTTAACTCTTATTATTTAAGTTAATTGATGGAAATTATTCATTTCTTCACACCAGCCGTACACAGCCGAAAGTATTGGATAGATAAGAATCAACATGAAAAATTCAATGCCATGGTCGGGATTTGAACCACGGATCTACTGGTTTCCATCCAGTCGCTCTTACCCATTGGGCTCAATGGCTGTGGCATTGAATTCTTCATGCCAACTCCATCAATTTCCATCAATCATCATATAAAGTCCTCCTCTTTCTGAATTAGAAACCATTAAGGATAAACAGAAGCTTATCATAGAAAAAATTTACTGCTCATTAACATATACAATTTGCACTAAATTATTCTTTTTATAGCATCAGCCATTTTCAAAATTCCATTAGTATGTTTACATTTTCCTAGTATAAGTAACTATCCTATGGAATACTTCTGAAATTTGTAAGTACTCATTGTTTTCGCATAAGCTGTGATTACTAAAACTTTGGCAATTTAAAGTTATGCTCATGAGATGTGTGTGATCAGACTCTAGTAGTCATTTTGAAATAATTTCCAGACTGTTGTATTATGTTGAAAATAATTATGCTTGGCAATATCATAAATATTTCTCATTCTACTTTGTTGGTTCTACATTTGAATTATACTTTTTTTTTCTGCCTTTGTAACATTTGTTAGCAAGCAAAGAGATTACTTGTTAACAGTCCCAAATTCTCTTTATGCCAATAAAAGTTAACATAAATGTTCCATCTAAAATAACTGTTTTGTAAAAGGGAAACCGAATATAAGAAGTATAAACTAATAATTTGACATGGTAATACTCACCCATTTTCCTACTAAATTTTCGAATCTTGGCCGTATGTAGCTCCAAGGTCCCATGTTTTGGTGCTCTTCTTGACTCCATATGAATACTGGAAAAAAGAAAATGAATTTTTTATTCTGAATATTAAATACTGACCTAAACGACTAATGAAATGTTGACTGATTTCCATGTATTCTTAAGGTAATTTTAAAATTCAGGAAATACTTTTATAAAACTGTTATAAATAGTTCTACAATATTTTAATTATGATTGCTATTTAGAATTACAATGCAGTTCTTTTTCTTTCTCCGTTTACCCTCCTCATAGAAAAATAAATATTTTACTTGTTAACAGTGCTGTAAATTGTTAACACCAAATTAGCCCCACTGGTATATTAGAAATATGTTCCCAGGGAGTTCTTTTACTTGCCAGTAATAAATCCACTTAGATAGAGCTGTCTTTTTTAAACACAGTAAAAACCATTGGTCTGGGACCTGTGAACTTGAGATCAGTAGGCAGCACCTAACCAACAAACACCCAGACTGACTCTTAATATAAATGACTGACACCGCTCCAGGACTTATAAATGGGCACTTGGGATCAGATGCCCATTGAGGAGCAGGCAAACTCTGGTAGTTAAGATGAGTGATCAACCTTAAGCCTGGTATGAAACTTTAGTGAATTTGCAACTCAGTATTGGCAGCACTGTCAATGAGACATTAATGTAGAGTGAACTGCTACTAAGAGAATAAACAGAAGTGCAACTAGTTTTTCTGTAAGATTTATTTATCTTCAATTGAAAAAGTTACTTGTAGTGGGCTTTTGACACTTCATCACTTACATTTGTTATATTATTGAGGGACTAGTTTCGGGAGTTGTCACTTCCTTTTTCAACCTCTATCAAACTTTTGTTGATTGGAGTTGGATAGTGGTTGAAAATGAATGCAACAGTTTCTGAAACTAGTTCCTCAATATAAAAAATGTAAGTGACAAAATTAATCATTCATTCATTCACTTGCTCATTCATTTGTTCGTTCATTCATTTATTCATTCTTTATTTTCTGTCAATATACTTGTAACAAGTTTCTGACAATGTCAGGAATATACAATTAGTTTACATGACAAAATATTTACAAATTAAAGTTACATAAGTTGTATTCAATTCTCATAAATTAATCATTGATTGTAATTACAAGTCTGTAAGTTTATATAAGCATTTTTCAATTAAAATGTGTTTCAATATGTTTTGAAATTGTTTAGTACCATTAAACAACTTAATAGACGTTGGTAATTTATTATAAAATATTTGACCCATTATAAAACATCCTTAGATGATTTTTTTTCACAGTTCTTATCCTGTAATAGTCATTATTATTCCTTGTATAATAGCTATGTACATCTTTTGTTTTTACATTGTTCTTATCAATTGAGAAAAGAATAACCTTATAAATATAGAGTGAGTAAATTGTAAATATATTATTTTGTTTAAATATACTCACACAATAATCAGTGTTCTTGAGATTAAACACAAGTCTAATGCATTTTTTGTGCAGGATGAAGATTCGATCGAAATAGACACTTGGACAATACCCTCAAATTTCCATTCCGTATGACAAGTATGAAAAAATAATGCCATAATAAATCATTCTTAGTAAATTAAAGTGTCAAGTGTCAAAAAGCCAACTACAAATAGTTATTTCAATTAATTTTGATGTCACTGTTACTAAATTCCTCCAATCATGCATTGATAACTGCTGCAGTTGGGCGCCATTATAAACATATCTATCTATCCTAATCATGCATAATGCTAGATCTTTGTTAGCTCCATGTCATATAACTTTGTAATAGGTTTAGTTCAAATATGTAAACAAATAAAGCAAAGTACTTTAGAGTCAAATGACCTTATATTCTCTCTAAGAGAAGAACTGATGCTAATAACACCAGAAGATACTATCAACAATATCTGTTCTGACATATGGGACCCTAGGATAAATTTAAAGTACTTCAAATACAAGAAATTTGTAATATGTACCAAGATAAAAATAAGTTGAAGGGCTGCTCTATTAGCAAAAGTGCTAAGGCTTAGCTCAAGGATGCCACAAAATGTATTTGCTTTATGTTCAATAGGTCATTCCATGTCATGTTATATCATTAATAGTAAATCTTACTCAAAACATTATATATATTTAAATTTCTTATAGATACTACTTCTAAAATTATATCCTTATAATAAAAACCTGCTAAAAATGGTATTAGTAATACAGACAGATTTGAATATAACTTTACTCTGTTTAAATACATTTTGGTTTAGTAATTAAATCACTATAATTTCAAAAATAAGGCAGTATAAATGAGCATTTAAATGCTTGCAAAACATAGACTTAACCAACATTTTATTAGAATAAAGAAAAATTAACCTTTGCAAATGACAATAAAACAAACTGCCTATCGATTATAGCACACACAGTAATAAAGTAAAAATACTTGTATATAATTACATCATTTTCTGACTTCCTGTCTAAAGTGCAAATGAGCTTCATTTTGCTTTAAGAAAACAAAATTACATGTTTTCAAGAATTTGCCATAAAATTAAAAACGTTGGAGTTCCTTTAGGCTAGCCAAACTCGGAGTGGACGTACACCAATAAAAATTATATTTTTTAAATTGATGAATAGTTCATTTTAAAGAGCACCAATTTGTTCAAACATTTATTTATATGACTGATAAACATATAAAGATATAATGAAGAAAAGGCATTTACTAATATAAATTTGTTAGTTTTTAAGCCTTACACTTCAATTTAAATAAAAATCTTGTTTAAAAGGAAGGGCTACATTATATCATTTGGCACAACAGCATGATTACCTGACAGTACCGCTATGACATACCAATGTACATTGTATAACATAGGTAATACAATTTTTAATTATTATACAATTAGGTATGGTAGGTATATTTAAAACATAATGATCTCCATATGTGTTATTTAAAATGGAAATCCTTTTAATAAATTGGTTTTTAACATACATTTAGCATTCCTGTACTTGGCTAGTTCTTGTTGAATCTGTAGAGTTGGAAATGGGCACAAAAGCTCCAGCCTAATAATTGCTACATCATTTGCTTCCAAAGCCTTCCGTTGCTTCTCCAGGGCATAATAATGTTTTCCATTTGTAAGTATAACTCTTCTTATTCTGTCATAATCTTTAACAGTGCCACCTGAAACAACAATATGAAATTGCTTAAAAAAAAAAAAGGATAGCTATTTATCAAAATTTTACTTTATGGGAACACCACAGTGAAGCGAAACATATTTACTATATATAGCAATTTACAACACATCTATAATTTAATTATGATAGCTATGTTTTTGCTTCTTAACTTTATATGTCATACAGACAAGTTTTGGTTTATGATTTTTCTTCCTTGTTTCTCTCATTTAATTTTCAATACTAAAAGTAAAAGATGGGCGAAGAAATTTCTTCTTCCTAATCCCTCCCCCCCCCCCCCATAATTAAAGCTAATATATTTGCTCATTCCCTCATTTATATAACTGCATGTATGCTTTATTTAATTTATTTAATTTATTCATCCCCTATATTTCATACAGAGAATACATAAACACAATACTCACAGACAAAGGTGCATGTATACTTTGTTACCATAACAGTGAATAAATCTAACTAAACATCATCATCAGCATGTCCATTACTGGAAACTGGTTTTGATCTGCCCTAAATATCTAAGTCGTGCTTGTCATAGTAATCAGTTTTACATAGCTTAGACACTCCCATATGGCAATTACGGCCTTCAGGGTAACCTTTTTTTCATCCATATGATCCAAATACATAGGATACGTCAACAGGTTTAACAAATACAATCTGTACATAACAGTATTAAAATAATAAAATATAATAAAATATGCAGAGGGTACCTTTACTATTTAAGCTTTAATTTAACCTTTTATACTCATCTATAGAGTAGACTGGGTTTTCTACAAGGTACTTTTTAATTGCTTTAAGTTTAAATTTTTCTTCTGTTATCTGTTTTATTTGATTCGGTAAATGATTGTACAATTCTTTAGATTTATTTTCTATATTTTTGTTACTTAATGTTCCTCTTAATCTGTTTAAGAAATAATTTTGTTTTGTTCTTGTGTTATGTGTATGTATGTACATGTTTTTATTTTGGTTGCTAGAATTTTTTGTTACGTATTTAATGCACTCATATATATACAATGCTGTAAATGTTAATATATTTAATGTTTTATAGACATTTCTACACGAATCCTTCCTTTTTAATCTACAAATTATTCTGATGGCATATTTCTGGAGTCTTAATATTCTTACCATTGCTTTTTTCTGTACATTTCCCCATAATACCACCCCATAGCATAAATGAGAGTGTATGACTGCATAGTAAATTTGCTTTAGAGTTTCTCTATCCATTTGTTGTGCTGCCTGTTTTAAAATATATAGTCCCTTATTTATTTTCTTTACTACTTTTTCAATGTGTTGTTTCCAATTTAGTTTGTTATCTATTATTAGTCCAAGGAAGTTAGTTTTTGTTACTTCGAGTATTTTTTTATTATCTAATGTTAGTTGCATATGTGATTGTGTTTCTTTGTTTAAGGTGATTTGCATCCATTCTGTTTTGCTTGTATTTATTACCATGCCTAGTTTTCCTAACTCACTACTAATTTTTTCAAGTATAAGATTGGATTTATTTTGTACTTCACTTTCCGTTTTTCCATTCACTATGATTGTGGTGTCATCGGCATATCCAATGGCCAATTCCCCTGCATCTACTACTGTTTTGAATATACTGTTTATATATATATATAAGGAATAAATAGGGCCCAAGTTTTGAGCCTTGGGGTACACCGTAAGTTATTTTCTTAAATGAGGATCTAATTTTGTCCAATTTACCATTTGAATTATGTATAATTTCCACACACTGCTCCCTGTCCTGAAGATATGATTTCAGCCAATCTAATGGTATGCCTCTTATCCCATAATTTTCTATTTTGGTAATTAGTTGATTTATGTTTACGCAATCAAAAGCTTTTGTCAGATCCAGAAAAATTGCCACTATATGTTCTTTCCTGTTTAATGCATTTATAATGATGTCATTTCCTTTACATATTGCCTGTACAGTTGATTTCTTTTTTTGAAAACCGAATTGATAGTCTGAAATTATTTTATATTTCCTACAATGCTCTGAAATTATCTGTGAATATGCTCTGTCATAATATGCTAATCAGTTGCTTGGAAGGGGAGATTCAAAAATAAGGATTTAATGATTTGAAAATTGCTCTACAGATATAAACATCCAAGTGGCACTCTTTCTCCTCTCTATTTGCACTCCGTGGAAAGTCACTGCTCAGCAAATCACATCACAATTATTGGGATCTCGATATATTGCATAGCATTATCAATATCAGTATAAGAAGTACTTTATTCCCAGCTTGAAAAACTACTATTTGGTGCTTCATCAGTACAGTAAGCTAGTAAAATTCATAACAAAATGTTATAATAAAAAGATATTTTGTGTATATGTAACAGGTTTTATATCCTCTCTGAATGGTGATGGTGATGGTGATGATTGGGTGTGTATCCGATATGAAGATTAATATGTTCACAAACTGTAGGTAACATAGGTACAAAACATATGATAACTTGAGCATATTTGTCGCCAGGAAAGCTTCAGGTCTTAATATAACAGACTTGTACAGGATCAGATGGTACTATTTAGAGCGGATTATATGCAAATTAAATTTTATAAAATTATACAACTTATATTAAAACAATGAAATTACCTTCATTGATTACAAAGTGTGCTCATTGCCCGCCTCAGTAGCGTAAATGGTAGTGTGTCTGCCTCAGGTTCAAGAGGTCATAGTTTGAATCTTGGTGAGTTACCTGGATAAGGTTTTTCCGGGGTTTTCCCTTATTCTTAAAGACGAATGTCAGGTAGCTCTAAGCTTCATGGACCCCGGATTTATTTGAGCATCATTTAACCAATTTCATTCATGGTCCGATGACTTAACATTGGAGGACGTAAATTACACACAAAAAAAGTGTGCTCACAGCATTATATACAAAAACCATTATCATTATCATCATTGTTCATCATCACAAAGATGAAAGAGAACTATTTACCCCAAATTAAACATAAATTAAAGTGTAGTATAAGTATGATAATATATCAAAACAATTAATTTTTATGTCCTATCATATACCATATATTCATTAACTGTACAGAAGATATGTTGCAGTAGGAAGAATTGAAACTTGCTTATAAATCTGCTTGATTTATTGATTTATTTGATTGAAGCCAGTTATCTATTGGCAATATGACAAAGACAACAAAAGACGGAAGTTTGTTTCAAATTTCTATATCACCAAATTGTTAGCACAATGCTAAATAACAGTCACCTCTTCTTTTACACAAATACACGACATTGACACATCTCTTTCATGTTTCCTTATGTCTGTTTAGTACACACCAATTTGAGCTGGTAATCTCTCTTAGATACATACAGGTTCACCTCTTACATGGAGCTGCACATTTATTCTGAACACAACAACACTGATATTTGCTCGAAAACTGCTTCACTCCTTATTGACTCATGAACTGCTTCCTGCACCATTTCATGGCCTGCCGACTCCTTGCCACTGAGCTTGGAGTGTATCACACTTCTCTGCGCAACTTACTGACTGATTTGTAAACTGCTTCACTGCACTGACTCCTCACCACAGAGCTGCACTCAAACTTGAAACACTCTCAAAACTCTCAACACTAAACACTAATATTCTTTTCTTACAGGCCTTGCATCAGCTTTGTATATCTGTCGGGTGCAACCAGAAGTTTCTAGTGATAGATTCTAGTGATAGAGTCTTCTCGAATCAGTTTCTGGAATGGGTTTGACCAATATTTTGCATAGTAATAACACAGTTCTACCCTGGTCTCATGACATCTTCGTGACATTAGCCACTGACTGCCCTCTGCAAGCCATGCCCCTTTCTATCTCCAGTCAGTAGATGACAGGGGCGGAACAATTCCCCACTCCCACTCTTCTCAGCAGACCCAAAACAGCATCAACATGACAGTATTAAGTTTTGTCTAAATGACCCAAACAAATTTGTAACAATTTGTTGAAATATTTATATCCAAGTGAATATACTGTTTAGTAATTGTTGCATTTGAATACTTCCCCACAAGATTCCAGGTTCCTAGCAGCAACCACTTTTCTCAGAAACATTTCTGAGTCCCTCCATACTTCTTCACTTTCACTTCCACTGCCTGATAATATCTCACCTAAAATTACTAAAAATGGGCAAAATATATTACTCCTAGCTCCTGGTCACTGATAATGTTTTTATAGAATGCATCATTTATGAAAACAAAACTAAATATGAATGATAAAACTTTAATCTATATATTCAATTTTAATACTTCTGTAATATGTATTCCAAAGAACCTTGTTTATTCCCTGTAACTGATATTAGTTTCACTGATCATAATTTAGGATCTCACATCAGGGTTTGAATTAACACAGGAGACAGGGGTTTTTCCCTCTCTCGTTAGGTAATTTCCCCAGCTCATTAAAGAAAGAATTTTCTTCCCTGACAGGGAAATACTTTTTCTTTTTGTTATAATCTTTATTACTGCTCTCTTTGAAAGTGTTGAAAGACATATAACACTTTTGATGCAGAACTTACGTGGTATGAGGATGACTGTGAGTCAGCAAAAGTACTGATTCGCTAATACAAGTAAGCTAAACAATAAACTGTCCGCCTCGTTAGTGTGGTGGTAGCGTGTCTGCCTCACGTTTCAGAGGTACCAAGTTCGAATCTTGGTCAGGGTGAGTTACCTGGATAAGGTTTTATCCAGGGTTATCCCTTATCCTGAAAGATGAATGTTGGGTAACTCTAAGTTCTATGAACCCCAGGTTCATTTGAGCATCATTTCACCCATTGCATTCATCGTTCGATATGACTTAACGTTGGTGGACGTAAATTATAAGTTATATATATATATATATATATATATATATATATATATATATATATATATATATATATATATATAAAATAAACAGTTCTCAGTTTCATTAGTTAGACTGAAATTCAGGGTCATAAGTCCACCAGTTCTATGTCAGTAATGATTGTAGCTTGTAGAATTCAATTCAATTTCTTGCAACAATGAAGGTACTACTGTTGATTACCATGGTTAATTTGTGACAAAAGGCATGAAGTTAAAGAAAGTAATGACAGTGATGTATTGCAGTTCAAATTTCAAGCTTCAACTTCAAGTAATGTTAATATTACAGCTTATCAGTTAAAACCCACAACAATGGAAGTGATATGTATTTGTTAAAATAGTGACAGTCCATTACATTAATTTGGGGATGTGTAGACAAATAAAGAAATATAATAAACAAATTTAGCCCATAGACATACCAAAAGGCAAATGCCTCATGTTTACAAAGGAACAGGCTCGTATTTAGGCTCTAAAAGCGAGCAAAACCTTGGGAGCTTTGTCATGTTCTTACTGCTTCTTCTTTTCTCTCTTCCTGTTTTCTACTCTTGAATCATTTCCACTCTAGTTATTCCCCAAACACTTCTGCACTGCACTTTTCACATATTTCCCTTGCTATCATTGTATTTTAGTCCCAATTGATACTTGATGATTCTTGCTTGGTGCTAGTTGTCTCAATACCTCTCTGTTTCTTGCCACTCTGGAAAATTTTTCTGAAGGACTTGTCATGTTTGAAGTAGCCCCTCTTGTCCATTGACTTCCGGCTTTGGTTCTGAAGTAGTCCGCCCATCTTGTTCTTTGTCATCCAACCTTTCTTCGTCCTTCTCTTGCATCCCATATTGTGGTCCGGTGTGTCCATTTCTAATTATCCAAGTGTGAAACGTATTCACCCTATTTCCAACCCTATTTCCATTTTAAGCTTTCTGCTCTTTCTAGCACATCATGCATTTTTGTTCTACTTCTTTATGCTTCATTCCTAATTCTGTCACTAAGTGAAACATTTAGGATTTCATGCTCCATTCTCCTTTGATACACATGTAACTGCTTTTTCTGTTTTTCTGTAAAAGACCATGTTTGACACCCACAGAGCACAAAGCCAAACTTGAAATATGGAAAACAAATCATCTCTGGCTTTCATTAAACAGTTCCAAGATTATACTGTACTGCCTCTACTGCTCAGAAATACAAAATTATAATACTCTTAAAGAGAGTAAAATACATATTAAGCTAGGTTTTATTTAAGGATTGAATGCAAACAATAACAAAAAGTTAAACAATAAAATTAGTAAAATAAGACCTGAAGCATTCCTGGCGATGAATATATCCAAGATATTACACAAATATAATTCTTTATAACTGAAACTTCACTTATCTTATCTTATTTCTGTTACAAATAATAGAATTTGTTGTTTCACTGTCACTAGCTTCATTTTTTATATAAATATTCAAGATATTCTCGGGAAACAAGCCAGGTGAAAAGACGATTAGAAATTGACATTTCGGGAGGTTTTTGGAGTGATGTACGCTCCTGAAATGTTTTTTTCTAATTGTCTTTTTCACTTGACATGTTTTCCGAGAATATCTTGAATAAAATTAGTTATTGGAAAGGTGGAGTCAAAATGAAAAATAATGTCATAGTCAGGATTTGAACCACAGATCTCCCAGCCTCAGTTTGGTTGCAGACCATTATGAGATCAATTGATGGAAATGCACCCATACCACCTGTCCACACACCATGAGCCTGAAAAATGATAAGGAAATAAAATGGAGGTTTTCTATTGAAAGTGGTATGAAAGTAAGCATATCCCACCATTCACCAAAGCGACAAGGAGATACCATAAAAACTCAATTCAGAGTGCATATTCAATGGAGATCAAACCCACAACTCCCTAAATGCGAGTCTTACTCATTTTCTATAATGTGACCTCAACTCAGTCCTTTTTAATTAATTCAACCATAATTTCTGAAAAGCAGATATTAGAAACCCCAGCTACTTGCATCTTGATATTGATAAAATGCATAATTATTAGAAAAAATGTGTAGCAATGTAACACAAATTTGACTTTATTATACCAAATTTGTTTACACATAAAGTTCAAAATTACCAAATTGCATTATATCTCTTTTTTATTTAAAATAAGTCTTACCTAAAACAGGATGAAATGTTGTTTGCGGACCCATCTCCTCCAAATTTGAAGTTGCATCAGGCATTCGAAGTAAAGTTTTGGGTGTCACAAGAATTAAAGGCTTTCTAAAGTTTCTTAGCATCTGAAACATAAGGTTATAGAGCACAAATCTTAATGTTTAACTTAAAATGCAACAAAACCCTTGACTGGCAAACATGCTACATTTAGACAACAAATGAAAATAAAATACCAAACAAGATTAATACATTATTAATGCCTATTGCTTGTCAGCAATGTATGCACTACTTATATAAATAAATATTCAAGTTTAACTTATAAAATAATTAATTATGATAACAGTATTATCCTGAACTAGCAATAGATAATCTCACTGACTAAGCAGCAAGTGTCACTTTATTATTGTTGTGCTGCAATCCAAAGTTTTTTGCTTCATTTTCTACCGGCAGTACTAGCACAAGGATTTCTAATATCTCTTAAATGTCAAGAGAAATAAGTCTAAGACAGTGAAAGTACATACCTCTGTTGTGTTCATAATTATATGCAATATAATGTAATCATACAATTCTTTTTAATTGTGAGACTTAAATATGATGTACATACTGTAACATCACTTCATGTTCTCAATTTGGACTCACTGGTGTATTAAGTATGTCTCAGATATCTCCAGCTTGAGCTACCATGGCCAACATGCTGTCCTGACATTAAATTCTCCATTTGACTCGTATATTTCCCCGGTAAACCATTAGGGGCCCTCACATTCGAGATACACCGTTTGTGGTGACTTGCTATCGTAAGTACTCGAGTCCCAGGCTTCATCATTTAACTCTTATTATTTTAGTTAATTGATGGAAATTAATCATTTCTCCACACTATCCATATATAGGCTAAGGTTTTTGATAGAGTCAACATGAAAAATTTGAACCACTGGTTTTCATGTTGACTCTATCAAAAACCTTAACCTATATATGGCTAGTGTGGAGAAATTATTAATTTCCATCAATTAACTAAAATATCTCCATCTTGCTCACTGTTAATTGTTGTCATGTGAATACAATGATCTCTTTTCTGTTGATCAGCAATTTTTCAGATATGATTTGACACAAACTTTGCAATTCAACTACTTGGGAATGTGCTGTTTTGAATCAAACAATTCTTGGTAAAACAGTTTGTAATTTTCAAGAGGTGACAAACTATAAATAGCTATTGCTATAATTATTTACCATAACTGATAACATTTGCAAAAACAGATTTAAAGCTCTCTAAGTTAAAATTAATTTTAATGATATTTAGTTGGCAATTAGTTTATCATATGAGAATGCACATTACAAAGATTTTGTAATTTTTAGTTTAATTTTCACCACAGTTTTCATCCCATCTTTTCTACATACATTTGAAGAATATTATTTAAGCAAGAATAATGAACCAACCAAGTAAATATTCAGTGTTTGATAATATCCAAAGAGAGTAATAATCTTAAATTAAATTTAAAGGGAGTCGATTAATGACACTAAACAACACTTACTTTCCATTTCTTAAAGACTTGTTAGCCTAATATTACAATTCCTTTCTTGGAAGTGTTGAAAACAGTGTTGTTATAAAAGTATCGTAAGTGTTGTATAGTGTCATTAAGTGTTTTCAACACTTCCAAGAAAGGAAGAGTAATAATCATTCAGTCCATGATGCATGGTACAAGTAACTTAATAGCATTGCAGCACTCTGTTCCAAAGTGTGAAAGGAAATTGAAATTGCACTGAGACACAAAAAAATAAATCTATGGAGTTTTCTTTTTCATGTTAAAAAATTATATTTATGTACAATAAACAGAAGCAGATGTGTGATAAAGGCAATGGTGAGAGTGCAGCATTAGCAGCTCCCAATTTTGGTTATTATCATATAGACATGTTTCTTTGGTAGAAAAGAACTGAAAGTAAAAGAAACATATCTCTGTGTTTTGCTGCATACATTTAGTTTTCTCAGTTTTTACTGATGTAGTAAAATTGCTGGTGTTGCATTGCTTCTTCTAGTTTAGGTTGTTATAGACCACATAAGATATTTGTATACCTGCCACTAATATTGTTAAAGTAAATGCATTTTAAAAGGCAAGAAACTTCCTTAGAAAGACAATAGCATATGCCAAGTTTAATGTCTACAGAGTGCTAATTTTAGATACATTAAGAAGCACAAAATCTTTGCTCTTCCTATGAAATTGCTTCTTCTGCCTACATCATGGCCTATTGCTCACATTCCAATAAAACATTGAATACTAAAAACTAATACAATGACATGGCTTAAATCTGTGATATCTTTACCTGTCTTCGAAGTAAATGAAAATATTGAGCTGGAGTAGTGGGGTTTGCAATGTGAATATTGACATTATCACCATCTGGCTTTGTTTCACCGGAGTCTGATAGCTGCAAAAATCGCTCCATACGGCAGGAACTATGTTCAGGACCAGCTCCATCATATCCATGTGGAAGCATCATTACTAATCCATTGAACATCATCCACTTAGCTTTAAACAAATTAATTTCATGTTATGTATCATCTTAGATAACCAAGTAAATATATTGCACAGAAGAAAATAACTGTAAAAACTTATTATATGCATGGTTTAACAAGTAAAAAGTGCACAGTGGTTTATAGAAATGTAGTAATAGAGTGACAGTTCTTTTATTCCATTTCATAATTTTTTTGAAAACTAGGAAAGAAAGTTCAAATATATTTTACAAAATTGTGTATAATATGTGATTATTAAAAAGAAAGAAAAATGTTATACTAGGGACAAAATAAATATAAATATAAATATATATATATATATATATATATATATATATATATATATATATATATATATATATATATACCAAATGAGTCACCTGCCCCTATTTACTTTTTAATTTATGCAATGTGCTAAGTGACATATGCAACTTAAGTATTTCATGAATGCCTTGTAATGGATGATTTGCAAAACAATTTATAGAGGAAGGGTAGATGACTTAGTGCATAAGTGTTGTATGGGACAGAAAGCAATCATTATGTATGTCGATTCCAAAAAAAATCATGCATACACTCAGAGAGCTGCAGCAGCAATTTCAGACGAGTCTGCAAACTTTTATTCATTAAGGTACATTCACACACCTTTAAACATGCTCCTGAAGCATGCATCAGTTCATCAGTTGACAAGAACACTGGAACACAAAATGGCTGATCTACACAATGGGACCAATTGGATTTATATTTTCAGTCAACATATGTTTTTGTTGTACAGCCATGTCAAAAAGTGCTAAGAATTAGGGAGAGTGTTTTAGCTTCTTTCACAAATTAGGCAGTTTATAGCTCAAAGTGTAATTGTAATGGCAGATGCAGTTTTTTATTTTTGTTAAAAGAAACAAAACGAGCTCAATGCACTGTATGAAGCTGTAATGTGTGTAAAGATGCAAATACAATAACTGCCATATTTTTCACTGGCAGATAGTTATAAATTTATACTTTGTAGTAGATGTTTTATAATCGGTATTGTGCTTAACCCATTCAACCGGGTTTTAAACATTTCACAAATGCAATGTGAAACATATGATTTAAGCATGAAACAAAAACTGTTAGATTTAATGTTGTCAACATGCTCCTAAAAATGAAAGCTACATATGTAACATGTATATATATATATATATATATATATATATATATATATATATATATATATATAACAAATGTTCAGAGGTGCGGAAAATAATCAATAGAGTCCCTCAAGGGTCTATCTTAGGTCCATTTCTTTTTATTTTATTAATCAATGACTTGGCATATAATTTGCCAGAAGACCTAGTTATGTACGCTGATGATACAACTTTAATAACATGGTTTACAACTCCAGATATGGTACAGATTATAAGGATCACAAAGTTAAACATAATCCCTAATTAAATATAAAGATAGCCCGTATTTTCCCTTTGAAGGACAAGGGGCTCTCCTACCTGCCTAGAGGGTGAGCTCGTTGCAATTTATATGGTGAGCTAATCCCAGTAGATCCATAATTATTGGATTGTAATTCTTGTGTCTTTGGCTCACGAGAGAACCAACAGTAACAATAAATAAATTAGTAACTAAAATACAGACAATAAAGACTAGGAGAAAGAAAAAAAAAACCAAAGTAATGTGATGTCATTTCGAACCTAGTTCTTGCATCACCATATTTCAGCAGCTAACCATCTCAGCCAGCTGTCATATGTTCTACGTCACTCTTTGGGAAAGCATTCTTTTATTACCTGCTAGTATTATATGCGTGAAAAGACGTCCCTTATTTAAGCTCTTTGCAGCTCATTCAGGGCTGTAAGTATTAATGCTGGTTGCTTATGCATTGTACTGAATAGAAGGGCACAATTACAATAACGACTTTTGTGCTAAAAGGGTCAATGTTTTCACATTAGACTATAAACTGCAGGTTGCATAGATCAGAAAATATATAGGAGCAGCTGACTCACCTTATATATATATTCCTTTTCTTTATACCCTGTCAATCAAAATAAATTCTGGCAGGAGAAGTTTTAATACACATTTTGTCATAGGTATCCAAAAGCTTACATGATACTGATCTCAACTGTTTTGTACAAGTTTAAAAATTATTATATACCTTATATGAACTAAGGATAAACAAACAGTGGCACTTTAAAGTTTATTGGTTAAAACACTTATTTAAATAAATGGCAACAAATATTTCAGAAATGGCTACTGCTATGAGAAAGTTATTTGACACAAACTGCATCTTTTAATGAGCCTACATTTTTAAAGTAATTTTTTACTAACTTTTAGTGTAACCCAGTTGTATTAACATATACAACTCATTAAGTTGGAAGAGAAATTCATAAGTTATTCACATAAAATATGTGTAATAATTTTATTTGTTATGCTAATATTTTAATAGAAATGAAACCAATTTTAACAAAACAGAAAATAACAATGTTCAATTTTTGCTCATATAAAGAGAAGAGTTGCTGACATAAATCTCTTCTTCAACTTTCCTAGTTTTACCATTATCATGGTGTTAGGGGATTCTTCTTCCCCTCTCTCTTATGCCTTCAGGTGTTGGGTTGAGAAACAGAAACTCTGGATCAGATGGAGAACCCAGGATGGGTATCAACCCGATGCCTAGTATAAGAATGAGAGAAGTAGATGACGAAGGTGAAATGAATGAAAGGAAAGATGTTGATGGAGCAATTGGTGGAATGATGGAGGGAAACCGGAGATTCCAGAAAAAACTTGCCCCTGTGCCTTGTTGTCCACCACAAACCTCACATGTGGCCACCTGGGATCAAACCTGGGTACCTTGGTGAGAGTCAAGTGGTTCAAGGCTCAACGAGGGTGCAGCCTTGCTGAGATAAACGCTTCATTAAAATTAGAGGTGTAAGAAAACTGATCAAGATTCCATCACACATAACAGTAAAAGAGTGGAAGAAATAGAAATGTCTGCAAGAAACAGAGTTAGTGAAGTGCAAGGAGAATGCACTGAAAGTATTCTGATAAATCTACCAGAAAGATTGGGAACAGCAGTAGTGAAGATGAACTCTGTAATGATGAAGATGATGTTAGCACACCATGAAACTCCAGTTTAATGAGCCATTGATTACTTTATTTCAACAACTAATGATGATACGGTGGTATGGTGATATTGATAATGATGACAATGATGATGATGATGACGATGACATGAAATATTTGCTAAATGTGGGTTAAATTGTGTAAAATATATTAAATTTAGAGTATTACAATTGGCAAACTCTCTTGGACATTCAAGTATTTACACTTCTTAATCACTGTTATAATATAAATTATTTGCATTATACCTGAGCTATGTAACTCTGGTCTCAACACTCTGAGAACTCACAGTTTGGGAAAACACATTTGGAAAAACAGAAAATATGTTTTCTCTTTTGAAATCCTATCAAGTGATACACTTATGTAGAGGTTCATCCAACCACTATCAGGAATGAAGTAGGCAGTCAACAAGGAACTGAGGATGGGTGTGAATAGCTCCTGAAACATTTTTCCTTTTTAAATAAGTAAATGACGTATCAAAGGCAACTTAATAATTAACTAAATTGTAAATGAATATAATTCTAAATATTTAAAAAATGGCATATTTAAAATCAATGCTTACATTAGTGATTTACAATAAAATACATATGCTCCCAAAATGTTCTCTCTACTATTAGTATCAAAGTATAGATTTACCACATTGTTCAGAGTTCTTACACTACTCATAGGTAGTTTTATCTTAACTGAATATTCTTCTTCTGTGCACTCTGTCTGCAGCATTATTTAGTCATATTTCCAAATAATAAAATTACTTTATCACTTATATTTAGTGCTGCCAACGTGGCAACTGTAAAGAGCTTAAGTTTGAGTCACCCCATTCCATTGCTTTTGTTATTCTCCACATAGCAGAACAAAAAAGGAACAGAACAATCAAGGACAGCCATTACTCTCACGAGCTGGAAGTATGTACCTAATTGTTGTACCATACTGATGTTCTGCATACTGTTTGATTTTACGAGATCTAGATTTTACTAGGAGAATGTTCCATTCTTTCGTTTCAAGAGACTTTGGTTTCTAGAATATCTCTTCTGTGACCAGCAGGGTATAAAAGAGAGTGCAAAAGCCAGCCCGAGCTGCTAGTTATGAGTTGACCAGGGCAGTGAACAGAGAAGAGGTGTGAAGTGAGAGCAGTAAAGAGCAAAGTTTGTAAAAGTTTTCAGAGTCGGCAAGCAATTAGAGTGTTTAAATCAGTGTCAGTCTGTGAGCAGTAAATGTTAAGAAGGTCCAAGCAGAGCAAGTTCGAGTGTGCAACAGAGGCAACTGACATGCTTGCTCTGCATATTTGTAAAATGTAAAAGTGATTTTAATTTAGCAATGGACTAATAATTCTAGTGCCAAGTTTAGTACAACTTTTGTGTTGCTGCATTTGTCACAGTAACTTCTACTCACCTACAATCCTTCCTATTATGGTTAGTTATCCCTTTTACAAACTACAATTGTAAAAATAGAGAGAGGTAGTTTAGTACTTACTTTCTCCACTTGTTACATAAGTGTCAATTGGGATTTGGGCTCCATTAAAGAAATCGCCAAATTGAGCTTCCCAGATAATAAGATTATTTGGGCTTTCTATGCTCATGCCATACTCATAAGCCAACACTGCTTCCTCTGATAGAATACTATTTGCCACCTACAAAATCAAAGAAGAAGCCTTGATAAAGACATCCTTTTGAGATTCATTTAAAATGTGCTGCTATTAAAGAAGATGATTAGAAATTTGAGGAATTCTAGGACTTATGACTATTAGTTATATTAATAAGTTGGGAAACTTTCTTAGGCTAACTTTTGCATTAGTATTAACATTATAAGAAGTGCAATATTGTATATAAATATAACTGACCTCTAAGTGTGCATTTTGATCTTCAATCAAGTTGTTTAGTGGGATGTATGTTTTATTGGTCTTCTGATCAACCAACATTACATGACGATGAGAGAATGTGCCACGACCAACATCTTGTCCACTGATTCTTACATTATAACCTACAATGATGTAAGGCAATTGGGAAAAATAAATGACAATCCAATCCTGGACATCTATTTCTATGGAAACATATAGCTAAATGTTAAAACTTCTATAGTCCTATGGATAAGGACTATGATATAATGAAGCACAAAATTAATATAATTTTGAGTAGAATTAGTACTCAATGCTCTAATTTTCTGTATCTTGACCTACAGGATGTAAAGTGTGATTAAAAGTTCTTTATAACCAAACCACATACAGTGACTATTATTTTTATCAGTAGTTGTTCATATTTTTGGTCTCTATAAAAATTGATTTCCATATTTTAAAAAGTGGATATTTTAAAAACTACAATATACTTTGCTACATTAAACTGAAATGCAAGACAGAGTTGACTATTCTCAAATGAGTTTGTATCTATTCAAGATTCTTCACTTATAGGTATGATATATCTACATATAATTGTTAAACTTTACTGGAAAAATACTCCCCATACTATTGGAAGTTATGTTTTCCATAGTGTCATATAGAATGTACTATTAAGACAAGCAGAAGTTTTGCTGATATATAAACAATTTTATAACAAACACATCCATCAAATTCAAATTGACTTTTACAGAGTATTGTAATGTTACTATATATTGAATATAATAGGAACCTAACTTAATTATACCTACATTTACAATATTTAAGTAAAAGCTATTCATATATTTATTTATTCCATACAATTCAGTAGGTATTGGAGCTCAAAAACATCCATTTATGTAACTAGTAGGTATGAATCAAACATTTAAAATGTTTATCAAAAGCAAATTTACAGAATATTACCTTGATAGAGAAGTGATCCAAATGCCATGGCTTCAGCTGTAGCCCAGTCAATGTTGGTTCCAGATTCCACTTTTGCAAGTCGACTTTTCACATGTGTTTTCAACAGATGTGGATGAATATTCTGGAACAGAAAGAGCAAGTTAGCAGACATTGCTGCTGATTGCTGCTGATAATAGAGAGAATTCATTATTTTATCCAGTTTTATGTAAAAACCATTGTACTTACAAAATCTTCTGGAAATTCCACAGATTTATGTGCTATATACTTCAATATTTTAGGCTCAATACCAGTATCCCAACTGGTTATACATTCATCAGCTTGCTGCATTTCCTTCCATTGCTTTTGCAGATAGGTTTCCTGTATATAAATGATACTTTAAACAGAACTTGATAGTATTTTATGACTTATGCAGATGTTTCACTAATGTTGTTTTAAAAATTAAAAAAATTGATATTTGTTATCATTCTTTATTTCTTATGACAAAGCTTATGCTTAAGCTCTAACTTCATTTATATTATAAAAGTGCATATTTTCATACTTTTTAGTTTCAAAATAAATCTTTAATTGTTTAGAATATTTTATAAACCATGATGATGATTAATAAATATGCAAATGAAGCTAGAGTTCAAGGAACTAAATTACACAAAATTTGTTCTTTTCTTTATCTTTCGCGCACGCGCACACGCACACGCACCTGCACACGCACACACACACACGCACACGCACACACACACACACACACATGCCGGCATGCATGCACGCACACAAGATTATTCAAATTATTATACAATATAATACAAATGCCCACGCAACCCTTACAACTTTACAAAGAGTTACTTAAGTCAGAGAACTGCATCTCTGACAGTCAGTAACTTCAGAATAGAGAAGCCAGTAAGCAAAGGGTGCCCTCAAGGATCATGTAGTGGACCGGGATTCTGGAACTTGCAATATAACTTTCTCCTAAAATACACAACTCACACAAAAGTTGTCACATTTGCTGATGATCTGATACTAATTTAGAAAGGCAGAAGCACCTTAGAAGCAGAAAATTATGCCAACATAGAATTAAAAAAGACTGAAGCTTAAGCTACAGACAATAAACTAAAGTTCAATCAACAAAAATCTAAAACTCTTTTAATAACACAAAAGAAAAGAGAAGAGAAAAATATAAGCATCTTCCTAAATAGAGAGGAAATAGAACTGGTTACATCCTTCAAGTACCTAAGAATAACATTCTACAAAAACTTTAGCTTCAATCAGCATATCCAATATGTTACAGAGAGAACCACAAACCTGATACACGTGCTGTCTAAAGCAGCAAAACTTAACTGGGGACTCACACACGAAGCCCTAAGAACTATGTGCAAGGGTGCAATATTACCTTTTGTTATCCTATCCAGCACCACTTCGGATAAATGCACTAGACAGGAAATAAAATTGTGTCAAGTACATTAGAGTACAAAGGCTAGCAAATATCAAAATAGCTAAAGCTTTTTGCACCACATCCATGGAAGTACACTGTATAATAACAGGACTGACGCTTATTATACTGAAAATCCAGGAGATCACTTAGAAGTACAAAGCAAACAAGACAGAACACAGACTGGGAAACAGACACTGCATTATGTTATTAAAAATGGCCACATCCATCAGATAGTTCAGCAATAAAAAAAACATAAATGCAAACTACAACATTGTATAAACTTGAAAGAAGCGTAGGGACAGTGAAGCACAAATTAGCACAAAAGTGAATCGAGAAGATATCAACACATTGCTTCACTCACACTGTTTATTCACAAGTCATGTGAATAAACAGTGTGAGTGAAGCAATGTGTCAATATCTTCTCGATTCACTTTTGTGCTACAACATTGTAGTTTACACTGACAGAAGCAAACCAAATCAAGGGGTAGCTTCAAGAGTGGTAATCTATAAGAAAAAAGAATTAACTAACCAATTACAGTACTAACTAAACAAAAACTGCTCAAATAACCAAGCAGAACAACTTGCAATCTTAAAGGCACTTGAAGCAATAGATAATATGGGAATAGTACAAGCTAACTTGAAAAGAGCAGCTATACATACGGACAGCAAAATTACATTGCATGCAGCCATTACACAACACCAAAAATCATAACCAACTGATGGAAGCTGTAAGAGACAAACCAGGATAATTAAGTAAAAATGAATGGATAACAGGAATAAGATGGGTAAAAGTCCACATAGGAATAGAAGGAAATGAAATCACAGATAAATTGGCGAAAGAAGCAACAAATGATAGCTCAGAAAGCTATAACAGAATCTCAAAAAGTGCCATCAGGAAAAAATACGAGAAAAGACACTCAAAAATAGGTAAGAGAAAGACAAAACACATCAAAAGAACAAGAAACAAAACAATATTTTCCCACAGTATCAAATCAAATAGAATGAAGAACCTAACAACAAACCTCACTACCATCTTAACAGGACATAGATGATTGAAAGTTTCTTACAAGAGATTCCACATGCACCTGCAGCACAGAATATGAAATGACAGATCACATAAGTGAATATGTCAACATAATCAATCTAGAAAGTGCAGAATAACTAAAACAGAAAATAAGTGGTTAATTCTAAAAGTCTTCAGTGATTATGTGAACAAAATCAATCTGTTAATAAGAACAACTGATTTGGAAACAAAACAAACCATAACATGTAATATTACTAATGTAATGGAACATGTGGATGAATAAAGGATTATATATATTTAAAAAAAACCACACACATGCACGCACGCGCACGTGCACGCATGCACGCACGCACACACACGCGCACACAAACACACACACACCCACACGCACCAGGCAGGACAAGAACCCACATCCCATGAGTACAATAACAGAGTACCAAAGCTCTTGCAGCCATGACCATCAAAGCCAGGATTTTACTGTTTTTATGCTATTTCTATTTTCTTGACTTTTCCCCCCATTATTGGTTGTGATACAATAGTTCCTCTACTTACTGTAAGTATGTACTAGAGAAAGTTAAAATAAAACATGATCTCTGCAGTGTACCTTTGGTGTAAAATTCTCTATATTTTTTAGTATATTGTTGAGCCATCCTGAATGCTCTGAAGCAATTCTGGAAACATCTTCTTTGGTCATAACACCTTTTTCTATTAGTTCATCAGCATAAATATCTGGAACAGTCCTATAATGCAATCAACATATCTGCATGAAAGAAACCACTTTTAAAAGTAAACACTTGTACAAGCAATACAGGTAAAAAATTTGTTGGCCTGGTTTTACAGGGAAACAGGCAAACAGAGGAGAGTGCAGTTCTGTTATTTAATTCTGCAGTATTGCTAGCCAAGAAAAAAGAAACAATGAGGACAAAAGTTAATTCCTCAGAGAAAATATTTACTTCATACACTTATACTTACTAATTATGTTAATGCAACCAAAATAGAAATTAAAAGTAGAAAATATTAAAATTAGAAAATTAAAAGATAAAAAATTGTAATTAAAAATTATAAAATTCATTTTAAAAAGCTGTGATACTATGATATGCCTAGCTTTTTATTTTTATGATATGCTTAGAAATTTTTATTGTAATTTAATATGCATAAATGTATATAAAGAAATGCATGCAATAAAAATGTTCATTTTCCGTATGTCTAAGTGTATTAGCCATATAAGAAATGGTTTCCTAAAAGGGCATTCTAAAATATGTTAACTGTAACCAAGTGTTTGAACCAACTTTATTCTTCACTAATAATATTCTAAAATCCAATATAGATGCTGTGTGTACCTCTTCTTGAATAAATACAATAGTAAAATGTCATTTGCTTTATAATAGAAAGGAGGTTACTATATTTACCCATCATTTTCATACTTTTGGGACAACATTTTTAATTAAAAATTAGGTATGTGAAAACTATGAGAGAGAAAAAATTCTTAGCTCCAAGTTTCAATAAATGAAATCTAATTTACTTTTCTTTATGGATCCTCATACTTGCATGATCACTGAATCAGTAAGTCAGTCGGAAAATCAGGCAACATTTTCTGATCATTGAATTTCATTTGAGATTGTGCTTATGCTTTTTCCCTCACCTAAAAAAAAAATTAAAATGAAAAATGTGGACTTCAGCTCATTTAAAAAACTACAGAAACAACACGACTGTTAGTAAAATTGAAAACTTGAAACCATGTTTAGGTCTAGGGCTATAAAGGTGCTAAGAATCTGACATACTGAAAAACTAGGTGAAGTGGCACCTGTTTATTGGATACTGGATTAAAAAAACAACAAAAAACAAACATTTTGTGGGAATAAAAAAATCGAATGTCTTATTGTATAAAACAAGAAACTACATTGCAGAATTCACAAAGAAGTTGGAAAATTGTATCAAGTAATTCTATTTGAGTTTCTCATTTATTATTATTGCCAGTAAAAAAATCTCATATTTCAGGTTATCTACTAAAACAAATCTCAAATAAGAGTAATTCTTAAATATTTTCCTTTCTTTTCTGGAAAAAGCCATGCACAGAATCAAGAAGACCCACATATATTACCCTGTTTTAACTTAATTATAAACTATATATGTAAACATATATACACCTTTTACCTCCGTGCATGTATTATGCCATAAACAGCAGGATTTGTGAAAGTAGGATCATCTAATTCATTATGTCCCCACTGCCTGTAGCAGTTTAAATCCACAAACACATCCTTCCTGAATATTCTCTGATATTCACAAGCTATTTTGGTAGCTTTTATTACCATCTGCAACCAAGATATTCGTGAATATTTTTTGAGAATTTGTAAAGATTAAGCTAATATTTATCTACATATATTAAACTTATGGTCACTTCTGAAAGTGTCTCAATTAGATTTACAATTTATTTTAATTGAAATTATTCAATTATTGTTAAATACATTATTCAATGTATTACACTTACAGCAAATATTAACAAAGCTTTATTTATTTCTTATTTTAATACTTTCTATGTTTACAAAATACTGCAATTTATTTAAAGATTGCAGAATGAACCCATACCAAATGAACAATCTGAGATGAAAACATTACAAGGCTCGCATAGCTTACTTATCTGAACCTTCTTTTATTTCTCAGCAAACCTGCACAGCAATATGAATGCTACTTGCAATGCATGAATCATTCCTGATACATATCAAAATGTCCTAAGAACTTAAAGAGGACTCATCTATGTTTTGAGGTTGAAGAGCATAGTAATGAAAGTAATTATGAATGTATGATAGTACTAATAGTACAGTCCAGGAGCAGTCCATGACTGTACATTTTGAATGATCATAAAATATTAATCAAGGCTTCACGGGTGATCAGCCATGTCAAGTTTATAAAGGTCGAGCTTTTGGCCATGGAGTCTACAATGGCCGAAAGCTCAACCTTTATAAACTTGATATGGCTGATCACCCGCAAAGCCTTGATTAGTAATGCTCACCGTGAAACCTTCAAGTCTTACATAAAATATTAGTCAGATAGCCCAGAAAATGTAAAATATATCTGTTACTTAGCCAGATATCTGTTGTAAATTGTAAAAAACAGCAGCTCATAATTATAATGGTAATCACAATGATAATGATGATGATAACGATGACAATAATGATGAAGGTGAAAATGATGATGATGCCTAATTTGTTTGAAGAAAGAAAGGTATTTTTTGTTTGTTTGTGAATGTTTGTTGTTGTGTAACATAATTAAGTGCAGCTGTTAGGGTAAAAATTATTCATATAATTTAATTTCCTCCATCTAAACCACTACATGAAAGGGTGAAATGATGCTCAAATGAGTCCAGATGGTACTAATAGTAATTTATACAATTTTGAAAGATGTGGAAAATTCCGATTCAAATTCCCCTACACATTTACAAATATCCTAACTCTATGAGGGCAGTTCTATAAGTATACATGTTTCAAAATAGATGTTTTTTTTTTTAATTTATTTATTTACGTCTGCCCCAACGTTAAGTTATATCGGACGGTGAATGAATGGGGTGAAATGATGCTCAAATGAGTCCAGGATCCATGGAGCTTAGAGTTACCCGACATTCGTCTTGAAGGATAAGGGAAAATCCCAGAAAAACCTTATCTAGGTAACTCACCCTGACCGAGATTCGAACTCAGGACCTCTTGAACGTGAGGCAGACATGCTACCATCTACGCTACCGAGGCGGGCTCAAAATAGATGGGTTGCTAAAACAAGTTAATGTTACCATCATGAGCCATCATTAGTTATATGTTACCAAAACAAATTTGTTACTGATTCATATGTTAGTATGACTTTAGCAACCAGTTTAGTTAGTTGTTTGATACATTTTCGCTAAAATAGAAAAAAATGCAGTATTGCTCAGTGATTCCCTTTTTACTTCTGGATACGAAAACTTGTAAGGAGATAAAGGTGAAAGCAGATGCTGTTTATGGAAAATTTTTGCTGGTTAAATGACGTTAAATGTGTTGCACAGCATGCTCAACAGATGTAGTTATGAGGAAGTAATTGAAAAAGCTCTCAGTATAGTTCTTGCTTATCATAGAACATAAGTTGACGAAGTAGTAGAGGCCATAGAAGTGGCAATGGGAACAGAAGTTCATATTTTGCTAAGTTGGAGATTCAAAAATTGTCAGCCCGATGTTTGCTCACAATGGACAACAGATGGTGTGGCTTTCAACTTCACATTTTTTATGGAGCTATATGAGTAATATCTAAAGGACTTTTTGCTTTGAATTGCCACCATCAATGCAACTTAAGATTCTCATTACACTAAGGAAACCAAGTAATAATCAAGGAAATGGGTTGAATCTGTTGCTCTGAAAAGGGTAAAGATGGTCCCATCAACCAGAAAAGTGAGAGAGACAAATTTTTGAAAGATGAAGGGGTCATGCTTATACTTCTTGGAAAAATGAAAAAGGATTACTGGACAATACTACAATGCATTATTGGCCAACTCGGCAAGAAGTTGAAGGTGACACAGCCTACTTTTTGGTAAAGAAGAAAATGCTGTTCCACCATAAGAAGTCACCAGCACATTTATGTGGTATTGTCACCACCAAACTGCATAAATTGCATTATGCATTATTGTTGCACAGCCCATATTCATCTGATCTAGTTCCCAGTAATTTCTTCTTGTTCCCAAACATTAACAAATGGTTCTCTGGTAGAAAATTTCAAGCAAAAACAGATGTTTTGAAGAGGTTTATATTTCATTTTTTGGAGGGGTTAAAAATGGCAGGAATATTGTGAAAAAAGTGTCCCCTAAAAAGGGATTAATTAGAGAAATAAACAATTTGTTTAAGTTAATTTCCATCAATTAACTTGAATAATAAGAGTTTAATGATGAAGCCTGGAACTCAAGTACTTACAAAGGGTGTATCTCGAATATGAGAGCCTCTAGTAGTTTACCGGGGAGTCAATTGGAGAATTTAATGTCATGATGGCATGTTGGCCATGTAGCTCAATAGGTAAGAGCGATCGGATGGAAACCAGGAGATCCATGGTTCAAATCCTAGCCATGGTATTGAATTTTTCAGTTTGACTCTATCTAAACAATTTGTGTTTGAAAACATTGGCATCTTCATTTCTAATATGGTACTTATTGAACTCCTTCATATGATGCTTCCACTGGAATGCACATCTAAGAAATACTAATCTGAAGAACTTTGAAAAGAATTTCTATTGATTAAGTTACATATGAGGGTGGTTCAATAAGTACCCATGTTCCAAAATATATAGTGTTGCTAAGAGAAGTTGGTGTTATCATCATGTACTCTCATTTTCTACACATTGACCAAGCAAATTTGATGCTGATTCATAGGTCAGTTTATAAGTAGATTTTACAGGTATTTCAATAAGTTGTTCTTGTTTCTGCTAAAAGTTACCGAGGATGTTACTGAAAAAGTCCATGATATGATTCTCACTGACTGTTGAACAGAAGTTCGCAAAGTCCATTGGGCTGCTTCCAGAGAATCTGTTCTAAACGAGGCAAAGACAGTCCAATCAGCTGGAAAAATGATGACAATGGTTTTTTGGGATGTGAAGGATGTCATATTTATTGACTTCTTGGAAAATGGAAAAACAATTATTGGAGCATACTACAATGATTTATTGGCCCAATTTGACAAGAAGTTGAAAGAGACATGGCCCCATATGGTGAAGAAAAAAGTTGTGTTACACCACAATAATGTCCCAGTATATTCATCTGGAGTTGCCGCCACCAAACTGCATTAATAGTGTTATGAATTGCTGCCATATTCCCCATATTCTCCTGTTTCCAAACATGAAGAAATGGCTGCAGGAACAAAATTTAAATCAAATGAGCTCATCATGCAGACAGAGGCTTGACAATTCTTATTTTTTGGAGGGGCTAAAAAAATGGCAGGAACAATGGGAGAAGTATATATCCTTAAAAGGGGACTATGTTGAGAAATAAATAATTTGTGTTTGAAAAAATTGGTGTCTTCATTCCTAACATGGGTATTTATTGAACTGCTCTCATACCAAGTGCAAAAAGCTTCTTTAGAATCTCTCCTCAACCCCAACATATCTCCTAATGAGGGAAGACGTGACAGTGAAAAGCCTCTATAGCTCCTTTCCCTCTTTCTAGATGTAATCTAGCAATGTTGGCCAAAGATCTAAATATCAAGACAGTAAAAGCACAGAAAACTCAAAATAAATGAACACTGTTTACTCAGAATAATGATAAATAGTTGATATTGCCTACCTCAGGATAGTCACCATTTACATGAATAACTGGAGCAGATATAATCTTTGCTAAATCTGAACAATATCTTGATGAACGTCCCATTTCAGCTGGGGTGGTAAATCCAAGTTGATTGTTCACAATTAAGTGAACAGTGCCACCAACTTCAAAATGCGGTACTTGACTGAGCTCCAGAGTTTCTTGATTCACACCTTGTCCAATGAAGGCAGCATCTCCATGTACCTGTTATTCAAATATAAACTTATATTACACAAATATAACTATTTGCAACAAAAACTTCACTTATCTTAAGAAAATGATATAAATTTTTCTTATTAAATTATTTCATCAATTAATAGAAAAATTTACATCATTTTCTTATGATAAGTGAAGTTTTTGTTGCAAATAGTTATATTTGTGTTGCATTTGTTGCTTCACTGTAGCTAGCTTCAGTTTTTACGTAATAAACTTATACTCTTGCTACAACATGTTTAGCATGTTATGAACATCATACTGTAGCTTTTATTGTTTTCAAATACCTGTACATTGAGGATTTTGTCACTCCAGTTTGATGTACCATTCGAATAACCTCCTTCCTTGAATGACTGTTGCCGTGCCCTTGTTTTTCCCATTGATACTGGATTAGAAATCTGAAGCAAAAGTATTAAAAACCTTTGAAAGGACAGAAAAGTGTAAAACAAAGAACTGCAAAAAATCATTGCACAAAATGTAACCCAGCTTTTAAAGTAAAATGTTTCAAATGATATAAAATTCAGTGAGTTTAAAAGGAATATACAGCTATTCCAAATATGTTATTTATGTTTATAACTATTTTGTAAAATTAAAGAATATTTACTCCACATAAAAAACTATTTGTGGAGGTTTCCATGAAAACTCATCTTTCCCTATGAAATGAGTGAGTGTTCTTTATAAAAACTGATGTAAGGAGAGGAAATCTTGAAATTTTTGTCACATTTTTTAAGAATACTGTTGCAAGCCCATTCTTTTGATAAGCACGGCTGACACTCACAAAGGGGCATATAGTGTACCATGGAGATAAGGGACAGATAATGCCATGAGGAGATAAAAGGTTTGTCGAAACAGATAAAGATAGATAACTAGAAAGTTCTAGTAACATCCTGATTAATAGAGAATATTCCACAACCGCCTGGAATCATGAATGGTTGTGTATAAAAAGAAGCTGTGGCTAGTTATCGAGGAGTTGTAATGATAGTTGTAATGAGAGAGTCGAGAATCGGAACTGTTATTGTGTGTCTGCAGCATGTTTTGAAAGTGAACACTTTTGTTTGTGGTCAAGGACCTTGTCGACTGTATTTGTGTATGTTACATAACTTTACATAATTCATATTTCTACAGAAATAAAGAACATTTGATTTTCTGCAAATTGGACTTTTAATTCTACGAACCCACAAAGTCACAAATCTTTTAAATCCAAAGTTTGTATTTGACAAATTCTTCATTTTTATGTTGTACACATACACATACAGGACATTTTGCAAGAGATAATAGTTTTTTGGGTTCTGGGGTTCTCAAAACATGTATTTTAGGTGAAATTTCAATATCAAATTTTTACTATAAGTACACAGTAGAAAACGTAAAAATATTGTAGGCTTAAAATTGTATGCACTGTCCTTACCTCTAAATGAGATGGTCCAGGTAGCATTGTGACATGAATGTATTTGTTGCCTACCCTGAGATCAACAGATGAAGCTGTGAATGCCGAAGGAAGAAACATAGAACATATTATTAAATCAATAAAATAATTTAAATTAAATTAATTTAATTTAATTTATAAAATAAAAAAATAAAATTAAAGTTTTGTTCAACACATCATTTTGTTAATGAAATGTATTCTTTTGCTTCTTCTGCTTCTACTGTTTAAAAAATTCTTCAGTTTTAATGGGAAATACCATAAGCAGAAATCAGGGTTATCAATGGGCAACCCACTTTCCCCCTTTTTCGCATATTTATTTATGAGTGCATTTGAAACACAAAGGGCCTTCCCATGAATCTCAAGGTTTAGTATAGATATATTGATGACATCTTTGCAATAGCTTCAAACAAACATTTAGATGATGCATTAAAATTACTCAAACTCCAAGAAAAAGCTATCAAATTCACAACAAAAAAGGAAATCAATGGAAAACTTTCTTTATTGGACCTAAATATCATCAGGGATGACACAAAAATAAAACTTGGAACTTACAGGAAGCCAACACAGTCAGTATATTGCATAAAAAAAATCATAGCTGTAAACCAATTACACATAAACAAGCAATAATAAACTGTCATACACAGACTAGTCAACATACCCATGGATAAAGTAGAATACTTCAAAGAACAAAAAACTATACTTCACATAGCAGAAGAAAATGGATACAACAAGTCTGTTGTTTAAGAAAATAAAAAAGGCTAAACTAAAGAAAACCATTAAAGAAGCAACCACATTTACTAAAGAAAAAGAAAGCAACAGCATATTAAATGTATTCACATACTACCCAAAAACATTTAATAAATTCAAAAAGATCTTTAAGGAACAAAATATCATCTTGGCATTTTAGTTAATTGATGGAAAGTATTAATTTCCTCATACTAGCTGTATATAGCCTAAGATTTTTGATAGATTGAGTCAACATGAAAAATTCAATACCATGGCCGGGATTTGAACCACGGATCTCCTGGTTTCTGTCCAGTTGCTCTAACCCATTGAGCTACCATGGCCAACATGCCGTCCTGACATTAAACTCTCCATTTGACACATATATTTCCCCGGTGAACCACTAGGGCCTCTCGCATTCGAGATACACTGTTTGTGGCGACTTACAATCATAAGTACTTGAGTCCCAGGCTTCATCATTTAACTCTTTTAATAATTTCCTCATACTAGCCATATATAGGCTAAGGTTTTTGATAGATTGAGTCAACATGAAAAATTCAATACCATGGCCGGGATTTGAACCACGGATCTCCTAAAATTAACTAAATCATAATTAAATAATAATTAACTAAAATAATAAGAGTTAAATGATGAAGCCTGGGATTCAAGTACATACGATTGTAAGTCACCACAAATGGTGTAGCTTGAATACGAGAGCCCCTAGTGGTTTACCGGGGAAATATATGAGTCAGATGGAGAGTTTAATGTCAGGATGGCACGTTGGCCATGGTAGCTCAATAGGTTAGAGCAACTGGTAGGAAACCAGGAGATCCGTGGTTCAAATCCCGGTCATGGCATTGAATTTTTCATGTTGACTCAATCTATCATCTTGGCATCTACTAATAGATATTCAGTTTTAAAATTGCTGAATTCAAAAACAAAAGATGAAATCCCACCAATTAACAGATCCAGAATGCACACCAAATAAGTTGTAAGCATTGTGAAAAATACTATATAAGTCAAACTAAAAACCAGAGTACTTTAGAAACATCAAACTGAAACAAGAAGATAAGTTAGCAGTACAATTTCATTTTTACAACTGAAGCTGATATTGCATACGTGGACATATTAGGTAAACATGGCCATCTGTAATTCAACTTAAGTTAATAATCAAGCAGGCCATATAGATGATGAAACAAATGCTTAGGTTTATTGAAATCCCAAATTGTGACGTAGGACCAATCAGAATTAAGTATTGCAGTGGCTTAGCAACAAAAACAGAAAAAGGAACCAGTGATTTTATTCTTTTTTTTTCTGGCTTTAACTCTCAAAGAGGGTAGACGTGTTTTCGGTAAAAGAGTTCTAGTAACTACGAGAAGTTATTGGAGTTCATCATTTATGAACGTTTAGTAAACGTTTAAAATATACATTGAATACGCGATGCTACGATAAATAATTTAAGTAAAAAACTGTTGCATCATTTATAAATAAAAGGAGAAAATTAATATATAGTAAAGGGCTATATACATCAGTGGAAAAAATCGCATGTAAAGAAGAAAATGATGTCGAGAAATATAATTCCAAGTAAAGTGAAACTGTATTAATTATTTTATTCCATAGTTGTCTAAAAGTGAAATCCCTTTTGTATCGATACCACACCTGAGAAGTTTCACATATCATCGCTCGCCGCAGCTGCCGGAGAGAGGATTTAAAGAAATCTTCGAGAACATCACCTTCACGGCTTTTAGACGAAAGGTTCATCGCTTTTACATCAAGGTAAGGTTTGGCTTCTACAAACGTCACCACACTGAGGGAGCGCGAAACTTTTGCGCGTATGGGGCTTAGACCTCACGACAGGGCGAATCCTTCTTCAGATATGTCACCGCATCGTGTGATATAAATCCAAACCACAAGGAGGGGAACTGCTCCAGAACGAAAACCATGACATTGATCCAAATCCAAAATTACTAAAAGGAGTGATAAACCAAAATAAACTGACAACATGGGAGAACATATTCATATGGAAAAATAAGAACCAAGTAATGAACTTTGAAATCACACCAGAACATAATTTGACAAAGAAGTTCATAGTTCCACCACCAGAGAGAAGAGAGCAGATGACAACAGATGATAGTTAACAAGAGGTTCAAAACGGCTGCAAAGGCTTCTGAAACTAGTCCTTCAATAATATAAAAATGTAAGTGATGAAGTGTGAAAAAACCGACTACAAATAGTTTTTTTAATTACCTTTGATGTCACTATTACTAAGTTCCTCCAATCAAGCATAAATATTTATAACTACAATCTGTGAATCTGAAGAACAAATACTCTTCTCAGCCAAATGTACTATGATAGTCTATCATTAAGTTGTGGTTTGTATTAATGATGTTCCAGTATGTAGGCTTTATAATGAACTGCATTTGTTTTCATAATGGATTTTCTAGTGAATAACATTTTTAAGTTAATTATATGTTTGGCACCTAACTCCACTGTGCAAAGAGTAGCAATTAGGCCTAGAAATATAGCAGGATCTGAGTTGAAATTTCAGGTGAAGTGAGTTACATATATATGACCTTTTCTAGATCTGTTTTGTTGTGCAGAAAAGACAAAGTTTCAGGTAATTTTCACTTACTTGGTTCATAGAATATTTTGAGGTCTTATCACTCAAGCATCACATCTGTATGACTCATTAAACTAGTTTCCCCAACAAAAATGAGAGCATTATCATGGCAGCGGTAAATGCCTATTGTAAAGGAATTAAGTGTGGATCACTCCATTCTACCATTTTTGTTGTTTGCCTCCAGAAGAAGCAAACAATGGAGCATTCAACGGTTGACATCACAAGCAAGGTTCACAAGCAATGCCTCATGTTGTACTGCACTGATGTTTTCTAGACTGATGTTGGTAGATCTAGAGGATTCAACTTTGACGTTTCCTTTGTTTGAGAGATTTCGATTCCCAGAAAGTTTCTTCTATGACCTCCAGAGAGTGCTAGCCTACCTCTGTAGCCTAGATGGTAGCATATCTGCCTCATATTCAAGAGGACCCTAGTTTGAATCTTGGTCAGGGTGAGTGATCTAGAGAAGGTTTTTTCCAGGTTTTCCTTTATCTGAAAGATGAATGTCAGGTAACTTAAGCTCTATGGCCTCTGGGCTCATTTGTGTGTTATTTCATTCATTTCATTTATCGTCCCATATGACTTAACAATGGAAGATGTAAATAAAAAACAAGAAAAGGAGTGCAAAGCCAGCCTCAGGCAGTTGCTAGTTGTGAACTGACTAGTGAGTATCAGAGTTCTTGTGAATCAGTTGGCTTGAGCAGTTGTGCAGTTGTGAGCAAGAGAGTAAACAGCAAAGTTTGTTGAAAGTTATCAGTCAGCAAGCAGAGAAGTGCAAAAGTGAATATTGGTTTACAAGCAGTAAATGTCAAGAAATTTCAAGCAGTACAAGTTGGTGCATAAAACAGAGACACAGAGAAACATTAGACTGATAGGCTTGCTCTGTATGTCTGTGTATTTGTAAAAAATTAAAGTGACTGTAAGTTAGCACTAGACTAATGATTCTATTGTTAATTAAAGTGAGTTTAGTTCAACTTTACATTTTAATTTTTGTCACAATATTTCAAATCTGAGGATCATTTCTTATGGCAAAATTAACAGGGAGCTGGGAATGAAGTAAGTGAAAGCTATATAACGAAACATAGTACAAAATAATTTTAAGGTAAATTTAAGACACTTCTCAATAAAATAAAAATTCATTTCTTTATCAGATTTTTGGCAGTGTCAGCAGTGGCAGTGTTGGTGGTACAAGTTAAATTTGCTAGGTTCAGTTATTATTAAACTGATTTATTTCTTCTTTTTTGTCAATTAGGAACCTTTACCCATAAATATGTCTGGTGTTTCTGCTGACCAACTTTCTTTATCTTATTTCCATAGCTAGTCTACAAGTTATTCATACCAAAATTTATTTCTCTTTTTCCATCGGCCTTTCATTACTCATAAATATTTTCATGAAATGAATTCCAGTAGTTAATACAATGGTTGTCTGCTGGTACTGCTTAAAAACAAGCTTTATGTAAGTTTTATTTTAGCTTTGTGTGAGCTGATAAGAAACAAAGGAAGGTTGATTGGCAAACATAATTGAGTTTTTATGAATTGGCATTCAGAACATGTTTTAAATATATTATTACATGACAAAACAATAATGAAGAGCCTTATGTCACTTCCCACTTACTGATATGAAATATTAATGTACTTTAGTGTTGAGCTCCCTAGTTAATTCATCTGGCTGCTCTGCCATTACAGAGTAAATGTGATTAAAGTAAATAAAGCACAGATATTTTAGCTCATGAAATATAAAATACAAAGTCACATTTTTTTTAAATAACACAAACTAAAATGTTAAGTTAGAAATATTGCAGAACAAATGCTCACCAATATCTACCTAAAGTTATGCCTGATTTAAACAAGTTCACTCACTGAAATGACTGGGGACATCTCCTGTGGCATTTGCACCTTCTGGAAATTCAGAAATTCCTTTTAACTTTCTGAAAAGCTGAGCTGGCGGAAACTGCAGCATGCCAGTCAGCAAATTGAGGCGTCCACGATGTGGCATAGACATTATTATTTCTTCCACATCAGCTGAAATATGGTTATTAAATTATTATTAAAAGAGCAAGTTCAATAATAAATAGATGCACATATTCTCTCGCTTTCTTAAAGCTTCTACAATTACCTTTTTTATCAAAACTTTATCTTAGGTAGTTGAAATGTCACTATTTCTCACAGTAATCATATATAACTATAGAAAATCAAACATTATACTGTATGAAACATTGGTGGTTAATGTACACTAAGAAAGATGTAAAATCCTTCTACAACAACTTAGATATTCATTATATTGATGTTTTGTAAATAACATATGTAGCAGATTATGTTAAAAATCTCTCATGAAGACTTTTCCAGTTAACAATAAAAGAATAGTTTTTTGTTTCTTTGGGGGAAAATATTTAACATATATATAAACTAATTTTCTTGGCAATTAGTTCAGTCTTTCTGAATTAAAAAATATGTATACAGGCATATGCACAGGATCACAGAAAACATTTGAAATACAGTTTCTGACCAGATTAACCGATTATACATCTTAGTATTTGTTATTTATGAAAAATAAAACTTTACCAGAACAACTGTTCATTGGTTTGGTTTGATTTTACTATCATTTATTTCAGACTCAGTAAAGTTCCTTTGAGCATAATATTTGTTACAAAGCTCAATGTATGTGCAAGATGTGTAATTTTGGTTTCCCTTAAACTAGAAGATTTTAAACAAATCATGCAAACTAAACCAAAAATTTGTGACATTTGTGTTTAAATACTATAACGTATTAGGTTTCTGATGATTTGACATAGCTAGAAAACTATTCTGCTTTATATAAATATAATTGCTATTCAAGCTACATCTCCATTGCACTTGTACACTTATATGGTTTTAGCTTTAATAATTTAGTTGCTCTATGTGCAGCAGATTCTGAAATTGCCCCCTGTTGTGCTAATTTTGGGATGGAGTTGGTTGGTGAACGTTCAAAACATGTGTCTATGTTGTCTAATTTTTCCTCTGGTAACAAACACTCTATGTTTACTACTTATAAAGAATTTTCAAAGTATTTAAAGTGAGACATATTTTATATTAATTACGAGTAGCTGGCATGCTTTAATTTGTATAAGAGAACTCATTCTCAGTAGCTGCAGCATGGCCCGCTGAAGATGACCACGACGATGGTTGAAAAAAATAAAACGTTTTACGGAGAAAAATGTGAACATCTACTAGTCTGAGTGAGTACTCTTATACAAATTAAAGCATGCCAGCTACTCGTAATTAATATACTCTACATTTACGCTTTCAATTTTTGGTCACCACAGAACCAGTGGTTTTGAATTTCTTCACAATCTCGAGAACTGTAAATCTGGAAGGAGGCGCTTCACCAGAGAACGTTTGAAATTACTCTGTGCGAACACAGCTTGGTGATTCCCATTTATAATAATTTTTACACATGACATTACGTTGCTCTAGAGTCAAGTGCCTGTTCATATTGGTGGCCAGTACAATATTGTCTAGTGGAGTGCATACCACTATCCTTCGTGCACAATGGCGGCTGGTAGTTGGGGAATCCAGCAAAGTTGCAGGAGAGGCAAAACACAGTGTGCTGCATTAGGTTTTAAATGAAGAACCCTGTATCTCCCAAATGGTGGTTAAGGAAATGAAGCTTGCTTCAGTCCCTAATGCTGATTTCTGAAAGATAATCTGCATAGGATTTTCTATACACTTAGAAACATATACCACACAATTCTCCTGGAACTAAAAGTGTTATTTGCGTGTTGATTACATTTAAAATCATATAATATGAAGTTACAAAAATCTAATTTATATTTTTACCTTCAGCAGATGAAGAGAAGAGTGTTAGGAAAAATGCCATCATACTTTCTGCTCCTTCTCCACCATATCGTTTGACTGTTACAAACTTTGTTGCCATAAAATTATCAAAGGCTTGTGATTTTATCATTTCTGTAGCCAAGTTAATTCTTGTTTTGTCATCAAGCTCTTCTTGAGAAAAGTATTCCATCTGATGTGCAAACCATTCTCTCTCTTGCTCATCCTTAACAAACAAAGAAACAGATACTTTCTTAAAAGATTTGGAAATATTTGTCAAGCAAAATGAGTTAACTTTAATGCTTTATATTAATTAGAATTAATTATTACAAATAACAAATTTAATGGTAAGCACAGACAAGCAAGGGAGAAGAGTGCCATTTAGACATTTGTTTTCACAAAGATAATGCAAAGAAAGTGAGTGAAATACAGGAAAAAGTAGTAAAATCAAGCAGTAAATTTTACTCTGTTCCTCTGTTTTGCATTTCTGGGACAACAATGCATTTCTAGAGTATTTGAGGTCTTCCATACTGCCTCTCATATAAGCACTTTATGGTGCTTAGGAACTTAAACAGTTACATATGCAAAGCATAATCTTGTATTATGTTTCAATTCTTATGCTAAATAAACTCCAAAAAACAAACATGCTATGGTTTATTAAAGAATGGTCTATTGAAAAGCATACAAGGAAAATTAGTTATAGCCCACATAAAGTCACAGTGATGTTGCATATATTTATATATAAACATAACAATCTCATATTGCATTCTGCCTAATCCTCAGAAGTTTAACAAAATGCTGGTTACATTTCTTTCTGATGCTTACGGAGTTAAAACAATTATTGTCAATCACTAATTACTTACATAACATACGTAGCACACCACAGAATTGCTGAATCATTATTACTTGTTTTGTTTTATTTTGTAAAATGTTAATGAATCCTTTAACTAAAGAAAGTGCTGTAAGTTTCTAGCTCCATGTTACTGTCCAAAACCTATCAACTTGTAGCCAAGAAAGCTTACATATACAGGGTGTTCACTTCCCCCTGCAGCCAGTCACAGCTGCAATCCAATGTAAGCATAAGCATTAGATAGCGATATGTATCATAGATCAAGCTTATCCTACTCATTTACTGTTCATTTATTATTATTTGAGTATTCACCTTGTCTTGTCAATGTTGAAAGCATTGACCATCTGCATTGATACATTCTTGACATCTTTTGATGAAATTACCATTCACCCATTGAAGTTTTTCCCCAGTAATTTTTAAAATTTTTTTCTTATATTGTTTTTCAATTTGTCTATAGTGTGAGGAATATTTCTACACACCTTATTTTTTAAAATTACCCACCAATAGAAATTGGCAGTAAGATTGGGAGAAAATTATTCTGTCTCAAAACTACCTTTACATTCCAAGTTCTCTCGGGCTTCAAGTCAGGTATAGATGTGGTGATGTACATCACCACACGAGCTTGAAGTCCAAGAGAATTAGGAATATTCATGCCATCAGAAAGGTACAGCTCCTATTACCTTTACATTGCTCAAGAAATTATAGTGACAGAAAGGGATGGTTTGAGGAGAAGTATGCGAAAAAATTAGCACATAAGTAATGATTACATAAGGGTGGAAATGGATGCAGAAGAAGATGTTGTGGATAGAAGCAAGGGCCTTAAAATGGTATTGGATATGTCCAAATAATGAATGAGGAAAGGCTACCAAAGAAGATTGTTAGTTGGTCAGCACCTGGTCGAAATAAACATGGAAGGATGGAATTAATAGAGCCATGGAGAAAAGAGGATTAGAAGAGGGATAGTGGAATGACAAATAATTATGAATAACTGGTACAGGACAACAAAGCAACTGCTGAAAAGTGGAAAGCCTGTAAAATTGTATACTGTAACTGTCAAAAAATATTGGCATTATTATGCCTTGTACACCACACACCAAACTCTGCATCATGCAATGGCATTTCATGAATCAGATGGGAGTATCTATTGTTCTGGAAAAAAAATTACCATTTAAATGAAACCACATCTTATCAGAGAAAATTATTGTGTATCAGCAATGCAATCAACAATGATTGTAAAATCCAATCACAGAAAGTGTTTTAGTTTTCATTGTCAAGGAATCATAATTCATGGACTATAATTTCTGTTTTAAAATTGTATAGTCATAAGGACTCACTTGCTGCATAAACATGTCTTAGAGATTTATTTTGAGGACAAGTGAATAATGCATTCATTTCAAAAAATTCTTTCTCAGTCAGAAACCCTCTCTTAGGCTTAGGACGTTTAGTGTTTAGGTGTCTCATGGTTCTTAATTTTTTAAAAGCTACCTGACGGTCATTCGATTTGGAATGGAATGGTAGGGATATATTTTGAAATTGACTACACACTGCTCTGTATGACTCAAGTTTTACACAAGTGTAATACATGAAAACTCTTTGTTTAAGCATGAGTTTCTCAAAATTTACCAAATTAATGGATTTTTAAATTACAAACGACACATCTTATGCACTGCACCATTTTTATACACTGTAGGGTTAAATGAAAATTGACTGTACTACATTTTACATGAAAACTGCTTGTCTTCTATACTGCAAAATAAATGTAAACTGACTGATTTATGGAAACCATCATGGTAGTGTAAGTAGGCTATATTACTGCTATTCCAGTCTTGTATTCCTGGCCACAGGAGTAAGTGTGTTATGGTTCATAAAACAAGTATCTTTCTATTCAATTCAATGGATTCTCCCTTTAAATCTCCATATAAGATTGTGGACACGTCAAAACAAAAATATTTACAAAATTTAGGTACAAAATTTAAATACAGAAATTACAAAAACATATATAAGAGTAAATGCCAAAATATAATAATATAACTAAGGCTGTGATAAGGCTGTCAATTTCAATGAAGATAAACCAATGGTGAAACTTTAATGGACTATTGACAGAAGTATTTGTATTTATCCTCCAAGAAATCTGGTTATACTAGCTCTCTCATATCTATATAAAGCTAAACTGGGGACAACTCTAAGGTGTTATATAGGTAGCTATATAAATTCAGAAAAATGCAAGAGTACATTTCTCATTATTTTAATGTTCATTTGCACTTTTGTGGTCATTAATTTGCTTAACTTATGTCTATGTAAAACAGAAAGACTTGAAATTAGCATTTCACTACCAGCTTACTGTTAATTATATCAATCAGAATTAATATATAGTTTACCTCCAGAAAGCTAAATTCAGCACTCATTTTGTCACTGTATGCTTTTTGCAGGAATGCAACTGCTTCAGCCACAGTTCCTTGGGAACTCCTTGTGGATAAAATGCCATTAAATGCAACAGTATCATTCTCACTAAGACCAAAGCGATGAAGATCCAATTCAGGAACTTCGCTGCAGGAATAAAAATTATATGTGTTAAGTTTCATAGTTTTCTGAAGTGTTTGAACTAATAGCTAAGAATATTCAACATTTTTAAAGAAGCTATATAAGAGCCAGACAAAGCCAAGAACATTGGTTTTATATTTGAGTTAAACTAATAAAGCATAATAAACTTTAAACCTCTTAAATACAAACCTTTCTGGTACAATAGCAACAGGGTTAATATTTGCCATTTTATGTCCATGTTGCCTGTAGGTACATACAAAGTTATAAAAGTTACTTTGTTTGATTCTTGATTCCAAAGCTTCATCTGGAACTGAAATTAGTTCATTATAAATTAAACAAATTTGTCATACAACCTATTAGTCTTAAATAAAAAAAAGTCCAAAAATCTGCAATACATTTAGAATAGCAGCAAACTAATTTTCACATAGATAGAGTCAACATGAAAAATTCAATGCCATGTCCATGGCATTAAATCAATTTTACGTTTTTCTTGCACTAATTACAGTGAAATGCCATTTAGAATCATTATGAAATTAATGTCATGCTGGCAAGTTGGCCATGGTAGCTCAATGGGTTAGAGCAACTGGACGGAAACCAGGAGATCTGTGGTTCAAATCTCGGCTGTGGCATTGAATTTTTCATGTTGACTCTATGAAAAATCTTAGCCAATATACGGCTACTGTGATGAAAAATTCTCACATGTTCCTTTATAATATAAAAGTAGAAGAATTTGGGCAAGTTTATTGTGTTATTTAGACTTCCAAGTTGGAGGATATTGCAATAAGGTGCAAAGATTTACCTAGGTTTTCTGGCTGGTGCTCAAGAATAGTACACATCAGAGATATTTTGTTTTGGATGAAGAAGCTCTAAAATGAATACAACTCTGGGCATTACCTTCAACAGCACATTGCTTTGCAAAAATTAAATTTAACATTATGCATTATACACAAGTTTTAAGGTCTGTTGCGTTCCTAAATATAATATGTAATGCACATGAAATATACATGGGTACATCATACATATGCCCTCAGTTGAATCATTACACAAGAAAAGCAACTATATTACAAAAAGGCAGCAAAATTTGGACACCCAAGAAAAAGGTTAGAGTAACTAACATATTGCACTGCAATATATTTTATAAATTTTTTGAAGTAAATCTCCAGCAGTTTTCATTTAAACACTGTCTGTATGGGAGGTGTGCTTGAGATTGCATGATGTGATGGAGGCAAAGTGGAAACATGTATGCAATTCATGTGCTTTGATACTCTCAAGTGGACCATTTTTCTTTAACAGATCTATGATTACATGCAATTTTGCATGTTCACAATTTTTATGTAGAACTGCAACAGGGCAGGACCCATTCTCATATTGCAAACAACACTACAACACTCTAGAACACAGATAACCTGAAATCACCTGTTTCACATCAGTGTCCAAGTTTTGCTATCTGACTACAACATTCTCTTCTATACATGTCATAAGGATACAATACTATATATAGATATGTGAGGTGAGAAAGAACATTCTGACACCATTTCATAGAAATTATATTTTATTGTTCATTTGTTATGGCGAAGTTAGCAAACAAGAGCTAATTGTGGGATACATATTATAGATAATTGTAATCTTTTACCTAAAGAAATAACTTCAAATTTCATAAATATTAAAAGCAGAAGCATTATTAACAGTGAAGTATTTTTCATTTTTGAGTTTGATGTATGAATCACTATGTTTACACTCAAACTTCACTTACTTGTTGTATAATTGTTTGCAAACAGCTGAGGATGAGATCGAATGATCTTGAAAACGTTTCAATTATACAACAACAAGTAAGTGAAGTTTGAGTGTAAACATAGTGACTCATAAATCAAACTCAAAAACTTCAAATTTGCCATTTTGCAGTTTTGCAGCATTAAAGCTTATTATACACAAAGCAGATTTAAAGAAAAGCGCAACCTTATGAGAATAAAAGAGAAGTTTTTACAGCCCTCTTTAACTTGTACGGAATATGTCATATATGTAATATATGGCTTTGACTGTTGGTGAATTTACTTGCTGAACTTCAGAGCTACAAATATAGAGTTTTATTACTTTTTACGAATTCACATTGACTCCCACAGTCATATTTCCAGACCCTATATAGGACAGGGTCTTGTCTTCTCCAACAGGGAATCATATCCAGGAATCTCTGATTTGAAGAGCCAGAATGCTGACAAGTTGATTATAAAGGTAGTCTTGCATATTATGAAAGAAAGTTTAACAAAGTTTAGTTTAACAAATTTAGTTCAACAAAGAAGACCTCTCAAGACTGAATAATTCAATGGCATAGCCAGGATTTGCACTCAGACCACTGAGTTATAGGGCAATGTGCCACCTAACATTAAATTCAAATGACTAGCCTTGTCCTGTAACTCATATTCCTATAACATGCCTAATGGCAACTTACAATGCTGTAAGTACTTTAAATATGAACAGAGACTGGAAGTTCCACGGTTTAAATTACGTCTATGGCATTGAATTTTTCAGTCTGAATTCTATCTTTCCAAACCTTCATCTACACATGACTAGTGTGAAAGAACAATTACTTTCCAACCATCAAATCAATTAGTACAAATTACTATTAATAAATGTAGGGTGGGGGCCAACAAAAATGAAGTTATTTTAACTTAACTTTAAAGAGAGTCGATTAAAGACACTAGACAACACTTACTTTTAAATTTTTCCGGAACTAGTTTCAGAGGCTTTGCCTCTATCATTTTTTACATCTGTTATTTTAACTGTCAGAGAAAAAACTGGATATTTCATAACCAAACATTTTAGCTGAATTTCGGGCTGTTTTCAGCTTCTTACCATCATGCACAGTTTTTAAATTATAGCTAACTCACATGATCCATAAATCACACAGTTAAAAAAAAGTACATATCTCATTATCATTATTGTTTTAGCTCATTATCATTATTGTTTTATCTCATTATATAACATTATTATTTTATGGCCAATATACTTAATATAAAACTCACCAAACAGCTGAAGATGAGATCAAATGATCTTGAAAACGTTTCAATTATACAACAACATAGTGAGTGAAGTTGAGTGTAAACATAGTGACTCATAAATCAAACTCAAAAATGAAGAATACTTCACTGACAATAACGCTTCTGCTTTTAATATTTATAAAACTTAAGCCTAAAATATGTCCTATCAATGTCAATGCCGAGAGTCCAAATTTTATTTTGATTTTTCTGCATCAAGTCAAATTTTTCAGTAATTTTCAGAAAGTGTATTACACTTTTTAAAAATATGTGAAAATTACAGACATGTCAAAAAGATAAAAAACATAACTTTTATCAACATTAATTTGATAAAAAACTATAGAATGTTGTTCTTATTTCAACTGTTCAGAAATAGGTAAAAACAAGGTCAGTTCCATTGTGTAAGGACTATGATACAATGAAGCACAAAATTAATATAATTTTGAGTCGAACTAATACTCAATGCTCCACTTATTGCTAGTATTTACCTAGAACGCGTTTCGTTAGGATCTTCCTAACATCATCAGTTGAGTCGACAAGCTGATGATGTTAGGAAGATCCTAACGAAATGCATTCTAGGTAAATACTAGCAATAAGTGGAGCATTGAGTATTAGTTCGACTCAAAATTATATTAATAAAGTCAGTTGTTTATAATCAGAAATAAAAAATGCTTACAACTGGATTGTCATTTCTGTGATTTCTCTGCTGCATCATAATACAGCATCCAGGAATAATCTGCCATAATTACCTAATTCCAAAAACCTTGGTAACAATTCTCCATCAATTTGATATCCTGGCAAAATGTTTTGTCCATTTCAACACTTACAGTACCAAGGTTGGTTGGAAAAATATCTAAATATGAATCTAGGAAACGAATTTTCACTGACATGCAAACTCCCTTTTCTTTATATGCATGAAGCAGTTCCTGCACTTCTTGTTTGTAGTCAGGTGACTTGGTTCTTTCAAGGAAATTCTTGTGAACACATTTGAAATTATTCCAAGCTCTCAGGTCAGTATCAATTTCTGGAGAAATTCTTCATCTACAATAATTCCCTTAACTGTGGTCCCATGAAGACACATTCCTTCAATTTTAAGGCTGATATAAAATTAATTGAATCTGTCTGATATTCAAAATCACTTGAATTGGCCTTTCCAAGAGGTTTTACAAAATGTTTCACTAAGCCATACTTTATCTTGAGAGGGTCAAGTGTACTTTCTCATGATCAACCAATGAGAAGTATTTGACATTTTCTTTTCCTGGGTTGAAAGTGTTTCTTTGTTTCCAGTTTTGTGACTGCCTAGGCACAGGAAGGAAAGGAAGCAACAGAATTTTGTAATCCTCCATGTATTCCCAAGAGGCTGCCAAGAATTTCCAAATCTTACACATGTTTCTACTGGTGGAAGTTGTAATTGATTCTAATTTATAGTTAGAACCAGAATGGAGGAGTATAGAAAGATAAGAGATATGGGGAGGGCTATAAAATAGGTATTTATTAAATTGTTATAGGATAATAAAGAGAGAATGGGCAAGAGAAAATTATGTAGACCAATGTAACAGACAGAAGAGGGAAGGAATGGCTTGGATGTGAGCGGGATTAATGTACTTAAGAGGGCTAAGAGCAGCAGAATAGAAATGTGTGAATTTTGCAGAGAAAAGGAAAGTACAGTTTTTTGTTTACAGTTTGGCAGAATGCAGAAAACTAGCAGTATGGAAACAAAAAGTGTGGGAGAAGAAATGGGTAAAGATGCAAAGCGAGATGAGCTTGGATGAGATAAGAATGAGAAAATGAGATAAGAATGGTTATGGAGAAAAATGAAGGTACATACAGAAAATATCAATACTGTTTTGGAAAGCTAAAGAAAAATGGATGAGAAAAGTAAAGACTGGAAAAGAAAAAATACAGAGGAAATTAGTTTACATTATGATACTATGCTACTCAGCAATGCCAGAAGCCCTGAGCACTAAGCAAAGCTGAGTCAATCAGTGTAAAAGATGGTAACAGTCAACTTATACAACTAGGTTAAGTAAAATATATAAGTAATTTGCATAATATATTGTAAAGAGTAAGTTGTATAAATAAATAAACTTTGTTGTTGGTTGCGCTCATCATCATTTGAATCTGGTTACTCTTCAGTTCTCTCCCATTATCCCTACTTCCCAGAGGTTATGGTAGAACAGAACGGGCTGTTGTGACCTATTTGCAGTGCTCTGCCCCAGCTATGGAAGCCATTCTGTTTATTGATAACTTTATCTTACCTTTATGAACAATTAAGGCTTCTTTATTTGATAATTATCACATCTTTCAATTATTATTATTATTATACAGCAATTGTTACCAATAACGACTAGCTATTAACCAAGTTTATGTTTATTATATCCATACAAATAAGCTTTGTTATTTGATGCAATCTAATAATAAATCTCTCTAGCTGTACTGAACTGAACTGTGTAGTGTTTAACGCAAGCTTTTACTACATATGGCACCGCAGGCGGTGACACTGATGATACATGAGATGAACATGGAGCACCGGTGGAATGATATGGCGGGGGAAACCGGAGGTCCCGGAGAAAACCCGCCCCAGCGCCGTGTTGTCCACCACAAATCTCACTTTGCGGTCGCCTGGGATCGAACCTGGGCCACCTTGGTGAGAGCCAAGCGGTCTAACCACTGAGCCACGGCACGGCCCTCTCTAGCTGTGTCAGCACTTTGATTACTAAGGTGATATATACTTGCAAAATGTATTTGCACTGCCTTCTACATTTTTGCATATATGAACAGCTTGTATGGATGAACTGAGCTGAACTATATTGCCAAGTTAGGCCTGGAGAATTTTGTACTGCTTGGAACCTTCCACAATACAAGCACAATCTCTACATCTGGTACAGGAGTTGCATAAATAAGAGATTTCAAATGTCCCCACAAATAAAAATCTAGAGACTTTAAGTAGGTGAGAGTGGAGGCCACTGAATTGTTCCACCTCTTCCTATCCAGCTACCAGGGAATCTGCTATTCAGAAATTAATGGGCAGAAAGTCTGAAATGAGGAGGAGCTCCATTGTACATGAAGTATATGTCTTATTGTATTGCTAAAGGAGTACCTATCTTGCAACAAGACAGGTAATTCATTCTGTACCTTTATCCATTAAGACGATGTGGTAGTACATGTGATACCACTAAACAGTCACCAACAATCCCAGCCCAAACATTAACCCGGAATCTATGTTGATGGTTTGCTGGAACCAGATTCATGTCAGCCCATATGTGCTGATGGTGAAAATTCACAATCCTATTCTGGTGAAATGAAGCTTCAATTGTAAACAGCACACTTGCCACAAACTGAATGTTTATTACTGTACAAATAAACCACTGTTCTGTTGTGGGGTTATGGCCACAGGGCAGCTATATATTACCATCTCACCATGCAAGCACAGTTGTAGAAAAGGAGCTCTACCATGAAAATAAACAATTTCCAAACCTATGTTCATATAACATTATTTTAACTCTATACAAAAAATGTTTTCCCTAAATTTTGACTTACCTTTTTGTTACACTTTGTATATGCAGCAAAGCAAATAAATAATTAGTAAGCATTTTTCATGCAAGAGGGTATATTAGACTGACTGCCATTCATGATCCTTTGCAGAGGAGATTAATACTACATAACTATACCCTGTTAACGAAGATGTAGTACATTAATGAAGATGCAGTTATGCTACACATTTAAAGTGTCAGTTTTGTTCAGAAATGGTTATAACTTGCATAAATTTAGAACTATCCTGCTTATGTACTTTTCTTCTTTGTTAACTGGTTGTTTTATTATCAAGATGCATGACAATTATTTGTATTCAATAGTATGTTCTCGTCATCGTCATCATCGTCGTCATCGTTGTAATCGTCGTCGTCATCGTCAGCATCATCATCATCATTTTATCATAATTATTAATTACCATTTATTAATATTTATGTGTCTAGTACCACTAATTGTATCATTGTAATTATTTGTATCTTATCCATTATAATTGCTTCTGATGTGATCTTCAATAACACCAACTGTGTATATTGTATGATTGAAAACAAACTAAACTAAACTGGTAATACCAATGAATGTAGAGTGAATATCACAAAGCATAGGATGGAAGGAAAATAAATAAGGTTGGACTGCACAGACAGGGAGAGCGCAGTTAACAAACCACCAGCAAATCATAATTTTTAGGTTTACAAACAACGCTTTGCCAAGGTTTTACCTGTGTCTCAGTGACCCTTAGCTTCTATTGTTTTATCTTTTTTTTCAGTGATAATGGTTTGACTGTATATAAATTGAAACAATTGCTTAACAATTTCTCTATCTGGATATCAGCCAGACTCAAAAACTTCTTCATTACTTTAATAACTCTTAATGGGATTACATTTACTCAATTTATTACTTTGTGACCATTACTTAATGGTCCTAATGGGTGAGTGTAACTGTCTCTGACTGTTAAAGTGCAACTGTTGTATCTCTTGCCCATCTCTACTCCACAATGGCCTGCACAAAATGTTTTCAGTTCCCACACAGGCTAGTCCAGTTAGTACTTGCTACAAGGTCTTCTCTGTTCACCCGTTGAATTTCAGATCTGCTTATCATATGATGCCACAGATAAAGATGTTCAGCATTTTCTGGAAGAAGCTAGCTCAAATAAGTCAGGGTCAAATGTGCTGGTGGTACACTTGGACGTTGATGACAGGCTAAACTTATACCTATCCCTAAGGTCCACTCTGCAGGAATCTCAATAACATATCATTTGATTTGACTGTGCCATTCATTCTGCTAAAAGTTATACATAAGTAAAGGAAACAATGTAACCATATCTCCTCTTATTGTGCAATTTTTGTATTGAAATTTCATCACTATTTTATGCTTAAGAGCAAGAGGTCACTATTTTTTATAACTATAAACCCAACCTTCTTTAGTCAATGGGGGGCTTTTTAGACTCAAGGTATTGCCCCATGGAAAGAACCATGGAGTTTTCCATCGCTCCAAGGTAGAAGGAGGCCCGGGTCCTTGGTCCTACGTGTCCAGGACTAATGGGAGTAGAGCCTCTGGTGTTAAAAAAAAATTCCTTTTTCTTTTCCCATTTCTGCTTCATCTCTGTATGTGAGCAAAATTGCTTATAAGCAATATACTTTCCTGCTTCAACTGATTTTCCCATTCTCAATTCCTTCAGGTGCATTTCATAGCTAGCAGTTTTTCTTCTTTTCTTTTTTCTTCTTCTTGATAAAATTTATTGCTGTCCTTTCTTTGACCACTTTTGTAAAACTGCTTTGTCACTTATTTGTATTTTCATCTGAGATGATCCCCTCTTCCTTATATGGACATTTCAAGTACCTCCAGTTTTTCCCCACTCACTTGTCACAACATGCAAGTTTCCAGTCTATACAGTGCCTGCAAGATCTGGGCCACAGCGGCAGACAGCTGACTACTATGGCTACAACTGACGCAGAATGAAGGACTCCAGTCTATCATTCTGTTGACTGTTCCTTCCACGTGAGAGTACTTCACAAATCCTTATGTCGTTCATATGTAGAAGATGAAATAGGTGGTTGGCTGCAAATTCCACGCAAGATTGCCACACCTACCAGGACCGTCCACTCCTCACCCTACTGATGTAATAGGAAATACTTTTACTTTATATTATATTCGCAGCATTGCCGGGATCGGGAAGTATCTTGGAACATTGCTGATAATGTGCTCATCTAGTTGACTTATTTACTATGAAATGTGTGTATGTGAGTCATCCATGCTGCCAGATAAAATACTAGAATATAATGCATTATCTGACAACATGGTGTACTGTGTGTAACACTAGCGTATCTAAAGATGGTGGATTCAGTGTACTGCTGCGTCTTACGGCGTTGTTTGTCTTATGCTATTGCATGGCCAAATAAATTTACTTACAACCTCGGTATACAGCATTAACTGTGTTATACATTTTAGTTGCTGTTTTCTCCAAATGGCACCACTGTCCGTCCTCGAAGCCACTAGGAGGTAGTCTCTTTGCTGCTGGTCACTCAGCTTTACGACTTAAAGGCTTAAAATGCAAGTATTTTTGGCTTTTCGTATGTCTCTGTTGTTGCACAAGCATTATGTTTTAAAATAATTGAAATGAAAGGTGTGCAGATTAGATTGCAAACGAACTTGCTATGGCTGGAATCCACAGTACATTGCAGACAGGCTGCGTTTCGAATGTCAAATGTGTTATAATACTCAAGTAGTTTCCATACAGAACAGTGTTGTCTTTTTTATTACATTCAAGATTAGTTATAGCAGGAATTTAGATTTTTCAGAATCTTCGTGTGAAATAATATCCTGTAAGCAACAATGGTATTTTTAGCTTTGGAAACCATTAAGTAGATGATACAAATTTTCTTCCTTCTAATGGCTAATACCCAATTTTGTTTTCATCATCCATATTTTAGCTTTCTGCGCCCCATCTATAGGTACATTTCTGCATTTTAATTTTGATACCAAATTGTCTCTTTTAACGTCAATTGCTTACTAGCAACATCGTATCTGTAAACAGTACATCAGTGCAGGCATTTGGAGCACTGCTGTTTGTGATAACATACACAAGCTACTGCTGGTTAAGACCTCTTTTGCGCCGGGGTTTTACCATCGGTATTTTACGTTCTGGAAAATCCGGAAATATACTGAGTATACTGCATTGCTTCAAAATTATATATTATCTACAATCATCACTTTTTAAATGTTCACTGCACACAGTGGAAATGTTTGAATTTGGTATAAAATCTCTGTGAAATAACACAGTCATTAATTCCTTAGATCACTGTCAACTAGAATTTCATGTTAACTTATTCCTTTATTTTTGCCCCTCCCATTCTTGCAAAAGGAAACTCAACAGTAAGTAAATTTAAAAGTACATAAACTGAATGCCAACATTTATCATATTATAATAATAGTTAACATAATTGAGCGTATTTATTTTAATGAGTGCAAGCGCATCCCTCAAGCTAAAAGTCATAGTTAAATAATGAGCTATGTTCATTACTAGAGCCCGGATTTTGATGAAAAGTCATTTTTTTCTGAGTAGTCACAGACGATGCTTATTGGAATTAAGTGCATTCTGGAACAAATACGTTAGATATATATGGTTTTTATAGGTCCTCAAAATGCATTTTTTCCAAATTTTTATAATAAGGTCATTTTTCAACATTTAGATGCATTTTCCAGTCATTTTCTTTCTTTTTCACGAATTTATAGGGCATTTTCATCTGTAGCTCGCATTCGGGAGGACCGGTTCGATTCCCGTGGTGGACCTGACCCTGACCCATGGGCTGTTTGGGGAGTTTTAAAATAATCTGCGATTGAATGTTCATTTATATTATCATTTTTTATGAAATAACTTTGTATGTGTGGTAAACATGTAATTAACAAGGTCGGCGTCCTAACAGTGCTGGTGAATTTACGACGCATCAATTCGAGGAATCGCCGATTACATCATGCAATACATGTGGATTGCATCAGTCAGGACTTCCAGGAGCTAGAAGTGTCGCAGAGCAATTTGTGAGGTGTGTAAATTTGTTGTGTTGTGGTACTGAAATGCCGAAACAAAAACAGTCAGCTGCATCCCGTTTGAAACCGTGTGTTTCAGCGTTTGGCGGAAACATATTCTCTACTGATGGAACTGTATTGTTCTGTGAAGTGTGCGAAATTAAAGTTACTGCAGACAAACGGTTCACCGTACAACATGTTGGGCGCCAAAAACATTTGCAAGCTCTTTAAAATGTGAAAAAGAAGGACAAGAGTCTCAGTTACTGTTAAAAGAAACGGCTTCGACTTTCTTAAAAGAAAGTCATCTTACTTTTATAAAGAATTGTGAGAAGTGTCTGTTAGTGCAAATATTCCGCTAGGAAAATTAAGTAATTCCAAATTACGAGATTTTCTTGAACGTCACACTGGTCATTCAATTTCAGATGAATCAACTTTGCTTACAAGTTACGTACAAAAATGTTATGAAGACACGTTAAACCGAATACGTGAATATGTGAATGGGAAAAAAATGTATGTATCAACTGATGAGACAAGCAATTTAGAGAGGCATTATGTATCCAATGTAGTGATTGGTACGCTAGAAACTACTAGTGCCGGACAAACGTTTATTCTGACCTCAGAGGTTATGAAAGCTGTTAACCACTGTCAGATACGCAAACTGTTCGATAAATCCATGTGTTTATTGTGGCCTACTGGAATACAGCATGAAAACGTGCTCCTCTTTCTAACAGACGCGGCGCCTTACATGTTAAAGGCGGCAAAATCGATCCAATCATTTTACAAAAAGATGGTGCATGTTACGTGTTTGGCCTATGCTTTTCATCGAATTGCGGAACAGGTCAGATCAACACTAATTTCCACAGTAAAGAAAACATTTCTGAAAGCACCAACCCGAACTATGTATTTCAAAGAAAAAGCCGCTGATATAGCTTTGCCCCCGGCACCAATTTTAACACGATGAGGTACATGGTTAACTGCATGTATATACCACGGTGACAATTTTCAAATAGTGAGAGCAGTTGTGAATAGTTTTGATAGGGTAGATTCTAAGGCAATTGAGAACACACAGGATGTTTTCTGATACTCACACCCAAGGTAAATTAGCTTTCATTAAATAACAATTTTGCATTTTTGACGGATACCATAACCCGCCATGAAGAACGTGACATGACATTGGATAAGTCGATTGAGTTAGTGAGGATTGCGGAAGAGAGGATACAAAATGTAAAAGGTGAGATTGGGGACAAAATTAGACAGATGCTAAAATCTGCGTTGGACAAAAATAAAGGATACCACTTTGTCAGATTGCCGATATCTTTTCAGGAGAAAACTTCAGAACTGATATTTCTTTAACAGGATTTAACAGGCAGTAACATAAGTGTTTTTCAACCATGCATCTATAACATCTGTGGAAGTGAAGAGAAGGTTCTCAGAGTATAAAATGGTTTTAACTGACAACCGCCGTTTCTTTACTTTTGATAATTTGAAGATGACCTTGGTGGTGTACTTTAAGTTTTTGTTAATGGGTACAGTAACTTATGTTTTCATATTTTATAAAATTGAAAATGACCTGATGAATTTTGAATTTATTTATTATTTAGTAGCAATAATTGCATTATTTACTAAAAAAAGTTAATTTTAAAATGTGGTTATTCGAACCACATATTCATTATTTATTTGTGAAGTTATTAATTTCTTATTATTATTTTTTGTTAGGTCACTTTTTTTTACATTTTATGCGCATTTTTTTTTAAATTTTAAGGGCATTTTATAGCTCATTTTTAGAGAATTTTTAGGTCAACAACTTCCGGGCCCTATTCATTACAATAACAACGCCTGTGCTACTAAACAGATCTATAATTGCCATAATACTTGCCTTCATATGCTCTCTAAGTATTCCTAAAACACGTAATACACAAGACACGCTATACTTCAATACGGGTTTGTACATATAAGTTCTTATTACACTGTGAAATTCCACGTGTTCCCCGCCATTAAAACCCTTTAACTTCTATTGCAGACTAGTGAATTTAAGACGGTCAGTAGCGCCAAAGGGAAAAAGTATGGCAAGGCCACTACTGATTTACAGTCCAAGAACTGCAGTATTGTTAAATATTTCGACTTCACATTACAAATCACTCTCTCACAATTTACATTATATTCGTTATTCTAAGGAACTAGTCCTTATCAGGATATCGAACATACGAGGGTGGTTTGAAAAGTTTTCGACCTAGTAAAGATACAAGACATTTATCCAGAATTCGTTTTATTTTTATTATTATTTTTTTTTCAACATAGTCTCCTTGTAACTCTGCACACTTCTCCCAGCGATGCTCCCATCTCTGTAACTTGTCCAAATAGTACTCGGCGTTTTTCTCTGCAAAATAATTATTCACGAGGTCCTCTTCGTTTGACGAAAATCTCTCTCCTCCGAGTGCAATTTTTAGACGATGGAACAAAAAGAAGTCGCTTGGGACTAGATCTGGTGAGTAAAGCGGATGGTCAAGCAGTTTAAACCGTAATTCGTGGATTTTCGCCATTGCAACAGCTGAGGTGTGAGACGGTGCATTGTCTTGGTGAAAAAGGATTTTCCTTTTCTGCAAATATGGCCATTTTTCCGCAAGTTCTGGCTTCAGCTTGTCAAGTAATGATGCGTAGTATGCTCCTGTAATGGTTTTTCCTTTTTGGAGGTAATCGATTAAAATAACTCCATGAGTATCCCAAAAAAACAGTCGCCATCACTTTTCCAGCCTGCTCGCCTCGGTAGCGTAGATGGTAGCACGTCTGCGTCACGTTCAAGAGGTCCCGAGTTCAAATCTGGGTCAGGGTGAGTTACCTGGATACGGTTTTTTCCGGGGTTTTCCCTTATCCTGAAAGACGAATGTCGGATAACTCTAAGCTCTACGGACCCTGGGCGCATTTGAGCATCATTTCACCCATTCCATTCATCGTCCGATATGACTTAACGTTGGAGGACGTTAAGTACAAAAAAAAAAAAAAAACCTTTCCCAGCCGAAAAAAAAAACAGTTTTTGCTTCTGTATTGGAGCCAGTTCTCTCTTTGCAGTCCACTGTTTGGACTGTATTTTTATTTCGGGCGTATAAGTGTGTCCAAGTTTCATCTACACTAATTAATCGGCGCCAAAATTCGGATTTATTGCACCTAAACTGCACCAACAGAGCGTTGGAAATGTTCATTCGAACACGTTTTTGGTCTAACATAAGCAAACGCGGCACCCAACGCGCGGAGAGCTTTCTCGTGTTTAAATGTTGATTTAATATGTGACAAACACGTTCTTTTGACATGTTCATAGTCTCTGCTATCTCTCTCACTTTAATTCGACGATCGTCTAGCGCAATTTGGTGAACTTTGGCGATGTCTTCTTCGGTAGTTGTAGTTTTGGACGTCCCGAACGTTCATCGTCTCCCAAGTTCTTACGGCCACGTTTAAATTCAGCTGCCCAAAATTTCACTGTGGTAAACATGGTGCAGAATCCCCATATACAGAATCCAACTCATCTTGATGTGCATCGGCGTATTGCCTTTCAGAAACAAATATTTTATGACAGCTCGATTCTCGATTTTGTCCATTTTCATAAAAACACTCACATCAAATCACTCAAACGACTGTTACATAACAACTGAGCGTCCAAAATGGCTGAATCTTTGGTGATCACTAGCTATTTACGAGTGCTGCCATCTTCATTTTGAAGTCGGAAATTTTATAAAAGCTTTTTTTTTTTTTTTTTTTTTTTTTTTTTTTTTTTTTTTTTTTTTTTTTTTGCAAATGTATAAATAGCTCAGTTAAATATGAAATGACTGCTTACTCATTGTTTGCATCCCAAAGTAAATATGCATAAACAATGCTGTGGTGCACTCTTTCTTAAACAAGTCTCCAAGCCATTGTTTTTCTCGGCATTTTTTTCTTTGGTCATGAGAGCAAAGGCATAAATAAGATTGTTTGGCACCATTCTGAAATACATTACAACGCTTAAGAACTATCTGAAAGAAATATTTTCGTTCCAAAGTCCATTCGGTCCATTATTTTCCCTATTGTTTGCTTGTCGATGGTGTGGAAACACTACAATTCAAAGCAGCAGAAAAGATGTGGTTATTCCATTCATAACATTGAAATAATGCATAGTACTTTTATGGACCAGCAATAATAGGTCTTGCCCGCCTCGGTAGCGTAGATAGTAGCATGTCTGCCTCACGATCAAGAGGTCCCGCGTTCGAATATCGGTCAGGGTGAGTTACCTGGATAAGGCTTTTTCCGGGGTTTTCCATTATCCTGAAAGACGAATGTCGGGTAACTCTAAACTCCATGGACCCTGAGCCCATTTGAGCATCATTTCACCCATTCAATTCATCATCGGACATGACTTCAAAAGTTAAAGGACGTAAATTATAAAAAGGATAAAAAATAACAGGTCTCTTTTCTTTCAATAGTTCGATTAAGGACATTCAATAATCCACATTTTTATTATTACCTAGTGCATTAGCATTAGGAATGATGAGGCATCTCTAGAAACTAATAAAGAACACAATTCTTGCATACTCTAACCTAGTATCAAACTTAGGACCTGGATGGTTGGGCAGCAGAAACTGAAACTGATCTATTATTTATGGACTCACTTTAGCTGCTGTGGTACATAGCGTCCCTTCTATAATGGGCGTGAAGGACTACTTAATTTTGTTCACAGGCCTCTTTATGAGGTTCTTTTACATTCCGTAAGTCTACGGCACAGGACCACGAGCTTTACTTTCCTTCCGAAGGAAGCCATGATGACGATTTTTAGGCTCGAAAAAAATCCATCGCCCTCCTCCGGGTTTGAATTCGCGACCTCTGGAACCAGACGCTGGCTTGTTGCCCCTGGACCACGGAGGATGACGGAAATTACGTGGAAAAAGTAAAACATAATAACTCTGATAAGTTTTGGAAATTAATTGTTCTTTCACACTAACCGTGTGTAGGACGCACCATGAAACGGCAGAGCCAGACTGAAAAATTCAATGCCATAGCCGGGATTTGAACCACGGATCTTCTGGTCTCAGTCCAGCCGCTCTAAACCATTGAGCTACTATGACCAACGTGCCAACATGACATTAAATTCTCCAATGACTTGTTTTTCCCGGTAAACCACGAGGAGTTCTCATCAACTACGTTAATGGCGACTTACTATGCTGTAAGTACTTAAGTCTCCGTGGTTCAAATCCCGGCTACGGCATTGAATTTTTCAGTCTAGCTCTGCCCTTTCTGATAAGTTTTATTTATTAAATGCATACTTAGCTTATCTGAAATAAATTATTAGCACAATGCACACAGGGATTTTTATCTACCTACATATTTAAATCTATTCTTTACCATTTACAATACTTTTCTGTTATTCAGAAATACTTCCATATATATATATATATCTGCACTATTCCGGAAATTTTACGCATGTCTAGATCTCTGCTTTAATCGAGTTCACTTGCAGCTTTTTGTCCAATTTGATGTCATTATGCCATTACTGAACAGACACCTCTGTGCATTACTACTTAACAATGGATAAGGTTATGTACTTACTTTCCCCAGAAGTACCAAGGAGAATTAAAATTGACTAACAACTTTAAGTGGCGTTCTTCACGTATCTCTCATAAGAACAGTTTACAAACCCTTCTAAGATTGAACATTTTTCATAGAGCTCATCCACATTAACATTCTGCACACTACAATCGTTGACAGCATTACTAAAGTCACCGAAACGGGTAGCATTTGCTAAGCTTGACTTAAGTACCCTGTTAATCAATTGTAAAGGAGAAAGACATTTGGTCATAACATGTCGTTATAAATTGCAGTAATTTTCTACAAATTCATAACATGCCTCTTATGTGTTGTTCTCTATGTCCAGTAATTAAAATGAGAATACACATCAAGAACTATGTTCTAAACATAAATGTTTCCCTTTTGGAGCTTATTTTTCTGAATTGTAAAAAATATGGCAAGACAAGTAGCAGGAATGATATATTCTTGAGCTAATTTCAGTTTCAGGTATACTCTGCTTTCCGAAGTTAACTTGCACTATCGGCACCGTGGGCTAACATCTTATTAAGATCTAAGCTAAACCTGCTAAGTATATTTCTCAATTGATTTGCTACATTTCTGAAGATTTGTCAACAACACAGTACTGTGTGCCCAGCACAAAAAGGCAAGCTAGAGGAATGTGTAACGTAATCACTTTTGCTGTCTCCACGGTGTTTATGCTGGCCTTCCCAGTATGACAAGGATTCTAGATTGGTTTAAAATACGCAAGTGCTGTCACATAACTCAACCATGCATATTACTCGACAGAGTGTTGAGGCGTATTGACCTTCAGATGACCAGCGCTGCCATCATTCCTTATCGGGTCTTATCTGGTCGATTAGAGGAGTCAAATATTAGTAAACTGATGTACAATAAGTTATAAAACTCAAATAGAGCGATTGGAAGCTGCCTGCCGATGTATGGCCAGTATGTCCAGAAGACATGATTATATCTAAACAGAGTATACATACATTGAACTTGCCGTGTATGTGCGATAAGCTGAGGTAAACATCTCTGCATGGCGAATTTTTCCGACACATTTTCTCGCTTTGCCATGTAGTACTTATAACTACAGTTACTGCAACAAACATTTGATCCGGCAGCATGGGTGACTCCTATGCACTCTCACACATTCATTTCCAAATAAAGAGATCCACTAACAGAGCCGTTAACAAGCTCAAGCCCCCCTCCCCTTCAATCGTCTCTTGCCTTCTTGTAGTGGGTAGACAGTAAGACATCTAGAGGTATTACTCGAACATTTAGCAATGCTATATTTAGCATGAATAGGTGTGCTGTTATCGCGTTTATAAATGTATCATTTAGCCAGAGCATCCATAGTTCCTCTATTCATTAAAAATAAACAAACGCAATGCTATAAGTTCATTGATGAAAATTAATCATTTTTCCACACTAGCCGTATGTAGGTTAAGGTCTTTAATAGATTGAGTCAACATGAAAAAATCAATGCCATGGCCGGGATTTGAACCACGGATGTCCTGGTTTCTGTCCAGTCGCTCTAACCCATTGAGCTACCATGGCCAACGTGCCGTCCTGACTTGTATATTTCCCCGGTAAACCACTAGGGGCTCTCGCATTCGAGATACACCGTTTGTGGTGACTTACTATCGTAAGTACTTGAGTCCCAGGCTTCATCATTTAACTCTTATTATTTAAGTTAATTGATGGAAATTAATAATTTCCTCATCCTAGCTGTATATAGGCTAAGGTTTTTGATAGACTGAGTCAACACAAAAAATTCAATACCATGGCCGGTATTTGAACCACGGATCTCACAAAATTAACTAAATAATAATAAAATAAAATAATAAGAGTTAAATGATGAAGCCTGGGACTCAAGTACTTACGACTGTAAGTTGCCACAAACAGTGTATCTCGGATGCGAGAGCCCCTAGTGGTTTACCGGGGAAATATATGAGTCAAATGGAGAGTTTAATGTCAGGACGGCACGTTGGCCATGGTAGCTCAATGGGTTAGAGCGACTGGACGGAAACCAGATCTATGGTTCAAATCCCGGCCATGGTATTGAATTTTTCATTACTGAAACAAGAAGATAAGTCAGCAGTAGAATTTCATTTTTGGAACGAAAACCATGACATTGATCCAAATCCAAAATTACTAAAAGGAGTGATAAACCAAAATAAACTGACAACATGGGAGAGCATATTCATCTGGAAAAATAAGAACCAAGTAATGAACTTTGAAATCACACCAGAAGATAATTTGACAAAGAAGTTCATAGTTCCACCACCAGAGAGAAGAGAGCAGATGACAACAGACGATAGTTGGCAAGAGGTTGAAAACGGTCGCAAAGGCTTCCGAAACTAGTCCTTCAATACTATAAAAATGTAAGTGATGAAGTGTCAAAAAACCAACTACAAATAGGTTTTCATTACTTTTGATGTCACTATTACTAAATTCCTCCAATCAAGCATAACTATTTATAACTACAATCTGTGAACCTGAAGAACATATACTTTTTTCAGCCAAATGCATTATGATAGTCTATCATTAAATTGTGGTTTGTATAAATGTTGTTCCAGTATAGGCTGTATGATGAACTGCATTTGTTTTCATCATGGATTTTCTAGTGAATAACATTTTTAAGTTCATTATATGTTTAGCACCTAACTCTACTGTGCAAAGGGTATATTATTAATTTCCATCAGTTAACTTAAATAATAAGAGTTAAATGACATTATTAATTTCTATCAATTAACTTAAATAATGAGTTAAATGATGAAGCCTGGGACTCAAGTACCTACGATAGTAAGTCGCCACAAACGATGTATCTCAAATGCGAGAGCCCCTAGTGGTCTACTGGAGAAATATACGAGTCAAATGGAAAATTTAATGTCAGGACGGCACGTTGGCCATGGTAGCTCAATGGGTTAGAGCGACTGGACGGAAACCAGGAGATCCGTGGTTCAAATCCCGGCCATGGCATTGAATTTTTCATGTTGACTCAATCTATCAAACGCAATGCTATCTGTCCTGAGTACTACATTCTGGGTTACCTTAAAAAAATTGAAGTACTGTGAACTATCAAGACATATTTCGTAGCACCTTAGTTCGAGGCATCACTTGCTGTGACGAAGGGATTTCATGTAACTTAATATACTCAAGATTCCCCCATCCCAAACAATATGAGGCTGGAATGTTTTCAGAAACGGCTTTACCTTCAGTTTTTCTACACATCCGTGTCATATCTTTTGACCTTGAATTACTGAACAGTTCTTTGTAAATCTTCACACCACAATCAACACTTAGGTAATATTAATTATAATAAATATGTTGTTTGTTAATTACTTGGTAAATTACCAACATCATATCAGCTCCGTGTGCCAATATGCCGGATATTATTCTGCATGAGTTCTTTTAGATACCAGTAAATCTACTGACATGGGGCTGTCGCTTTTAAGCACACTTACAAACCATTCCTCTGGACTAGGTTTGAACCCGCGATCTTGGAGGTAATATTCCAGCACTTAACCTTCTGGGACACTAAGACCGACTTCGTTAAGAAATGATATAGGTATTACTGCATTATTAGCTTTACACAACTCAGATACCAAATCCGTTTCTTTTTAGGTGATATTTCCGTGACCCAAAATGATAAAGACGAAATGCCAGCACTACGCGTGTAGAGATTGTTTTACAGTGCACCAATCTGTCGCTTGAGTCACTTCTATTTTTGTTACACGTCATCACATAACATGCAATAAGCGTGGAATTCGTCTTTACTGTTTTTAGAGATGCATTAAAATTTTCTGGCCCACTGGGGATTAAAGAAATTATTTCGATTTGGCATTTTCAATTGAAGAAACAATAATTTGATCAATCATAATACAACTAATGGACATTTACAACAGTAAATTGGATAGCATTGACATGCTTGTCAGTCATTTGTCACGAATATCAGGTACCAATTACCTATTAATACGCCTTACCCGATACATCCAAGTATAAAAAAGGGCTACAAATCAATATGCAGCATAGAGCCACGCCAGATGGAGGAATGCTTAGAAAAATACGACCTTACTGTAAGACTAAAAGCCCTTTAGTCCCTCTAGTTGTAAGGAAACGTTACAAGTTTTGAAATATACAGGAGATCGGCAAAATAATGTAAACAACTGTACTTTGGAATGGTTTATTAATAAGGGGTTGGACTCCCATTTGTCCTGAACCAGCTGCAATTCTTCTGGGAATACTGGAATCTTCCAGTGGAATGTTATACCACTGTTGTATCAGAGCCTCTTCTAACTCCTCTAATGACGAGGGAAGCGGAAATCTGCTACGTAGTCTTAGTCTGTTCTTCAATACCGCTGAAACTGGTCCGATAATGTTCAAGTCCAAAGACTGTGTTACCCAGGGAAGATGTTGCTGTTTATTTCCATGCCCCTGAAACCACGATTGACATGGCATACACCGGAAGACCTAATGAAAATAATGGACACCAGTCGTGGAGGCCTTCGTAAACATTGGCGAATATACTGTCCTGGCTGTGTGAATGGGTGCATTATCGTTTTGAGATATGGCATCGTTGTTGGGGGACTGTTGAGAGTAATGATGGGACGAGCGGAATAGCATATACAGCTGCCCACACCATCACACCTCCTCCATACTTAACCGTTGGAATCAGGCAATCAGGATTGTAGGCTTTTCTTGGAGTTCTTAAGAAGTAAATCCACCTGATGTTGGAAATAACGTAACAGTTGACTCGTTGGATCATGTGACTTGATTCCACTAATGAGCTGTCAGTGTCTCTGAATACAAATATGAGGTGTGCACTACTCTTAAACAACCGGTACTGATTCATAGTCAGTAGTGAACACGTCTTTCTAGAGTTGTTGACCGTAAAACACAATCATCCCTCTATGACAGTTAACATTATTTTGCCTATCCCCTGTCAATGTCACTTAATATTGGGTTCATTGTATATCACCCATCAGAGTTTTCGAACATGCTGAAAACGCAAAAATTGCACCGATATAGCCTAATTTCTTCATAGTTTTCATATACTATCTCAGCCAACAAAGAAATATAAATCTGCTTACTGCTAACTTACCTTAGGTGAAGCGGCGAGACCGAATGCTTCGGTCTACGATTTCAACGAAGGATTCATAAGCCTCATTTTCATCTTTTTGAAAGTGTTCGAGGGGATGGTCTTAAACAGCTTGTCCCCGCTTCTGAGAAACATTCAAGGCAGGACCGTCAGTTCGGATTTTGTACTATGTGCTTAACCACTCAGCAGCTACTACGGATGCTAGAAGCGGCCGCATGACCCCAGATGACGCCGGCAATATCTGGTTTCCCGCATGACTTGCTGGCGCCCGAGGTAACACAGAGGCAACTCTATTCAGCGGCAAAAGATGAGCTCCGCATGAAATCTAGTCAAACTAATTGCCCTTGAATTAATATCCCCAAGGAATTAAATAAAAGTTTGCATTTAAAGACTCCCATAGGGGTGAAAGGGGTCTTACATTCTGAACTCACAGGAGCAACATGCTACCTAATATGTCTTCCCACTTAAAATCAATAACCCTGTCGTAAGATTCCCGAAATAAAATTTTTCTGCGATTAAATTCTATTAAGGGTGGGCATGAAGCAGCGTCATTCAGGCTGAACCTCAGTCTGCTCTCCTTGATAATACAATGATGCAAAACAGTGTGAATATTATGCTTACCTTTCATTATCGGTAGGATGCCCCTCTGCATTTATACGAATGTGGCGCCTTTTGAATTCTCAACAAATTTCGTCTGTCAAAATAGCTAAGTAAACATGCATACATGCCGAAGAACATACTCTTATAAATGTGTTGAGCCTATGGACATTTGTTGCATAAACAAATGTATTAATAAATAATCATATCCAAATATGTATCTTAAATTTGTTCAACAAAAAACAATTAGTGAGCCTTGATTTCATTCATGATATAGTCCCATTGTAAGAATTAATATAAATAATATGCGGTAATAAGCACAAGACTTTATATCTGAAGACCAAGCAGGCTAATCAATTACGCCATCAAAAATAACTTGTAATGCAATACAGCAATTTTCTAGATATTCTTACCATATTGTAACTTTGTGGGTTCGTAGAATTAAAAGGCCGAGTTGCAGAAATTAAAAATCCCCTTTATTTCCGTAGAAATACACTGTCCAATTCTCACTTAACAACATTACATCAAACAATCTTCCAAGGTCGAGGACAATAACAAACCGTGACAGCTGATTACATTAGCTCTCGTTACAACACTTGTTACACAACTGTCTTTTCAATAACAACATTCTCAGCTGTTCTCTGCTTACAACTGACTCATCACTAGCCATGGCTTCTTTTTATACACCTAATCGATCATTCTAGATTGTTCTCGACTTTACTCTCAAATGTCACCAGATAAAACACGGATGTTCTAGAATGTAATTATATCGGTGCCGGCAAGTCTTTCACCTCTGTGATAAACTATCCATCTCTTGTTTATCGGCGCTATCGTTAATTGTTTATGCAAGCTCCTTATTACCACACTGCTCGCCTATCAGTTCCTTTTGTGTGCACAAGCCGCCTTATCCCGATGCCGGCCCTCGTAGCCATGGTCGTTAGAACGTATGTCTCTAGCGTTCCACCGCGTAGAGGGTCGCGGGTTCGAGTCCCGCCCTGGGCATGGGTGTTTATGTGTATAGTGTATGTGTGTGAAACTACAGAAAACAGATAGATAATTAGACAAAAACAACAAAAAACGATTAAATAAGGAAAATAAAAATATATATCTATATATATATATATCGATATATATTAAAGATAATCGGGTTCGCGACAATAGCTATTAACTCAGTCTCCCTCGGTCGAACTGTTGTTTGGCTACTTCTTTATGTCTGGCTCAAGAAGCTTTAAGTCAAGCTGACAGCATATGCGTCTCCTTTCGACCAAAAAATCTAACATATTAACATACTGTTCCGTAATATACACCTTAATGACTACACACAGACAAAACACACACCTTATTATGCACTATACCAAACAGCGTTAAATGGATTGCAAATGTTACATTTCCTAGAGTCTGAACTAGGCTACCGCAGTGAGTTCATTCGGCACCATACCTGCTGGCCAGGCCTAGCGGTTACCTTCTGTATCACTCTAGGCCAGTTCGCACGGTGTCGGCGTGCCTGGCCGCTGCTAGCGGGTGCTACGGAGATATGCACAGTGGCGTTCCGCAATTTGCACTTGCGTTACCATTAAATAATTAACGACATGTTAGTAGTGAAGGAACAATCCAGAAACTGTATAATACGTAGTTTAATATCTCTGTGGTACTTGTTATTAAATTATATATAAAACAACCCAATATCAGTAAGATTATTATGGCCATCAATCCTATACTACCAAATGATGGCATATAAAAGCAGTATTTTTAATTATAAGAACGAAACAGTACTTTGTAGAAATTAGCACAATTTTGATCCTGAAAAATACCAAATAACAAAATAATATATACTATATGGTGATAATATTACACAGAATACTTCATATTAAACGAATATACAGTTTCAATTAAGAACTTGATACTTTCTGTTTTCGGTAGACACTCTTGACTTCTGACATCCTTTAGTTTTCACAATATTCGCCACATTGAGAGAGAATAAAACACAACTCTGGACCCTTAATGCACACTTCAAGTTATGATCATTGATGTTGGCTCGGTGAGGGGTTTTAATGCCTTTCATAGCTGAAAATTAGGATTCACATACATAGGTTGAACCAAACATTGCAATCATAGATTGCGGAATGCCTGTGTAATCGATGGAATCTTGATTTAGGAAAATATCCTGTAGAAATCTAGCAAACTTCCTCTGTTTCTTTAACTGTCAGCTAGCTCAATGTCACATTTCAAGGCGATTATTGTTGTTGTGCCTTTTATTGGCACCAGATCTAGCATTTCTCCCACAACTTCCAGATCTTCATTTACTCCACGAATAAAAGCACACAACTGAACCAAACTTAGTAAGTCAGTGCCCTGATCAATTGTAATAGAGAATGCAACAAATTCTCTTGCTCTTTCAATAATTGTGCGTAAATGTTGTCCACCAGATCTTGAATTCTACCTGAAATAGTATGAGGTGAGAGCCTGACACTCTTGTACTGGGGAACACTGAGAGGCGTGAATTTACTTGCAGCTATAAGCACACGTCGTTTAATAAGTGGACCATCAGAAAAACTACTAGAAGATCTGACAATTTCTAGTGCCATTTCGTAACTCCCATAAACGGAGGTTTCTGCCATTCCACCATCCCCTTCTTCCCGTTTCTCTTCCGGCAATGTGATCTTTTCTCTGAGCTTTTGTATCTCTCCAGTGTGTTCTTCTTTTTCTAGGGCCGAATTATCATTAGCATGCAGTATATCAAAATGTCGTTGAAGATTAAATCGTTTCAGCACTTGCACTTTTTTCTGGCAAATTAAACGAATAGCACCACCGCTGCATTCCATGAAGTACTCAGTTTATCATTCGGGATTCAAATACTGTGTCGGCGTGGGTACCCTTCGCATTAACGAGTGCCCTTCTATATCAAACTGACACTGATGTACGGACCGCCAATGCTACGGAAGACAAACCGTGCGAAGCACGCATGGTGCTTGTAGTCCAGCACATGCACCGCGGCAAGCGAGTTGGCTGTGGCTGCTCTAGGCAGCATGTTTAATTTGTTTACGAAAATCAGCAAATTTATACTTTGCAAATACTTTATTTCAATTAAACGCCATTCAAACTGAAAAGTAAGCATTTGCATAATGATGTAAAGCTTAAACATACACTTAACGGGAGCTGTCATTCACAAAACAGAAACTAACAACCACCAATCGCAGGGCAGATTGAAACAGCCCTACAATGGAGGTCTGTGTAGGATGGACATTAGGATGGCGAAACGGCTACACACTTGTATAAAACTGAATAGAATTCAGTTATCGGCTAATGTACGTTAAATTCAAAGAAGAGAAAGAAAATACCCCATACACCTACCAATTATAATTTCGTCGTTACCTTTTTTGGGGGGAGGTCATTGACGTCCTCCAATGTAAGTCATATCGAACGATGAATGAAATTGGTCAGATGATGCTGAAATGAGCCTAGGTTCCATACAGCTAAGAGTTACCCGACATTCATCATTAAAGGGGAAACCCCTGAGAAAAGCTTTATCCAGTTAACTCGCCCTGATAGGGATGCGAACTTGGAACGTTTTGAACGTGAGGCAGACAAGCTACCACCTACTCTACACAGGTGCGCTTCCTGTATATATATCGAGTGGTTTTATGTATTAAGAAAAGTAGAGGCTTCTCATGTTTTTCAAGTGGGAAGAGTTCTGGACCGCGACGAATGAGATGCGTCCCCGAAGTGCCACCTCATTATCCCCAATTTTCATAATTACCTCTCGCACACATACGTCTCCTTGGTGCTAGTCGTAAGGGAACCCAAATTGAATTATCCAAACTTTTAAAATCAAAATTGGAAAAACCATATCCGCAAGTTTTAAATGATATAATTATAATTATTATAGTTTATTGAATTACCACCTATGTTTCTAATCCAACGGAACTGCCAGCGGCTCATCCTGTAGCTGTGAATGTCACTTAAGTTTGGAGACAATTCGTCATTGTCACTGTATTCATCATCTGAGTTTCAAATTTATGATAGCCTCCAAAATCTCGTAACGTGCTATTTATTACTAAAACTCTTCCTCTTGTAGGTTTTCTGCACATCTCGCGCAGTTCTCACAGTTTTGTTGCGTTACCTTGTCAGTTTCTTCGTGAATAAGTCATTCTGTGTGAATCAGCTTAAAAGGATTGTTCCTGTTTACAACCCCCCGTTTTATTTGAGCCCACAATAATTGTATGGGCTTGGAAATGGGAAAGGCAGATTACCTCGTGTCTCATTTCAATTGCAAGTTGATCCAGCTGATATACTTTTTCATGCTTTATAAACGGAAGAACTGAAAGGAAGAACTACACTTTCTAGAGTAAATAAACAAAGCATTCATAAACATAAGCACATCATATGATGGCATACGTTCTGGAATGCAGCATTCTAGAGGCTAGCAGGAAAGTGTACTGTTCACTCTCTCTCTATCTCTCTCATTTAACGCCTTGGCTTGTTCAACGGAATTATTTTAGCACATCATGCCAACAGTTTAATTTCAGTTCTGAGTAATAACTAAAGGCCGGAGGCGTGTGAGTTTTTCCATAAGTATACTGCACACGGACTGTATTATTACTGCTTGCACATGTAAACAACTGCAGGTTGGTAGAGCCTGAGCATGACAACTGCCTCACTGCGAGAGAGAAAAAAACAGTCGCGTTATACTACGCCTTGACCTTGCGTGTGCATACGCTTGCAAAGCAATTCTTCTCTAATTTGCCGAGTACTGGTTACGTTGTTTTCGACGTATGCACATTTGATGGTTGTGCTGTACACCTGACACGTCATTCATACTCTGTGTCCAGCTAACTTGTATCGCATGCGAACGCACATCTCTCCATCCTTTAGTAACTACAAATGTATGTCCACACATACATATCAAACAATAGTGGATGTTCATTACAGTACTTGCGTTGCGATGCGTCGTTATAATATATTGCTATTTTATTTATTTATTTAAATTATGAAAACTATTTGAGCTAATAATATAGGTTTTTTACGGTTGAAATACCCTACCTTCTTAGTGGATAATTTTGCCAAATTCGAATTTATGTCTTAGCGCCAATACTATTTACCAAAGATGGATTTACCTGGCGCTCGTAATACCCCACTTGTGGGGAATGCAATATGACAACACCGCAGCGCTCCAATTGGTTACTGGCCTGGGAGCATTCAAGGACAAACATCATTCTATTTGAAAGCCCTAGTACCGTATAAACATAATGCCAAAGGAAAACTTTGGAAGTTGGCAGACCATTAATGGCGTGATGAACAATGACGAACCGCTCTCTGATTGGTTAATATCTTATGCTTGTTGCAAAAGGATAAAATCTCGGAGCTTGCAAACTTCTAGGTTTGTCAGTACTCTAGAAAGTTCTGGAGACTATTCTTAGTCCGCTTGCCACCATTTTTGAATGACATTAAAGCCATTCCGGCCCACCAATTTGGTTTTCGTCCTGGGCACACTACACCCCAGCAGCTGCTATGCGTCGTGCAGGCTGCTGCTCTGGGTCTCCAGGAAAAAGTTAACACTGCGGCAGTGTCTCTGGATGTGGAGAAGGCCTTGTCTGCGACCTGGCACGAAGGGCATCTCCATAAACTCATCTTCCTGGGGCTACCTACACAATCTCTACACTTTCTTCACTCCTTCCTTAAACACAGATCTTTCATAGTTTATGTGGCGGGAAAGTCATCTTCAAGGTCTATCAGAGGTGGAGTCCCTGAAGGCTCTGTGCTATCTCCAACGCTCTTCAGCGTCTACGTGGCTGACCTTCCCACTGAGCAGCACGTCAACATAGCACAATTTGCTTACGATGTGTTACTATTCTCTACAGATAAACGCCCACGCAGGGCTTTTAATCCCATACAAAGACATCTCCACTTTAAGAATGGTGTACGTTGTCTGGCGGTTGTCCATAAATACGGAGAAAAACCAGTCAATCTTATTTACTAGGCACCGCTTTGCCGTCAACCTCCCCACATTTACATATCTTGGGCGTAGGATAGGGTGGGCGAACTCCATGAAGTAGAGGAGAAGGTGGGATTATGGAATATGGAATCCATGTCTAGTGGTTGTGGTGTTTGAGCGACGCCACTCAGATGTCCTTTAAACTACAGCTGACAGTGGTAGAAGACGCTTGTGTGAGAACGAAGTAATTGTGAATCTGTGATGGAGGAGAGAGGTTTTCGTGTTAAGCGTGTCACAAAAACGTTTGCAGTTCGTCACATTGTGTTTTTTTTTTTAATCTTCCCCGGAGGTGCAAGGTAAGTTATCTAGTGTGCTTCGACTGAATAACATGCCAGTGTACCTTTATAGAGCAGATGCAACATATGTCAAACTCAAAACGCTATACGAAAGCTTAAATTCAAATATGGTGATGGTGGTAATATGGAATACCGAATATGGAAAAACTAATTTGTCAACAACAGTTCTGCTTTTCAGCAAGACCGTTCAGGAGAGGTCAACGGAATCAAAGAACCTATTTCAGTGCAAAATGAGGTAGTTTCACCCTTCCATCTCTCTACTGTGCCAGTAAGCAAGAAGGCTGCTTCTAGAAGAGGTGCAAAATCCAGATCAGCAGCTGTGATAACATCCTTTCCTTGTAAAAAGTACTTGGAGTCATCGCTAGAAAATCATCCTTCGACATCAGCAGGTAAGTAAGAAACTAAACCAAAACCAAAAAGGAATAAGTCCATTAAAGGAAAGAAAAGTAACCGACCAAAACCCAAAAGAAACATGGGAGTGAACAAATTTTCATCATCTGATAGCAAGGAAGTTGTTGTTTGTATTCCAGATGATGACACTGACATGGAGGAACTAGGCACAAACCTAATGATGGAGATGCGTTGTGCCTATTTTGTGAAACAAAATTTTCCGAAGATAGCAGTGATGAAACCTGGATTAAATGTGTTATATGTAATATGTGGTCACATGTAGAATGTGCAGGTGCTGAAAAAGAAGATTATGTGTGCGATTTCTGCAAATGAAACCCTTTATATTTAGAGATACAGGTGTTCCACATTACCACCCTATTTTCAGTGGAACTAAAAATGCACCTTTTCATAAGATGTCCTTTTTTTCTGTGGAATTAGCATTTCAATTTTGTCGGCAGATGTAAAACTAAACAAAGCACCAATCTTCATGAATAAATGTGTAAACATTTGACCCCAAAACTAAAAATTTGTCAATAAAAATGATATTTCATATTCCCACCTTCTCCTCTACTTGGGAGTGACGCTGGATAAGGGTCTAACTTTCCGGGAGCACATTCGGAGCTTGTCACATCGGGCGTGCGGAGCCTCGGCTTCGTTATACCCGGTGATGCGTTCCGGTATGCCGACACCCCTAAAGTTACGCCTTTTTCAGGATTTAGTGCTCCCTCTAATGCTCTATGCGTTTGAGGTCTGGGGCATGGCTGCAGGCTCCAACCTGCTGCTACTTCAATGAGTGCAGAATAGATGCCTTCGGGTCATCTATTCTTTCGTTCGTAGTTTTCCCGTGAGATACCTTCAGGAAGCCTCATCCTTCCGTTACGTGGAGGATGAAATTAGGCGCCGGGCCACCACAATTTACGATCATTTACCATTCCACCAGAGCGCCCTAGTTAGGTCTCTTGGGGATTATCGTCCAAGTGATCGGGGCAAGAGGCAGTACCGGCTCCCCCGCAAGGCTTGCGGGCACTACCGGTAACCCTAAGGTACATCTACCAACCTCAAAATTAAACAACCCAAGAACTAGTCTGGAAAATCAAAATTATGTTTTTCTAAATTTTAATCGCCATCAGTGGTACACAATGAGTCGTTGCCCCTGGATCCTCAGCCGTTGAGGAGCTTATGCTACCTCCTTTCTTTCCTCCACCTAAATTGCATCCATCACCCTACAAAACCTTATTCCTGTCATTACGTGGTTGAGTCCTCTCTAGGGCAGGTACACGAATAACACGCCTAGGGGCTGTCCCTCAGTCCGCCAACTGCACAACGATGACAACTTCTATGTTTACTTTAAATTTATGGCAGTGTGTATGTCAATGTTAATGAGTGTATGCATTAAAACAGAGATCGAACTAAAATGCTCATGTTATGCTCGTCGTTCTGAATGGCCTCTTATAATAATGCAGTTTACAATAATTAATAATAAATTACCAGAACCTCAAATGACTATAAAGAACGTGAAGCGTGTCGAGATTAACTAATATGCTCAATTTACATCCTTTTTAATGGATTAAAAACAACATATAAGAAATCTGGGTTGCTCATATTTTACTGCATTTAGCAATACGCTGAAGAGTAACAAAAACATGTTTGAATTTAAAATATTAAGATCGGTTTATAATCGTTTCAAGAATGAATGTAGGTCATAACTCTTTTGAAACATAGTTTCAAATTGTAATTCTGTATCACTCCGACATTCAAAACAATTTTACAACTGCACATCATGTGAATACTTCCGAATAAAGCCAGCCAGTTACATTGCTATGTTCAAGTTATATATTAACCTATCTAACCTCGTGGGTTTAACAGTGCAAGAACAAGAAATGAGAAAGCTCCGAATCTATTGTAACAACTGTATGATCATTCTTACCTTTATATTTAGATTGCTTTGGAGGCTGGTAACCATAAGTTCCAGTATTACAATGATATAACCTTGTATGTTGCCACTGTTTTCTAAGAAAATATAGCCTTAAGACACTGTAACTAGTTAATACTTTTATTTGGCAGAATGGCTGAGTATTAAACATTTTCCACGTTTGTTTACACTGGCTTAAAACAAATTCATTTCATGTTCTCAATTTACACTTAACCACTGCTTCTGCACTACACAGATTTCCTCGCTACAGTCCTGCATCTCCCATCAGTTATTTATAGAGGATAAGCTATATAAGTTATGTTCTAACAGAGATAATGCATAACCCACTATCAAACACTTGCCTACTTGATAATGGGCCGATAATATATGACCTTTTGGCACTTCTGCTCTTACCTCACTCACACAGCAGAACACCAACTTTTCTCATTCAAGTTCATTTGCGAGCCCATCTGTCAACTCTAATCAGGATTGCCAACCTCCAACTTGTCACTAGACTTATAACCAAAACTAGGGGGAAAGCAGCAGATAATTAAATACAGTAGCAGTGGCGTAACTGATAAATATCTGATGTTACACTCATTTGGTAATCGAAATAAAGATTTACGGGCATTATTGCTAAATAGATGTAAGGGAATATGGGAATACAGGAGCAACATGCTATGTTTTAAGACCTACATTTTTTGTGTGGTAAGATATTATTCTCTCTTTACAGTTTACCGCATATGCAAAAGTAAGCCGAATGGGGGAAGTTCTGATGACATTCCCAGAAAATCCAAAGTATATATTTCAATTGCCGTAAAAATATCTTATATGTCTGTAATTTTAATCAAAATCGTTAGAGCCACTTTTGAGAAAATCAAAATGTTTGAAAGATGTTCCATGTGAATGATGGTCTGGCGTGCGGATTCGTATTGAACATCTTCCTGTCACATCCCTGTAAGATGCCGAGTTTCGTATTTACACTTCTTATTTTTGAGCTATTCTACTCAGACACACACGTTTTTCTAATGTAGTTCTTTTTAAAATACAGGAGGTCCAAAAACTTTATTTTCGATGGAATTTCAACATCGAAGTTTTGGATGGAATTCAGTAAGTTAGAAAAGTTATACTTAGTTATAAGTTATACTTAGGAAACGTAGTACAGAAAGAAAATGTATAATGCGCTGCAATCGCATAACTTTCTCTATTCCTTCTCAACTATTCTTACAAACTCTTGTCTACCTACTTTATGCCAAAATTATCTTATTGCTAATTTTCTTGCAGATGCAAGAGCAACATGGAAACACAGTAAGCTTTAAGCGAGCCATACAGGATACGGCAGAAACAATGAATGATCCAGTAGCGCCATTATTGGACACGGCTTCCTATAGAGAATTTATGTTGGTGGAGTGCCCGTACTTCCATAAAGTCCCTGGTAATGGTGGCGATTCCAGCCGTCACATGCGCAAATCTACTTAACGCGCAAAAGTCAGTGTGTTGTTTAGACGCAAGTACTGTACGGGACCATGCTCTGTGTGGTTACTTGATGCGCGGAACTCAGAATAAGGGGGAAAGGAGATAAGCTGGGGATGTGAGCCAATGCTTGCATAAACAAACGTCACATGAGCGAAGCAGACGATGATTCGGATGACATCACAAAGCTTCCGGAATCCCCTTAGAGTACCGCACCATCACTCCCACTGAGCTGGATGGGACGGGTTTCTAAGCTTAGCTGCTTCAAATGCAGACTTTATGGAAGTACTGTCTGCCCAGCACAACAAGGCAAGGAGAGAAATGCGTAACGTAATCACATTTGCTGTCCACGCGGTTGTTTATGCTCGCCTTCCGAGTATTACAAGGATGCTAGATTCGTTTGAAATACTCCACATAACTCACCCATACATAACTACTATCACTGCAGCTAAGCAACTAGCATTAGATCTGACAACATGGGTGACTCATATGTACTCTCGTGCACACGTTTCCTAGTAAACAGATCCACTAACAGAGCACATAAACAGTTTAAACCCCTCTCCCCTTCATTTCTCTCTTGCCTTCTTGTCATGAGCGGACAGTATGGCTACTCTACCGTGGGTACTGCGATTCAAAGCATTTCCAATCAGGAATGTTGGCCAAAAACAACGTGCATTTGTGATTGAAACGCTCCCTCGCCTCCCCTTCCAATGGATGTTGGTGTTACACGAACGCAGCATTTCTTTAGACATTTTCACTTCCTTCGAAATGAAGATCCATCCCGGAAGACAATTACGAGATGGGTCCAGCAGTTCAGAGCAACAGCATCTGTCTCGATTCGCACCCCAGACAGCATTGCAAGAGTAACAGCAGCCTTAGAGCAAAGTCCACTGAGATATGTTCGTCGGCATCCATAAATCCTAAACATCGCAGATAGAAGTGTACAACGGATGTTGCATGTGGAAATGAAATTCCATCCCTATAAGCTCTTAAGTGGTGCAACACAGAGATCTGCAGGCACGTCATTTTATGCGCAGCTTTTGGAGATGAAGACTCAACTCGTGATGTCTGATGAGGCCCATTTTCATTATTGGGCTATGTGAATAACAATTTCAACAGTTTGTAAAGCAGGAAATGCGCTGTATGTATATGCAGTCATGGTAGTTTCAACAAGACGAAGCAGCTGCCCACATATCTAGAATGTCCATGACGGTCTTGCGCACAATATTTCCTGAGTCCAACGTTCTGCTTCGCGAAGGAAACTGGAGCAGTTTTGCACAACACTGTAGGTTGCAACTTTTGATAACCATTAAGTACTATGATATAATTATTGTGTGTAAATGATTATTAAAATTCAATAAAATATATTATGTCTTCTTAAATTAAAAAATGCCTTTAAGTTGCATGATATCAGTGGAACCTGGTCCCTCTGGCCCTTAATGACAGAATGCCCCTGTTACCTTATATTAATTTCAAAATGCACATTGACAGCAACATAAACATTGGAAGTATGCTGGCCCGGTCCAGTATGGATAGCTGTAACAAAAGTCTCCTGCCACAGTAAAAGCCCTTAAAACATTTTAATACTGGAATATAATTCCATTCCATGCTCTTGTATGAACTATTTGAACTTTATTTGGCTCTTTACCTATGAGAACATTGTAGCCTGGAGATTTCCAAAAACTGGGGGAGCCAAATTTCTAAATGGGAGCTTTGAATGAAAGAAAAAAGGAATAATGCTTTAACTAATATATGAAATGCATAAAGTTAAAAGTAAAAATAAAATGTATGAATAGATTTTCACATCAATACGAAATGTACATGTTTGTTATCTAAGAATTCACTGAAAATGAATAAAGCTGAAGTCCCTTATTTTATTTCCCTATTCAGAAAACTAAATAAAAATAAAAATTTCTGAAGTAGAATCATGCTTGAAGAATGTAATGTAACAATTGAGAGTCTATCCACCAACGTTAGCTATCCATGCAGATTCAATGGTCATAAGCCATTAAGTCATACACTCCTTTAAATATCCCAAGAAACCATTAAGGCAATATTAAATGCTCAGGATAAAATAACAAAACTTGCAATATGCAAATGTAAGGTATGCTAATGTAATAAATTTTAAAAATTATCAAATTTTGTATTTCAATTAAATTATTTCAATTTTAATTATCAAATATAAATTAACCCCAACTGAGGTCAAGTATGAAGCCTGGAAATTTATGTCATATCACTGCAAGTTGCCTTTAGTGTACAATATCTGAAGTATTTGGCAACATCTTGAAGGTCTGTCAATGTTTGAATCAGATTGAGTAGGTATAATGTGCACATATACATCTCCAATTGGAGATGAAGCAAAAGAGCAGGAGCACTGAGAGCCAAAGTACCATACTTATACGAACCTTTGCAGTGGCATTCAATGTTTGAAATATGCTTCAACTTCCCAATTTATTGTCTGCACATTATTTATAGTGGAAAAACAATTATATAAGGCATTATTCTATAACTGTATGTGGCTTTTGAATTCATAATTCCTTTCCAACCCATTTCCCTAGCATACTTATGCTAACATTCTTTTGGTCTTTGCTATTGGATATATGGTTCATTAGCTCTATCTCGCTCTTGCTCTCTCATTTGATATTAAAGATACATACTTCTTGAGTTTAAAAAATCTCGGGAAGCTGCAACCATCATAGTTTGGGTTATAAATGCAATATCTCAGCTGCTTAAACAAGGTTGATAAACAACAGTAACTTTTTGGCAAATGTTTTACTTAGCAGCAACACAGATGAAGCAGTAGTATAGAGCAGGCAGCCTCAACTCATACACTATGACACCATATTCTTTTGCTCAATGCCCCAGCGTGTGGAAGCGACGGAAATGAAGGTCAACAGTTATAGAAAGACAGCCAGTGGCGGAGTATCTAAGATCTGTAATATTAAAACCTTAGAATGTTGCAATTTCTAAATTCATAAGCTGCCACTGCACACTAGTTACATGCATCTTCTATTGCTACACTCAAATAATCAACTGTAACACAATGCCCGCTTTCTAGCACAGATATGCCCACCTTGCTCACTGACCATATTTTTGTGAGTTGAGGCTGCCTGACACAGGGGATATGCCTCTGACAAGTTGAAAGAATGAAAAGAAGCATGTGGAAGTTCAGCAATTTTTCAGTTTTCTTCCACTGTGACTTTTAAGATCATTTTAATGAAGCTATTCAATCTTCCATTAGAACTATAAAAAAATATGAGAAGAAACTAAAGATTTATTTAACATAATGATGTGAAATCACAGTCTGCATGGTGCAATAATTACACTGAATTGCTAAGTTACATTTATTTTATAACTTTTAAAACTGCATGTTTGTTTTTAAATATAAAAAGTAAACTCTAAGAAAGCTGTTAAGGAAGACATAATATCTATTACATTCTCTCAACTGAATGAAAACTTCATCAAAATAAACAAATTTTAATGAATATTACTTCATGCTCTATAAAAATATGTGTTCATTTCTTCCTTTCAATTTCACTTCTTAATATATTTATCAACAATTCCAAGTTTCATTCACTAAAACAATGTTTTTATAATTAGGTTGCCATATATCACAAGTCATACAATTTCTATGGATGTTTGATATGAAGAGTATTAACTCTTACTTTAATGTGATGCTAAAATTGTTTAAAGTCCTAATGCTAAGAATTAGTTTCTGAAACCTACTTACAATAATTAGAATACCTAGAGAATAGTAAGAGTGAAGCTTATCTAGAGACTAGAATTATATAAGTTAAAAGATGTGCAGCAATATAATTATGCAATTGCTTACAGATTTAAAAGCATGAGAAATAAAATATAGCCAAGTTATCACATTTGTTGCAGTTTGAAGCCCAACCTTCTGTCAGTCGTATCAGTATCAATTGATACCACAACCTAGATGATGGATATAGGGGAGACCTTGGACATTTTATACCTCTTATATTTAGATGTTCTTTATTCATATAATCTTGAAGGTTTAGCTGTGCATGTGAAAGTTTAGGTATTTTCTTATGACTACCTCTATTCCTATGTAATACAATTAAAATTAATTATACACATTGATATACAAACTTTAACTGAAAAAATATGCACTAGCTATTTATTATAAATCATTATCACATAAGTTTCACAAATACTTTAAAGTAATATGAATACTTTCATTCATTACGATTTAGAATTAATTTTAATGTTCAGCCATAAACAGAAAAGTAAAAATGTATGAAGGCCTTAGATCAAGATTTTCATATGCATGTAAAAATAAAAGCAGTGAAAATAAATGATATGGTAATGTGTGCCAAAAATGTTATTTTTCATGAGTGCTACTGCATTTTTGCCCTGAATTACATTTTTAACACTGAAGTCACTATTATCTAAAGTGATAATTTCATACAATTGTGATGTTGCGATCGACAGAAGGTTAAACAGAATATGAATTAAAAGATAATTTCACTCTGCAGAGTCAAATATGATTTCAAACTCTAGCTTCCATTTCCATTTGTTATTATTTTACGTTCTGTTCATGGTAAAATACAAGTTTGTCTTACGTTAAGTTTATATTTTGTTTTCGTACAGGAACTTAACTGTTTTGTTAAAACACATTAACATAATTCTTAATGAAGTGAAATAAATACACAGCAGCAATTACTGCTTCTCTTAACATTTGGCATGAACGTTTCTGTCACTGAATCAGTAACATAGCTTACTAATTTACAAAACCAAAATGCTCTATCGATGGAAACCCAGAAAATCTATCAGTCTATCATTCCAGTCATAAAGCCAATGGAACCCAGGCAGAGGTTTTGAGGTAGAGGGACATGGAGTAGCTGGCATGTATTCCTCCCCTCGTATACAGAAGTAGCTCCTTATAGGACTGCGACACATAGGACATCTATCAAGCTTGCTAAAACAGCTTGCACAGATACAGGTATGTCGACAAGGCAGTAGAGCCCGTGACAGTGGGAAGTACTGGCACACAACACACAGCTGCTCTCCAGTAGTATTCCACACAGAACTAGTATCTTCATCTGCTGCAGTAGTGCACAATAGTGTTGCAGTGCCTGACTTTGCATCTTCTTGCACTCCCATAGTCATTGTTGGTTCATCATCATAATTCATGGGGTTCCCAGTAGCCAGGTACAGTTGCTGCATATAAAAAATTAAGTTTTTGTTTTAATAAATGCTGAACTATTACATACATAATGACATTTATACATATATAATAATATGGCTGGACAAATTGCAGAAAGGAAAGAGAGATTAAGGTGGATTTATGAGAAGCAGAGGAGAACATTTGAAAAAAAGTGATGAAAAGAATAGGAAGGAGAATTGAAAAAAGAAAAAGGGAGATGCACATGTGAGAAAAATTAAAAAGTGAGGTTGAGTACCATAATAAAAGTTTATCAGTCGATTCTTCAGTTTCCTCTATGGCTAAAACAGCAGGACCATTAGTATAAGTGGCCACTGTTGTTCCTTGGATTTATTGGTCTAGACACTTACTTGTGGAACTTCTAAATATATTTTCTTAAATTCTTAATACTTACTTCCATGTTTGACATGAAATGATATTTCTGAAAGAAATAATAGTAGAATTTCACAGTATTGCTTTGGTAGGTCACAATCTAATTCAACCCAGCATGCCACTTAATCAAATGCTTGGGTCACATTAAGAAAGATATTACAACACATTTTATTTTCTTCTAATGATTCTTCAATAGTTTAAGTAAGTGTTTCTTAAACTCTTCTGCCTCAAGGACCCCCTTATCATCTAACAACTTATTCGCAGACCCCCATAGTTTGGCAACTCAATTTATATGAATGAGTCGACTTTTGGTTGAATTTTATCATTAGAATTTAAATAATTACTGTATGTATAATTTAAGATATTTTCTTGTATATTTAATTTTAAATTTAACTAACAAGACATTAAAAAATTAAAGTTAAACTAAATAAAATAAACTTGTGTATAAAATGTATTTTAAATAAAAATATATATATTTTTAAATTGTATAATTTAATTTTTTTTTCACTTTGAAGTAAATTTTGTACAAGTTTGCCTGACTAGGTTTTTATTTAACTTTGGTCTTACATCAGTAAAAATTTGAAATACCACATTCTTTGGAATACCCAAGGGAAAATAACATTAGGCACAACATGTTATAAAAATGAATTTATTTTCCATGTAAAGAATCCATTTTTATACATATAAAAAGGTTGTTCATAATGTTCTGAATCCCCCATTTGACCATTTCAACAAAGTTAGTATAGGGTTACTAAAAAAAATCAGTTTATGTGGAAAAAGCTTGAAACTTCGTTCACTGCAATGTATTAATGTGAACAATGCAACTGTTTTTTGACTGAATAAGCTCAGTTAAGCTGGACGTAATGTTGGTGATTTTTACTCTTAAGTCAGTCTCTACATTGGCAAGTCATTTCTCTTCAATGGCTTTATTTTGCACAACACTGAAAATGTTTGCTCGCACAGATAGGTGGTTGGGAAGAGTACAATATACTTAAGCGCTTTGGTAGCAAGTTCATTGAATTCACTCGGCGCCAGAAAACAAATTTTTGCAAGTTCATTTTCCTGGTATACAATCTTCCATACTTTGCTGTTAAATAACTATTAGTTGGTCCTGTTTTTCCGAAAGGCTATCAATGCTGCCTATGTCTTTTTCTGGAAAGGATAGTTTATCCACTCATTCTGATTCTCTACCAGTGCTGGAAAGTACTTCCTCAATGTTTTTGATAGGCCATTCAGGTGTTCTACTAAGGCTTCTTCAATATTTATAGGCAAAGTTTCTTGTGATGAAGTCAGAAATTGTTCCAATTTATAAAAGGAGCCAAAGATTTCTTTTCTACATGAACTTTCCACACTCGAAGTTTTCCTATAATTTCTTCAATTTTCTCATGAACCATGAAAACATCTGGTTTTGGTCCTTGCAATTTTCGGTTTAGTTCATTTAAGTGTGAGAAGATACTAGCTAGACATGCCACTTTGCACAACCATTCAAAATCACACAGTCGCTAGCTGAGGGAAAACTTTTCGTGCTGCTGTCTTAAAAAAAAATAACCTGACTTCATCACATAATTCAAAAAATCATGAAAGAACATTTCCATAAGAAAGCCAGCGAACGTCTGTGTGCAAGAACAGTTGTTTGCTTCCCATTTCTTCCCATAATTTCTTGAATAACTGAGTTAAGAGGACGGGCTTTAATGTAGTTCACAATTTTAACCACCTCAGGGTTGATAGCTTGAAATCAAGCTTTCAATCCAGTGTTGTGTCCAGACATCGCTGCAGCTCCGTCGGTACTAACGCCTACACAAACTTTCCACTCAAGACTTGCTATGAAATAATTCCATCAAGAGTCTTAAAGACATCCTCAGCAGTGTTGTGCACGACTTCCCTACAAAACAATAGGTCTTCAACAAGCTCTTCCTCATGTTCCTAACGTACAAAAGCTAAAAAATGCGACTTGTCAGTGAAATCAGTACTTTCATCAAGTTGTAAAGTATACATTTTTGATAGAGTCAACCTTAGCCTATATACGGCTAGTATGAAGAAATGATTAATTTCCATCAATTAACTAAAATATACATAGTTGACTTTAACCTCATAATTAGCTGGTCCCGGACATTGAGATATATCAACAATTCTATGTTTAACTCAATCATTCAATAGTGGGACTGTGTTCAGCCCTTTGGCAGCTGAATCACCAATCATTACGCTACACATCTTTTTAGATGCTGGCAATATTAATTCCTCTGCATTGTTATAATCTTGCCGCTTTTAACAATGAGTAGTGCTACTTCATAGGCAGCTAGTATTGCTTTTTCACTACTGGTTCCAGCAGAATTTTTTTTCTATTCTAGACACACATTTTCATATCTTTACTTTTTATTTTAAAATAATAATCAAATGTGTTACCAATCAATCCGGATGTTTCCTCTCTAAATATATTTGCAGCTTAGCAAGCTTCATTATGTCATTTGACAGTACATCATAACCCAAAACACATTGAGGCTTTTGTTCATCTTCAGTTCCAGCTCAAACAAATCCGAAACTGAAATATTATTCGCTGTATTTTTGTGGCAGAACAGCAACTAGTTAAACTAGCAGGCTCACTACTACAACTTGCCTCTTAATCGCCAGTTATTGTAGGATCCAGTCTGTAACGAATGTTTCATGTTGAACGATGCGAATAAATTCTCACAATTCACAATTACAAACTGTCAGGACAATCAAATACTATCATCACTGGCTTCCACACAGCGAGAACAACTGTTTGTTATTTCAGTATGATAACAGCATTTGTAAGTAGGAGTTTTACTAATGTTTTATTAGACAACTCTTTAAGCACTGTGCTTAATTAGATCATAATTATCCTGGGCTTGTTTCATATTCACATTTTTCATTTCCTGTTTGAACACACTCAAGTTAGGTTTATTTCTGAAATATCATCCTAATGGTTTATTGTGATGTTTTTATAAACTGTCTACAGAATGGTATGATAGTTTCCTCTATAAATTCTACAAACATATCAGTTGTTTCCTTATGAGCTTCCACTCAATCATTAATATTTTTTCTAATCAGAACTGCTTGTGTTACTGCTTTTTAAGACCTTTTATTCGCTTTCCAAAGTGAATAATCAGTATATTTATCTGCAGTCAACTTTGGAAGCAATTACTTATATTTTCATTTTTTTTATTCACCATTTTAACACTATTGCTTAGTCAGTTAACTCATTTCTCTGAGGAAGATTAACTGTATTGCCATATTTTGCAAGCATTTCTTTTCCCATTAACTAACTTTTGTACTTCAAGATGGTAATTTATATCAATTTTGCCAAACACATTAGATTTGACTGGCAAGTTTCCTCCAGGCTGAATGCTGAATGTTGGTAATTAATAGGTCAATTTCTTTTTCTTACTATTCACAGGCTTTAAATGGCATTCCAAGTTCAATGAGGTTCTCTAGTTCATCTCTAAATTCTTTCCAGTTGTTAATAAATTAGGGGGCAGGGGGCTTATTTTTGTATTAAATTTTCATTAATGGTCAGAATTAAGGTGCATGATCTGAAGAGAGATCACAATGATCTACTTGTATAAAATGTTTTGAAAAACCTTTAATGGCAAAAAAAAAAAAAAAAAAAAAAAAAAAAAAAAAATGACATCTGGCAGCATATCTTTTATCAGAAGGCTAGTGTGATGGTAAGTAAATCGTTGCAGAGTCAAAATGATATATTACTTTCAATCCCACCTCATAGAACATTTTAACTTTAGAGATCATCAAATCTTGGTCTTCAGTAGGTATGCTTTGTATTAAAATTCCCACCAATAATGAATCTATTACCCAGTGATTTAAACAAGTATATATAATTATTTTTTGTAGTGTATACTGTGAACAGTATCACTGATCTTAGTTTTGAATATTTAGTTTCACCATAACAGTAGGCGCTTCTATGAAATCAACTGCTATTTGTGTATCTGCAGTATGTTTGAGTAATTAATTTATCACAACTGAGATTCCTTTAGCTGTATTAGAAGGATGGATAGCATGATATACTCTGAATCACTGCATTTTTGATAAGGATTGTTTTTTAAGGTATACAAATATCAAATTTTTTTTCATTCTATATGAAGTTTCAATCCACTTTTTTTTTTTTTTTTCAGAAATGCTCTAGTATACCATATTGCAATCCTGAAGACAATAGTTCATTTTTTCTTCCCCAGAAAGATTTGTTCAGCAAGTTCCTTGAACCGCCACCAGAGGAGACCTGTGACAAAATATCGTCAGCTACACCAACGAGAACCAGTTGAGAGCCGGCCAATGATAGAGGCAAAGCCTCAGAAACATGTTCCGGAAAAGTTTAAAAGTGTTGTCTAGTGTCTTTAATCGACTCTCTTTAAAGTTAATTCATTTTTTCTTGTTTAATTTATTACTTTCTACGTAATTCTCTAGCTTATTCAGTCTGTTGATTATCATGTTATTTGTTTCAGTTTTCATATACCTTTGTTTTAATCATTCATGTTTGTTTGTTTGCATTATTTGTACATATGATTTTTTTAAGTATTTAGTTTACTTTCTGTAATTTCTGTTTTTTTCTCTCTATTGTAATGAACCTTAGATATCTGCAGTGTCCTTGTACTATATTATAATGTTACTGTATCATTTTTTAAGCTCTTTAGAGCTTCACATTCTCTAAAATACAAATACTCTTACAAATAGGAGTTTCTTTGGATTTTCTATCCCTCATATCAGGTGGTAACAAAGATTTCTACAGAAGTAAGTATTTTTCTCCACGCCTTCCAAGGTGCAGAAAATGTTGAGTGTGGGTGTGCATGCTTGCACATCCACATATATGCCAACAGCACAAATAGTTAATTGTAAATCTGAGGTAGTTTCAGAATGAATATAGCTTGTATTGTTAAGTCCTATTCATTTACATTTAATTTTCTGTAACTGAAACCCATAAAATAAACAAAACTTTACTTACATGTTACATTTTTTAATGTAGAAAAACTGTAGAGAGTTGCTAGGCAATTTCTCCAACACACGAGTAATACATCTCTGCAGAAGTACTAGACAAACTGAATTCTAGGCTCAGCAGCCAGATAAGTGAAATCATAAAGCACACTTGGAAATAAAAAACCCAATTATGTTCATTTTATGGTTACAATGTATCACTTGACATGTCAAAAGTTCAGTAAAAATGTACAATTTACATTAATGATTTTTTTTTCACAGCATGAGCTATTTCTGAAATATTTTTGAATGTATATTTAATTTCTGGCTGCTGTTGTATGCTTAATGAGCATATGGATTTCAAATTACTTCCAGCTTTTCTCAATTGAAGTCTTTAGATAAAGTGATAAACTACATTTTTAATGGATAGTGTCAACATGAATTCAATGCCATGGCTGGGATTAGAACCACGTATCTCCTGGTTTCCATCCAGTCACTCTAACCCTTTGAGCTACCATGGTCAACACGCCGTCCTGACATTAAATTCTCCATTTGACTCGTATATTTCCCCGGTAGACCACTAGGGGCTCTTGCATTTGAGATACACCCTTTGTGGCGACTTACTATCGTATGTACTCGAGACCCCGGCTTCATCATTTAACTCTTATTATTTTAGTTAATAACATAAATAAAAATAAAATAAAATAAACTTTTTTATCATAAACTGAAATTGTTCTTACTCCAGCTTCATATGAAACATGTTTTGCAGAGTTATCAGTTATTACCATATCATCCTATACTCACTGTCATGCTTCCTCCTTGTGATGGAAGACAGCATTTTCTGGTTGGACATATGTACAATAAGATCATTTCTATATGGAACATCAATATTTAATACATTGTATCATTTCTATGTATGAATAACTTTTCCCAAATGGAGACTGCCAGTTTTCACTTTAAAAGATTAGCTTTCTTTTTCAACTGATTATCTGTGGACCAAAAATGTTCTGCGAAGTTGATTTCTCAGTTTATTTATATTTTATATATCTCATGTATTCTTTAAACTTTGTGTCCATATTCCTCTCTGTACACATATTCTCATTTGGACATCCAATTTCATAAATTCTTAAGTTTTTCCCGCTGGAATTCTATTCTTTGTGTTGGTTCCGAGTATGCTTTCTAAGATCTTATTAATTGAACCATGAGTTTTAACATATTCTTTCAATGCTCGAGTGAATTTCTGGAAGCTGCACAAGTGCAAGATAAATTGGTTTCTTTCATATAACTTTGTATGATGATTTTCATTTATTTTCTCTTCTTTTTAAATTTATTTATCTTTCTGTCCACGATCCCTATAATGAAGCCATTGTTATGGATATTTTCTGGATCTGGTATTCTTCTCATATTCATGGCTATTATATTTAATGTCAAGACTAATGATAGAGACAACAGTCTCCAAAACATGTTCAGCAAATGCATTTGTGCATTAAATAGCATAACACTGTTTATTGTTTACATCTAATAACTAAAATCATACCATCAGCCATTAAAACTGTTGCAAGTATACTCTTGCCTATGTACAAGTACAATTCATCTTGCATTTTTGTGTTTCTGAACAATGCTTGGTAAAGCTATTACCGGATATATTTTTGGATACAAATTACAGTTTGGAGCAACTTCTGTTTGATTTCTGACATACGCTAATAAAGTTCTTACCTTGAGACATGACAACTGTCCATTAGCTTGTTTCAAGTACTGTGCAAGTATACTTGTAGGAAGTGTGCAAACAGAGTCCTTGATGTGTACAACATTTACCAAGGCCACCTGCAACAATATCGACCATAAAATGCAGTTCTCAAGTCCTCAAAGATTAAGTTGTGTGTTTAGTACATTTGTACATATTGATAGTAAACAACATCACTAAAGTATTGAATTACTTTGACTTTACTTATTAATGAGTCAGTGTACATGTATTTTGCTGATTTGGAAAGCATTTGATAGTTAGAAGAGATGTAGTGGTATATAAAATGAGGTACACGAGGATAAGAAATGTTTATTTCAGAAGTCCAAAAATTCTATAATGGAATTAAGTTCTGGTTAAAGATGTAGGAGAAGGATTACAGGGATGGTGGATGAGAAGGTGGGTTTGAGACACGGTAAACTATAACCAATTCTATTTGATTTATTTTCTGATGATATTTGGAAAGTATTCTAAAATGCAATTTACATTGCCTGCTTTCAGTAAAGAAAGAAGAATCAGGTTTTTTATTTGCAGATCTTTAAATGATGCACTATTTAGACTGCAATGAGCTATAAATGAAATATATTAATTTTGGTTCAAATGGGGTTCAAGAACAAACATTAGCAAGTAGAAAATAGCAGTGTTTAAAAAGGAGTAAATTAAAACAGGATGATGATTTTTGAATAGGGAGCCAGTGGAAGGTGAAAAAACTCGAGGAAAGAATGTTACTTGTGTAACATGCCATGAAAGCAATTAGAACACATTTCAATAAGATCCCAAATTTGTCAATAAACCCTTAGAGAAATTCTGAGAAGTAGTGGTGGAATATATGGACTAGAAATTTGGAAACTGTCAAAGTAGTTGCACTGTGTTAAATCAACAAGTGTCAAGAGTTGCCTAAGGCTTCACTGAAGGGAGTAGTATTGGATGGTTTAGGGAAAGTAGCAAGGAAGGGTTTTGCGGTAGAGAGAATTCTCAAATATTAGCATTTATTTTGAAATTAGAGATCATAATATTATTAATGTATATGAAATTACAACTGGAAGTAATGGGAGGAAACAGCTGGATGGGTGAAGTATGGCAAATTGGGATGGGGAAAAATAGAAATTTGAAAACGAAAATATAGTATGGTTTTAGAAGGAAGTTGCAGAAAGATTGGAGAACAAATGTCATTAAAATTATATGGAATAATTAAAAAAGATTAGAAAAGGGGAAAAATATATGGATTATTAGGATATATTCGGGAGTGAAGGATTTACTTGGATGCACACAGGAACACTGTTTTAAAGGGTTTCAGAGAAGATAATGGAAAAAGAGTATTATGTGTGGGGAAATACAATGAATATTTTGTTGTTTACTATAATGTTAAGGGGTGAAGAGATAGAGGAAGGATACATATGATATAAAACAAATTACAAAAAATATAATTGTACTTTAAATATTCCTAGCGGAAAAAAAAGAGAGAAAGAAAACGAAAGAAAACATAGTAATAAAATGAAGAATACTTGGGAAAAATAAGGGAGTAATGGATGAAAGAGTTAAGAATGATGAGAAATTGATAAAAATAGTTAAATAGAAGAATGTAGATAGAGGGGACTTCGTTATAGATATAACCCTAGGGTTGTGTATAAGGAAGCCTCATACACATGGATGATACATAATTTGATTATAATGTAAATTTGGTACTTAAGTTATAATGGTAAAAATGTTTCTGTTCTTTGTGTTTGTAAATTTACAAAATTGTATCAAGAGCAATAATAAATAAGAGCAAGGATAATAATTCATACTGCAGAGTCAAATAATATTTTCTGAGCTCAAAACCATTCCTAATTAGGAAAAAAATTATAAAAAAAATTGATAATATTATTTAAAAACAAGAAAATAGTGTATCTTTTAGTACTCTAAAATTGCATCAAGAAAATTACAATTAGGAAAGATCTTCTAGCTCATATTTGTATCAATTTTAATATATAGAGTAAAACCTCTCTAAAACGGAAAGTAATTGTTCCGACATTTATTTTTCTTTACACAGGTTTCTCTTACAGAGGGTTCTGTTTGAATAAAAAGAAATTACAGAAGCTATAGTCACACATGTTTACAGTGAAGGAACAATATATCTATAGAATGAAGTATAAATAATAATAGGCTGATGTGTATTATGTACTATATTTTCAACTTATGTATAATAACTGTAGTTTATAGCCTAGTTTCCCTGTCAGTTTTCAATTTTCCGTTTCCAATCTGCAACTGTCTGCATATCTACATCATTTGCTTCATCACACACAGCATTCAAAACAATATTTGAGTTTGATTTATGAGTCACTAGTGACTCACAAATCAAACTCAAATATGAAGAATATTTCACTGTTAATAATGCTTCTGCTTTTAATATTTATTCAAAACAATGTTATGGCAATGTCTGAAATTCTCGAGCCATTCATTGGAAGCTCTGAAATGGTCTTTGCCTAATTTTCATGCAGTCTCTAAAACTTGAGTCTGAAGCAATTGTCCAGAAATGGGAATTCCTTTAGTGCGCACACTAACAAACCACTCAAACACAGCAAAATTTAGCTCTGTAGATTTTGTGATGCATTTCACATGCCCTGCTGTTCCCTTTAACCACTCAACTTAAATTTTTATTTTTTTTTTGAAAATCTCATAAATCTGAGTTGTCTCCACTTTAAACAACACCGTTAATTCTTTAGCTGGAAGTTTGTTATTTTCATGTTCAATAATCTTTTTCCTCCAGTGATAATGTCTTATGTTTAGAACTCACAGAATTTGTGTACTTACAAACTATATTTTGTTTTCCATTTGTACTTGCTCACTTGCAACAACAAAACTGAGAATGGATATACTGCAAAACAGTTCTAGCTTTACCATGTGTGTTGGAAAAGAGTTGAGAGAACTAAAGGTTTGTTTTCCCTTTTCTCAAAGGATTACAGTTAATGACTTTATGCTTCATAGAACTTCAGTGTGACTGCAGTTGCCCTCAAAATTATTACACTTTTTAAAATAAGTACGTTGTAACCCATTACACATGAAGTAATCCATTTTAATCAGGTTATTTGTACAAACGATTCCCAAAAATTATTTCCATTTCCATTAGGCAGTTCTGTCTTAGTGTATAATTTTACATGGGAAATAGCTCCGTTCTGAAATTTATTTTCCATTTTTCCTGCATATAAGGGGCCTGTTTTAGGCAGGTTTTACTGTATAAGGACATCTTTTTGGTTAGCAATGGAAGACAAACAGTATCTTGTTTCTGAAGAAAGATAAACGTTGAAGTCCTCTCCCTTGTTAAACTGACACTAGAAAATAGAAAATTTCTCAATACAACATTCATAGTTTCAGTTGTTCTTTATTATATTTATACAAACAATGAACATGGGTAAGCTATCAGGAGGAAAATGGTACAAACAATAAGTTTCATAAAAATTTTGATTAATTAGAGTCAAATTTTGACGCATCACTCATTTTGAAATGAAAAAAAAAATGTTTCAGGATTTAATTGCTTCCCTCATCAGTGCTTTGTTAAGTCTGACAGCATTCCTATTGGGAATGGTCGGATGAACTTTCTACACAAGTATGTTGCCCGGTAGCATTTTAAAATTTTATTGAAAAAACTATGTTTGTTCTTCCAAATACAAATGTTTTTCCAAACTGTAAGTTCTGTCTTTCCCGAAATGCTTTTAGTATTAATAGATTTCTGTTAATGTGTGCTGATCTCTTCAAAATTGCCAAGTTACTATTCATTTGTCTTCCTATTTTTGCTTTATATTCTTGTTTTTATGTTTCTTTTATTTTATCAATGTAGATTTTCTCAAAGTTATTGCAGCTGACCCGGTATATTTTTGGCTTGTTCTTTTGTGGGATGTGATCTTTAAATTTAGAATTTAGTAGATTTTTAGGAGTAACTCTTTTCTGGAGCAAAAATCATGTGGTGCTTGAAGACTCTGAAATTTGTAGAAGGATGTTGAGTGGGGTGTGAATTTCTTGAAGATTTTTTTTTTTATTCTTAACTATCTTCTTGCAAACTACTTCCATCTGGAAACTATTTTCTATAGCTATGTCTAGTATACTGTTTAGCTCAATAGTCATAGCCCTCTTGTTGATAGGAACATATATTAATATGGTTGCAAGACAAATATTGCATTGGTAGGGAACAGGATTGTAACAATTTTGTTTTATATAGCTATGGTAGGTGTGGGTTTCCTGTATTGCCAAATGTAAGACAATTTTCTTTCTTGATCATTTTAAGGTCAAGAAAAGGTAAGATTTAGTTAGAAATATTAGTTTTTTGTCATAACAATGAAGGAGTTGTAATACTTCTGTAATTTTCCCTATTAATTAAAGCTTACCAAGTAATCAGCCATGTCAAAATAACTAAATCTGAGCTTTTGGCCATTTCAAGCTCCATGGTCTTCTGATCAGCTGTGAAGTTTTAATAACAAAACTCGCCATGAAAGTTTTATGTCTTATAGTTTTTCCTATTGTTAGTAGTCCGTATTGGTAGGGTTTTTGTTGGTATGATTTGGAACAGAACCATGACGTCAACTGAGACTAAGTCATATATTTTATCTATTTCTACATCATTTTATGAATTAGGCCATGAAACTTATATGTTTAATGGCTCAAATTTTGAGAATGAGGAAAATTGTAAGCGAGCCATTTTACCAATTTGCAAGTGGGGGCATTTATATTATTTATAATGACCTTCATTGCTTTTCATAGTTTATGTAATTTCAGAATGTCATAAATTCTGAGTAATACTTGGCTTGCTTACTTTAATGTGTTGTTCTTTTTTGTCTATATTGTTATAATCTTCAATTCTCACTAAATCAGTATGTGCACTTTTTTGCTCTTTAGAGTGTTCATCTTTTTCTGAATGGGTATCATTGTTCCTATATAGCCAGTTCTTTTCATAATCACCACTAATCCCTCTGCCAGCTTTAGTATAAATAATTGGTTTGCTTTTTAGTACCCTTATGGTTTTGTGGAGGTTAGTCTTCTTTTTGTTCCTATTTTCTTAATTATTTTGCAACATTCATTTGTCTATTTCATTTAGGTTTCTGGGTGACAATTTGGATATATGGAATATAGTCTTCAAACATTCTGGAGAAATCTAAACACATTTTCATCTCTGTTTAGGAATTTAAGCCTTGCTTTGGTGAAAGTTTGTTTTAAGAGATTTGTAATGCCGACTACCACAAGGAATGATGGCTGCAGTCAAGTATTTAATCAAAAATATTATCAACTTTACTAAATAAAAACAGACTTGCATAATGATGAGCATCATTCACAAACCCTTGTTACAATAGGGATTGTGCTTTGGACATGGAATGCAACTGCCATATTCTTGACAGGCAATAGCTTACTGCCAACTGTTTTAGTTCCTCCACAGTACAACAGCTTTCAGTACACTTTCAAAAGATCATAGTATATTTGTCCAGTTCCTTTCTGAAGTATTCTCTTCCTCAATACTGCAATGTACAGTAGGCAACCAAGTACCACTTGAAGTACTTTTGTGTGCTCTTGCTTACATCTTTTTCAAGTGTTCACATGTTGATATAGCCAGGGAAATGTGTAAAATAAGCGTTTATGCAGCATTACAATGATACCAGATCAAATTGAAAACCACCAATATTACTGACGAGATTGGGTTTAGCGTACTGCTATTCTAACTATAAACTATAGTCTTGAAAAATAGTATATTCTTAGAGGCTTTGAGGGAACCCATATATTGTTATTTTGTAAATATTGAGGAACTATGATATCCACAAAAGTGCTTCCAATAGGGCTTGAGAAACTGCCACTCTGGTGGAAAAAGTCCATGCATTTAAAGGGAAACATGTGGAAAAGGGAAATCTAGCAGAGGATTTGTAACCTGCAGTATATGGCCAAACAAATTGAAGTGTAATTCAATAACATATTAAATCTATGTTATGGATTACACAAAGGATTAAAGTTGAACTCTTAAGAGAGTAACAGGAATGAAAGAGTTCCTTACCGTTTCATCTGGATGGAGGGTATGCTGTTCATTCCTAATTAGGAAAATCACAAGTGGGTAGCATAGTCTTGGGGGAGTACCCAACTCCAAGGATGGCTTAGGTAATGTCAATTTGAAAACTTCTTCTTCATGTGCACTCTTACTGTGTTTCAAGTCAAGGATCACTTTCTCATATTTTTAATAAAGTAACAGTAACAACAATAACAAAATCCAAAACAAACTGAGAAAATGTTGGATTATATAGCATCAATTATTTATTTCATCTCTTTTGCTGCAGTGAAAAAATTAAACTTAATATTAAAGAATGGTGTAATGGATAGACAATATTTTTACAAAACATGAAAATATTGTTGTAACAATTACACAGAGTGGGGTAGAAATAAATAAGCAGGTTTTGAATTAATACCTATTTTGAATTTAGTAGTTTTTTGTTGCAAATATGTGACAAGACCATAGAGTGACCCCTGGAAATGAGTTCCCCATTTTCTATCTGTTATGTTACATAGTCATTAAACATTGCACAGTGATGAGTGTTTCTTTCTTTAGTTTTATTAATGTCCTTCAACATTAAGCCATATCAGATGAATGAAACAGGTGAAATGATGTTCAAATGAGCCAAGGGTCCACAGAACTTACAAAGCTACCTGACATTCATCTTTCAAGATATGGGAAAATGCTGGAAAACACCTTATCCAGATAACTCACCCTGACCAAAATTCGAACTTGGGACCTCTTGAATGTGAGGCAGATACACTACCACCTATGCTACAGAGACAGGCAGTGTGAGTGATGAGTGTGACTGTGCTGTAAATTGTACATCAAAAGTAGTTAAATCATAGAGATTCAGAGAGGATTTTGATGGGAACTTAATTGTTATGATACAGTATCTAAGAATGTCATTCACCATTGATTGTAACAACAGCTAGCAGGTGGCATCTACAAATCACCACCTTGATGACCTCACTCTGTATGTAGTGATTGAAACATTGCATGAGTACAGGAATGTAACTATGCTTTCAAAATGGCCATCTAAATGACAAATTCAAAAAATAAAGTATTCTTCATTCTCCAATAACTGTACCTTAAAGTATTGCAAGAGAAGTACAAATAATTATAAGAACATTAAACATTTTTTTGCTTCAAAACCTGCATTTAATTTCTGTCCCAACTTGTCACAGTTTGACACATTCTTCAGTAATAATAACAATACCATCCACATCATCATCATTACAATATCTGTTGAGGTAGTTAATTTCAAACCAATAAATAAGATGAAGTGTCCATCTCGGTAATGTAGATGGTAGCATGTCTGCCTCATGTTCAAGAGGTCCCGAGTTTGAATCTCGGTTAGGGTGAGTTACCTGGATAAGGTTTTTCCAGTTTATTCCCTTATCCTGATAGACGAATGTCGGGTAACTATAAGCTCCATGGACTCCAGACTCATTAGGGCATCACTTCACCCATTTCATTCATTGTCCAGTATGACTTAACGTTGGAGGACGTAAATTACACGAAAAAAAAAGGATGAAGTGCTAAATTTTCGTATAATCAATTATTCTCAATATGATAGTAAAGCCCTTTCATTGTTACCATCATCAGTTTAATCTATACTTCTACTCAGGCAAGTATTTGTTGGATAAGAGCCTGCAGTTTTACATACTACTTTGCAGTACATATGCATAGTACCTTAATTTGGCATCTGTAGGGAACACACATTTAAATGTGCAAGCAACCTTATAAATTAAAAACTAAAATAAAACCAAATTAAATTAAAATTCATGAGCCTGGAGTGAACTAAACACAAGAAAGATTTCATTCACAAAATGTATGAGGAACATGTTTTTGCGGACTAATACTGTAAGATGCTGTTCCAGTTCAGATATCTGGATCTCTCATAACTGAACATACTTTTCTTGATGGTGGCAAGTTAAACAATTTTTATACAATTCACATGATCTCAGATTTCAATATTCATCACTCTTTCTTCATGCTTCTTCCTAAAATGTTCATACACATTTGTGGTTTTCAACAATTTCTTCCTTTCATTTATAATATGGTTTGCTTTCTAGAAATGAACAACCTGTGCTGACATTTCAAGATCTTCAGTTAATCAGAAACTGATAAAGGATTGAATTTGGAATTTTTAGGACATGAATACACAGAGTTCTACCACAGTCAATAAATTTAAACTCAAAGGCATAAATATGCTGTAATCAATAGTTTAACCTACAGATTTACAAACTTTTCCCTGAACAGCATAGAATACAATAAGAATTATATTGGAATTATCGAATTACAGGGTACAATGACCTCAGTAAAGATCTATAGACCAAGAATAGCTGTAAATTAAAAAATAAATACTTTCTGAAACAGATTACATTCATGAACAGAAGTATACCATGTTTAAACAAGCTAAAGCAGTAGAATTCAAAAATACAAAAAGCATAGATGACTAAACAGATGGAATAAGAAATAAGCATTAGATAACTCACAATAGGGAAAATTTTCAGCTAATTTGTTTGAACTTGTCGAACGTCAATTAAAAGTGAAATGGAAGTTTTTCTTCATAATAGACTGATACTGAATCAACTTTTCAAACCGTATGAGATTGGGTTGAACTTCAGAATCTACCTAGCAACATATTAGTGAAATGGAAGAAAAAGAAAAAAAGCTTTATTCATTCAAAAAGACTAAGCCTATACCAACAAGTGGGCTTCTTTAGAGGTTACTCAGAACGTTATGAAAGTCTTTTTCAAAAAGTAATATTTAATATTGTAACATTTTATTAAGTTGTGTATTCAATGTAAATTTTAAAGAATTATGATATTGTGACTTTATGGGTTCGTAGAATTAAAAGTCCAATTTGCAGAAATTCAAAATGTTCTTTATTCCCATAGAAATACACTCTGTTCAATCCTTACGTAACAGAATTACGTCACATACACAATCACAATCTACCAAGGTCGATAACCACAAAAACAGCTCTCCTTACAACACTTCACAACTGTTTACTCCTGTTTACTTCTGACTCTTGGCGAGTCGTCGCTTCCTTAAATACCTCATTGATAATTCGAGACTGTTCTGTAACAATCACTAGATATTTCTGGAGTAAACAAGACATCGAATGTTCTGTCACTAGATGAAACTCAAACCTTCCAGAAGCGTAACTTAATCTGTGCCGGCAAGTCCTTTATCTCCACTATCTTTATTTGCCGGCTCATTGTGTACACAAGCCGCACTTATCTCTCTGCACCGAACCTTTTGTATGCGTTGCCACGACAATATATTAAATATTTACAATATACTTTTAGCTGCCTCTTCATCATTTAAGACCTATTGGTATATTATCTTTGTATTACCCAAGTTTTCACATAGCCTAGGAAGTCTTGGTTAAAATTACTCAGATAATCGCATCTACTGGTAGGTACACTGGAAAACTCAAGAGATTTGAAAGAAAGACTAAAAGAACACTTGAAAAATACCATATGAACATATCAATTAATCAGTGATAATCAATCATAGATAAAGAAATTCTATTATCAAAACCACATTGAAACAACCAAATATGAAGGACATCTTTATAAAAAGCAGTAAGAATGGGTGGTAAAGTTGGAAACTTGCAATGATGTGAACTTGTATATGAAAATGGAAATTAATTGTTCTTTCACATTAGCCGTGTGTAGGACGCACTATGAAAGGGTAGAGCCAGACTGAAAAATTCAATGCCATAGCTGGGATTTGAACCACGGATCTTCTGGTCTCCATCCAGCCACTCTAACCATTTGAGCTACTATGGCCAACGTGCCTACATGGCATTAAATTCTCCAACTGACTCATGTTTTTCCCGGTAAACCACTAGGAGTTCTCAAACACATGAGACAACTACCTTAATGGCGACTTATTATGCTGTAAGTACTTTAAGGCCTGGGCTTTATAGTTTGGAACATTATTAGGTACAATTAATGGAAATTAATTGTTCTTTCACAATAGCCATGTGTAGGATGAACTATGAAAGGGTAGAGCCAGACTGAAAAATCTTAATTTCCTTTATAATTTTCCAATATAATGTTTTCCTTGACAACGGAGTTTACTTTTGGTGGACTGAGGATGCAAGCGATTTGCTTGTGAAATTGATTTCCATTAGAAAGAAGTATTAACATCAATTTCTTAAGATAAGTGGAGCCTTAGTGGCAAATATTTATATTTGTGTAATATTTATTGCTTCACTGTAACTAGCTTCATTTTCTACGTAGTATGGCATTGAATTTTTCAGAAAGAACAATTAATTTCAATTAATTGTACCTAACAGTGGTCCGAACTATAAAGCCTGGGCCTTAAAGTACTTACAGCATAGTAAGTCGCCATTAAGGTAGTTGTCTCATGTGTTTATGACAACTCCTAGTGGTTTACCGGGAAAAACACGAGTTAGTGGGAGAATTTAATGCCATGTTGGCACATTGGTCATAGTAGCTCAATGGCTTAGAGCAGCTGGATGGAGACCAGAAGATCCGTGGTTCAAATCCCAGCTATGGCATTGAATTTTTCAGTCTGGCTCCATCCTTTCATTATGTATATGAAAATGTTTAAATCTCCACAACCAGTGGAAGCTTGTTCAGTCATAAGCGATCAGATGATACTACAGAACCTACAGAACCATATGACATAGGCAAGAGCCTATAAAAACATGTCCCTACAAACAAGTATGGTGTGCAATATGTTTTGAGTGTTTAGTCAATTCTATCCTCAATATCATTTGACAGCATTAAAATAAAAAATTAATTAGTAAAAGAAAGTTGACTCAGGAATTTGGAATTTAGAAATTCTACCATCCAGTGAATACTGCTTTGCTCCATACAAGCATACAGAGATATAAAACTCTGATATTTTGAGACTATCAAATTACTAAGTTAAACAAAATGCACTCAGTTACTAAGCAATGCCAAGGACCTTTCGTATATGAAACAAAACTGAGTCACTAAAGGTCTTAACAAGGAAAAGACTTATTCTCCAATTATATGGATACAATTATTAGAGTAAATAAACTCTATCTCAATTCAGAAACTAGGATAAAAGAAACATGGCAATTACATATATAAATAAAATGATGTCTGATCAATATAACTTATGGCACCTAAGATATTTTCTGAACTCTTAGATGTCTTGCTAGTAATACATATTACGAACAGTAGCAAATTTGAAAGTTGATTAATTTTCACATTCAAGAGAGAGCAGCTAAAGTGCCTTTTTACATTATCCATGTTGTTTGTAATTTAATTTATTAATTTCAATGCAGATAAGCATGCAACATTTGTTTCAGCAATAACAACAGACTGATTAGAACAGTCCATACTCACGCCATCTCCTGACCTGGCATTTAATTTACTGAAAACAGTCTTTTGTTCAGTAATGCGATTTTTGATAGTGTTTTGTCTTTGGTTATATTTGTGTTATATCCAGTGATTAATTTATGGTTGTAACATTTAATGAATATCCTGATGATGGGAGAGATGCACACTCCCGAAACACCAATTTCTAATCATCTTTTCACCTGGCTTGCTGCCCGAGAAGATATTGAGCATATTCGTCGCCAGGAAAGCTTCAGGTCTTATTTTAATTAAAACAGGTTGTTCCTGCTTGGACGTGTGTCACAAAGCATACAATACAGCTCAGCACTGGGGCAAGCTGTCATCCCTGCCAATGAAGTATGAGAATGAAATGCAAACAGTAAGACCCCTGTCCAGTAACATACTGGACATCACATTCCCCATCCAGCTAGTACCAAGTACTCCTAATATGTATGTGGGTTAGTGCTGCATGATTTAATCGATTAACCGAAATGATTAATCAATTAATTTTTTATTTTAATTTAAAGATTAAAAAATTTTAATTGAATAATCGAGTATATTAAAATTAATTGATTACAATAAATATTAATCAAAACTCTTAGCCAAATTTGGCCCTTTTTGTTTTGATGCATCACTTCCAATCTAAACAGCCTTTCCAACGTATCAAGCTTTCACTAGACACATAATGCTCTTTGAACTTTTGAGATACTATAACTCCTGATAGCTAAAAGAAATCACTCTGAAGACCGAGAGAATATAAATAACACTTCTGTTGTGAACTATTCCAAGAGGTAAATAACTACATACAGATGCTGACAGAGAGGTTTCTTTATAGCTTGTGTGACAACATATCGTATACAACTGATTATTCATTGCTTGCTAGCATAAACTTAGCTGACAACCTTGAGCCAAACACTTCGCTTATGCAGCTGATCCCTCAATAGCTGACCCTCTTCTCAGGGCTGCTGGTGGTGTAACTTTGCTGTAAACTGCAGTAAGGCAGTAACGTTTCTGAGTTCGTGACAGTGAGTGAAAGTTTTGTTAGAAAAGCTAAAATTAGGAAAAAGATTTTGTGCTGAATGGAATTAAAATTATGGCATACGAAAATTTGCGAGGGAAACTGGGTGTACATTTTTGCTTTAAGTTAAATGAATCTGGTAAAGTGTCTGACAGAAAAAAAAAGTATTTTGTAAAATTTTGGGGAAATTATTTAGTAATAGTGGTAGTGCTAGTAGTTTAAATTACCATTTGAAAGACACCCATTCCTTTCAAAGTGCTAATGAATCAGCTGCAACTGTTCCTGAGGCATCGCAGTCCAATCTAAATCATAGCCAAACCGATTTCTTGCATCAAGGAAGTTGAATTAACAAATAAAATTGTAAAATGGATAGTAAAGGATAGCCAACCTATCGATACTGTTTCGCATGAAGGGCTAAAAGAAATTTTAAGAGAAGCGGTTGGAAACATTGTATAATCTTCCATCAAAAGGCATTGTAAGTAGACAAATTGACAAGTTATACGGTATTGAAAGATCTAAGCTATTGGACACATTGAAGTATATAGAATATGTTAGCTTAACAGGGGGTTTCTGGACTTCAGCAGCGAATCAGTTACTTAGGAGTTACTGCCCACTGGATTGATTCTAAGTGGGAGTACTGCAGTGTAACGTTGCAAGTGAAAAACGTAACTGAAAAGCATAGCTCAATCATATGTAATAATAAGTTCGAACAGGTTGTAAATGATTGGAACTTGCAAAATAAAGTCATTGCAATTTGTAAAGACAATGCTAGGAATATTGTACTTGTTATTGAGAAATCAAAATATGACAATATTAGGTGCTGTGCTCATATTTTACTCTATAGATATCCTCCTTAGTAAATGCAGAAAAGTAGTGGGCCACTTTAAACACAGTCCGTATCTAGAAAATGAACTTTCTAAACAGTTGAACGATCTGAATATTCCACAGATAAATTTAAAACAAGGCGCAGTAACCTGATGGGACAGTACTTGTATTATGTTGAAAGTCTCCTCAAAGCTAAGAAATCAGTTATCGATATATTAGATACCCAAACTTCAAATATTATTACATTAACTGAAATTGAATGCGAAATGACACGAAGGATGTTTGAATGTCTAAATATTTATGATTTTCTTGGGGGAAGTAAATGCATCACAGCAAGTGTTGTGCTACCTGCAATAACTTATCTATAATAAGGTTAAGTCTCAAAGTCGCTGAATGCTTTGCATGTGATCAGGTTCAAAACTACTCTTGTCAAAGATTTAACAAAAAGAATTAATAACTGGTCTAAATTAGAAATGTACAAAGAAGTTACAGCTATTGATCCGAGATTCAAATCCTTGAAATGTCTTCCAAGAGGCATAAGAGAATTAGTATGGAAAAAACTTTCAGAAAAATCTGTGGTAAGCTCGAAAACTATGACAGAAGTAAATTTGAAAAAGAGAAAACTGATTTTTAATGACAAAGACGATGTTGAGGAAACCGGCCCATTAACACCACTTGCTAGAGAAATTGAAGTCTACAAGTCTTTGGGTGAACTGGATGTAGACTTCACAAATCCTCTTCAGTGGTAGAAGACACATTCTACTCAGTTGCCAATTCTTTCATCCATAGTGAAGAAATTACTTTGTGTACCACGCTACATCGGTTCCCTGTGAACGTGTGTTTAGTGATGCAGGAAAATAATATTGTCACCAAACGAAGAGCAGCACTTAATTCAAAACATGTGAATGCACTTACATGTTTAAAATCATGGATGAAACAACAATGACTAGGAGAGTTTTCGTGTAAACTATTATTTGCATGTCAGTCTCACAAATCTTAGTAGATATTGGTAAAATACGTTACTGAATAATTACTTACAAAAATATTGTATATAGATCTAATTCAAAACATATATAAAGCATGTGCACTTGATGCAAACACCAACTTTGAATCCAAATATTTAAACGTTTCATAAATAATTAAATATACAGAGTATTAAAGTACTTTATATAATTCTTACACCTAATTATCAAATGGATAGTATCTCAATTAATCGATAGATTAATCCATTAAAGTAGAATGGTTAATTGATTAAAAATTTTGATCTACAGCACTAATGTGGGTATAAAATTACTCATCTCAGCAGCGTTGGAACAGCCTGATTAAGGTGAGCATCAAAGTGCGATTTTCAAAGAGTACTATCTAAAGCAAAATATCTTCCACACTGAACATAAATATCACTTTTTGAATTTATTTTTAGATATATTTAAACCAATTCAACTCTCCCATTACCTTCTGAAGTTTCACTGCACTGAAATACAACACAGATACATTTCCTGGAATTAAAATTTGAAGTAGTATGCAATTAAGTAAAGTGATCATTTTACAGGATACTATTTGCATTTAATTTACACTTAACTAGTTTCACTGACCTTTGTTGCTTAGAACATGCAAGATAGTTCTAGAACCGTGTAATAAGTATGATATTAAAAATCAATTACAAATCAAGCCATTTGGAAAAATTACCCACAACTAAACAATCTAGAATATACTATATTAAGAGTGAAGACTAAAACAAAATCTGATTGTAGAAGACAAAAAGAAATGTTGGCATGCATCTTTCAGAACATCTTACGCATGAGACATATAAAGTAGAAATATTTGCAGCACTGGCTCACTTATGGAACCAAATCTAACCACAGTACAGAAAATAGTATATATTTTAAAACATGTTCAAATTCAAAAAGAACTGGATGGACACATAAGAAAAGATTGTCAAAAAGAAATACAAAGCAGATTTAATAAATTTTGAATTTCCCACAAATAACAACTTACTCTGCAAGTTCATCAATAATTCAATAGAGGAAATTCAAGATCAGGAACTGATGTTTAATGCAATCAACCATAGATGAGAATGTCAACATTTTCTTTCTTTTTAAATTACTGTCCTCCAATGTAAGTCATACCGGACATTGAATGAAATGGGTGAAATGATGCTCATATGAACCTAGGATCCACAGAGCTTAGAGTTACTCAATATTCATCTTTAAGGATAAGGAAAAACCCCAGAAAATACCTTATTCAGGTAACACAGAGAATCAAACTCTGGACTTCTTGAATGTGAGGCAGACATGCTACAAACTACACAGCCGGGAGCATGCAGACATGTTTGTAAAACATGTTCTATGATATAAAAAGTTCATGAAGCTGATTAAACATAAATTTGACTGAAGAAGTATTCTGTAAAAACATTTTTATAATATAAATATGATTACAATCCAACATAAAAATTAAATTTATTTATTCCCTAAACAAATACTTTGAGTTTAATTATTATTTTTACTGGTTAACTTCATTCAACAGCAGGCGTTCTATGTCCATAATTCTTCAGTTTTAGCTTTTTATACAGCAGTAATTTTAAGCTTTAGGTGAACTTCAACAAATACCTATTCCCTCTATTGGGGACAGTGAGAATAGCCTTTATTCCTCATTGTATTAATGGAATTAGCATTTCATGAAACCATGTGTACATATGAATAAGTCTAGTGAATGAAAATTCTAATCTAACTAAATGCTCTTTAACTGGCTACATCATACAGGCATAAATGAATGAAATGGGCAAAATGCTGCTCAAGTAAGCCCATGATTTGTAAACTGTAGTTACCCAATTTCCATTTATAAAAGATAAAAATACTTATCCAGGTAATTCATTCCAAATGAGACATCTGAATTCAAAAACTATTGAAAAATCCTCCTGTATGCTACCCTAACATTATGGATGTGAGCCCCATATTTTTTTGACTACAGAAATTCAGTTCTAATGAAGTCAGAAAGGACTAAAAGAAGAAAAATAATGTACATTATTTTGGAAAAGATAATTGCAAACCATTCACATTATACAAAAAATATAAATGAAACATTGGTAATTTTCTCAAGACTCGTTTTTTTACACTATTCAGGTAATGAGGCTAAAAGATTTAAATTTTTATTTTATCCCCCTATAATGAGGACAATACAGACAAAATATTCTTATCTTACTATTCTACTTGAAGGATTATTGGACATCGGAATATGACAGAAGGTTTAATGCTCTTATTGGCATCTTACTGTGGTATCTCAGTGGTTGATATGGAATAAAACATCCATGATTTGAATTTGAAAAATGACACTAAAGTTTTCAAGTCTGATACAATTTTCTAATTTAGTGCCTATATATAATGTGAACAAAGTATCATAAAAGTACAGAACGAATGATTATATCTTTAAAATTGTATAAATAAGAATTATTTTATGAGATGAGGAGTAGTTGATATGCATTAATCTTGATATCCTTAATCCCTTGGTCACCAGTTCAAATCCAGACAGACCAATGGTTTTGAAGTGCACTTACAACCAACAGTTGCATGTCAGTAGATTTAATAGCATGTTGAACTCATAAGGGATGAAATTTCAGCACTTTGGCAGCACTGAAATAATCCTTGCAACTGACATCATTAATAAATAAAATTTATATACTTTCTTCTACCCTTATAAGGAAAAGGAACAATTGGTTTTCAAAATCAAAATTCGTTAAGAGTAATTACTACCTCTTATAAACATCTAGCTTTTGTAATTAATGAATGAAGTATGTTGTAGCCTGTGTATCTTAATGCCAAGAAATCAGATACATCTGATATACGTCAGCTGAGTTGATGCATTTATTTCTGTTTATTATTGTGGCAAGAAGTATGCTTGTATGCATTCAATGAGTTACGCAAATTATAAATTAGATATGCCTTTGATCAACAGCAAAAAGACCATTATGTTGAATGTATTTTAGAAGTTCTGTGACAAATAGCCAACAGCTGCAAAATGGATTGAATTTAGCAGTGTTTTTGGCTACAAACTTAGTAATGCTTATAACCATGGTAGAAGTAATTTGAAATGGCAAACTGGAATTAATACTGTGAAATAATGTAATATTATGAGTTGACTGAGACTACTTACATATCACAAATTTTCTTTCAACGCATTTTGCCACCACTTGAGGCATTACCAAGAAATTGTTAACTAAAGTTCTAGCCAGTCGACAATTTCTTGATAATACCCTCAAGTGGAGGCGAAATGCGTTGAAAGAAAATTTGTGGTACGTGAAGTACAAAGTATTTTAGTCAACTGATAGTACAATTTTAATTACAATATAAGTAGTTACATCCAAAAATATGAAATACATGAACTGTGGAATTAAGGAAGGTGTTAAATTAAAAAAAAAGTGACATCTATACTTAGTGTTCCATCTTACTCAAAAATAAGCCACCAACCACTATTACTGTGCTACAGCAAGTAAATGGTGAAGGAAGTCAGGCAACAGATTATTTAGATTTGGAAAGCGTACATTTACTTCCAAAATCTGAACAATCTGAATAGTTATGACATAACTATTCCTTTGCTTTTGCCAATTTCCTTTTTTTGGGGGGGGGGGGGGGAGGGAAGGGGAGTAATTTACGTCCTCCAGCATTAAGATATATTGGATGATGAATGGGTGAAATGATGCTCAAAGAGTCAGCGGTCCACAGAATTTAAGAGTTACCCAACATTCATCTTTAGGATAAGAGAAAATCCCAGAAGAAACCTTATCCAGGTAACTCACCCTGACAGATTTGAACTCGGGACCTCTTGAACATGAGGCATGCTATCATCTACACTACCAAGGCAGGCCACCAATTTACTTGAAATTAAAAAGTAAACATATATTTTTCGCTATAATATCTTATACTATTTAACAGCATATAGACATATTAAAAATTTATAATTGGATATATTTGTTGCTTTGAATATATTTGTTTATATTAATTCTGAAATGCAAACTTTAGCCCTAAATTATTTAAATGAGTATCCTGATGACATATTTTAGTAATCTCATTGACCAACTGACAAAATTGTTTGCCTCATAAATTCAAAATACATAATCTTAGGAATTTTATGTGTAAATTGTTTCTCATGGATGTGCCCTACATGAAATGTTTTAAAAAGTTCATTATTATTACACAGGCATCACTATGACTGCAATAGATGCAATAATACTGATCTAAACATGGCAACGTATAAAAGATTTTAAAATATATATTTTTAAGGAACTATCTATAAAATTACAGGAATTATACATTTAGGACTTTGCATCATGCCGAAATTGCAATGTTATTTTGATTGTATATTATATTACCATTAATAAATGTATACCAATATCAAATGAATCTCTATGCATTAAAAAAATCAAATAAAAAGTGATCCTTCTGATTGCTTTAAATTATCAAATATTTGTTTTTCTGAGAATTCCTCTCAAATCAAGCAATGTGAACAATGCATCACAGACTGTTTATATCACTTCAGTTATTATAAATAAATCTATATATGTAAAAGCAAGAATTTATATTTGTGAAGCTGCATTACAATTGAATTTGCAAAAACTTAAAAGATGTAAAAAAAAAAAAAAAAAAGTATTTTCATTGAGCTCTACAGTTATTGCTGAAGTAAGTTTCTGATTATCACTTTACACAAAAGTCAGTCTAAACTAGCACTTTGCATGCTATTCACAGGAAACGTAAGCTACGTCTTTTGTTTGTTATATGTACTGTATTTTAATAATAATTATTAGAGCCATTTATGGGAAAATAGAAAACAGCAAATTTTTTTCTGTATAAGGATTAGCTGGGAGAGGAAGGATTTTCTGGAAAATCTTTCTCTGTCCAAATCATAAAATACAATGCTCATTTTTCAGAGAATAAAGACAGATAGTTTAAATTAACTTTAAAGAGAGTCGATTAAAGACACTAGACAACACTTACTTTTAAATTTTTCCGGAACTAGTTTCAGAGGCTTTGTCTCTATCATCGGCCGGCTCTCGACTGGTTCTCATTGGTGTAGCTGACGATACCTTGTCACAGGTCTCCTCTGGTGGCGGCTCAAGGAACTTGCTGAACAAATCCTTCTGGGGGATGTCGAAATTGAATACTTTGTTCCTATTTTTTGAAATGAAGATTTGTTCCCATGTGGATAGTTCTTGTTTTCCTGATGTATGTTTCAGTAGTTTTGGTTCTGGATTTATGTTGTGGTTTTTTTCCCAAAAATGTGTGGCAACTGCTGATTTTTCTAATTGTTTATATTTTATGTTTCTAAAGTGTTCCTTTGCTCTTGTTTCTAAATTTCTTTTTGTTTTTCCAATATAAATTTGACTACAGTCATTGCATTCAATTTGATATATACCAGATTTTTTGTTTGATGGAATGGCATCTTTGATGTTTGAGCAAATTAGGTTTTTTAAGGAGAAATGGTTGACTGGTGCTAGTTGAATATTTTGTTTTTTGAAGACTTTTTTGAATTTATCATAGGCCCATGGATGGTAAGTGAATTTTTTGAAAATCATATTAGTTTCTGTAGATGAGAGAGTTGTGGTTTCCTTTAGTAGCTTCTTCTTTTTTGCTAAGCTCACTTTTTTGTCCACTAATGATTTGGGAAAGTTACTTTTTTGTGCTATTTCAATTATTTTGTTGTATTCTGTTTTGTATTCTTCTGCTGTGAGAGGGATGTTTACCAGTCTGTGTGCTAAACTATTGAAGATTGCCTGTTTGTGGGATCTTGGGTTGTAGCCATTAGCTTTTATGTAGTTGTCTGTCTGTGTTGGTTTTCTGTAAATGCCAAAGTTTAGTCTGTTTTTTATTCCTCATTATTTTTAGATCCAAAAATGGTGAATGCTCGTCTTTTTCTATTTCTACAGTGAATTTGATGCTTTTTTCTTGGATATTTAAAAGTTTTAGTGCATCACTGATGTGTTTTTTTGGTACTATTGCAAAGATGTCATCTACATATCGTTGCCAGAGTTTGAACATCCAAGGGAAACCTTTGTTGATCCTTATTTCTAATGCACTCATGTACAGATCGGCCAGGAAGGGTGATAGTGGGTTGCCCATTGCTAACCCTGAAGTTTGGTGATAATATTTTGTTTGAAACTGGAAGAAATTTTGTTCTATGCATAATTTGGTTAGTTCAATGTAGTCTGAAATTTCAGATGATGCCATTCCAAGTGATTTGAGCCATTTTTCTATCAACGGTGGGAGTTGATCAACTGGTATGCTGGGAAACAGTGATTTAACATCAAATGAGACTAGTGTGTCCTCTTCTTTTAGTTCAGTATCCTTAATGTGTTCTATAAGTTCATAGGTGTTTTTGATGCTTAGGCTGTCGAATTTTGGAAATGAATTGAATTTGTTTGTTAGCCACTTTGCAAGTTTGTATGTTGGTGAATTTATACTGCTAACTATAGGTCTCATTGTTATGGATGGTTTGTGTATTTTGGGTAAGCCATAAAGTCTAGGTAAGGTTGGGTTATCCGGTTTAACTGCATATTTGTTTGGTATTATGAATACAACAAAATAATTGAAATAGCACAAAAAAATAACTTTCCCAAATCATTAGTGGACAAAAAAGTGAGCTTAGCAAAAAAGAAGAAGCTACTAAAGGAAACCACAACTCTCTCATCTACAGAAACTAATATGATTTTCAAAAAATTCACTTACCATCCATGGGCCTATGATAAATTCAAAAAAGTCTTCAAAAAACAAAATATTCAACTAGCACCAGTCAACCATTTCTCCTTAAAAAACCTAATTTGCTCAAACATCAAAGATGCCATTCCATCAAACAAAAAATCTGGTATATATCAAATTGAATGCAATGACTGTAGTCAAATTTATATTGGAAAAACAAAAAGAAATTTAGAAACAAGAGCAAAGGAACACTTTAGAAACATAAAATATAAACAATTAGAAAAATCAGCAGTTGCCACACATTTTTGGGAAAAAAACCACAACATAAATCCAGAACCAAAACTACTGAAACATACATCAGGAAAACAAGAACTATCCACATGGGAACAAATCTTCATTTCAAAAAATAGGAACAAAGTATTCAATTTCGACATCCCCCAGAAGGATTTGTTCAGCAAGTTCCTTGAGCCGCCACCAGAGGAGACCTGTGACAAGGTATCGTCAGCTACACCAATGAGAACCAGTCGAGAGCCGGCCGATGATAGAGGCAAAGCCTCTGAAACTAGTTCCGGAAAAATTTAAAAGTAAGTGTTGTCTAGTGTCTTTAATCGACTCTCTTTAAAGTTAATTTATCATAACAACACTGTTTTCAACACTTCCAAGAAAGTAATTGTAAGACAGATAGTGTTTATAAAAGATACTCCTGAGAGTGAAGGGGTGCATTAAGGAAGCTCCAAAGGACAGGACTATATCTGTTGAAATCTGTGAAAAATTTTGATGGAATATCCCAGCATAGATATGCAGTAGACAGAGTAGGGGGGAAAAGAAAATAAAACTTTTTTTTTTTGGCTCAAATGTTGTCATGATCAGCATTAGTTCCCACAATAATACAAAATAGTTTGTAACCCTCTTGTGAACATTTTAGTTTATTGTAACACTGATTACAATAATCCCTTAAGGGTTATCATACAGTCTTATTTATTGGTAGCCATGGAATGCCTTGCACCTTAATAAACCTAACAATTAAATGCAAGAACTGAAAAGCTTACAATGTATGACACTGTAGGATCTACACCTTTTAAAGTAAACATATTGCACTTATTTATGAAATAAGGGCTCTAATTACATTTTCTAAAGTGTTAGCTATTATCTTTTTATAAATCTTGAAGATTAAGATTTGTATACATCAAACACAAGATGAACAGAAAAAACAAAGCCTTCCCCAACTCTTGCTCTTAGATTCAATATGCCATTGACAACATATACAATACTATTTGAAGCAAAAGGTTAGAAACAGTCATGTATTTAACATTTTAAAGCAATTAGTCATTAATTCAAACACAAACATCACTTAAATTATCCTTACTTGGACATGTTTCAGAGAACGGTTTGTCCCCATCGTCAGCAGTTATCCAACTGGTTGGATCCGTGGTTTCCTTAAGTGAGCTGGTTGTCTGTGGCGGCATCTGTTGTCTGTGAGATGAACTTTCAAAGAGAGTTTTCAGGCGGCAGTATACTGTTTGTTTTTTATAATTAGCAGCTTTTCCCAAACATCGAGTTGCTGCATTACTGGCTGGCTTTAATAGTTTTATATTTGGTACAATTTCATGATTGGTAGACCAGAAATGATGGGCTATTGCTGATTTTTCTATTTGTTTGTATTTCACATTTCTCATATGTTCCTGTAATCTATGTAAACTTCTTTTGGTTTTTCCTATGTAGAACTTATTGCAGTCTGAGTAGTTGATTTTGTATATACCTGATTTCTTGTTTTCAGGTACTGGGTCTTTCAGGTTGTTGCATAATAAGTTTTTTAAACTGAATTTATTTATTGGGGCTAGGGTGATGTTATACTTCTTGAATATCTTGTTGAATTTACGATGCAACATATCTTTTGGCATCTACAGGAAGCCAACACAAACAGATAATTACATCGAGAATGATAGCTACAACCCTACACCCCACAAACATGCAGTTTTGGACAGCTTACTAGTCAACATCCCATTGAAAAAGAATGAATACAACAAAGAATATAACCACATGATTAACATAGCTGCAATTTATGGATGCAGTAAACAATAGAAAAGAAAATTTGGAAATTCAAGAAACAGAAACACATATTGGATACCACAAAATTAACAGAATCAAAAACCAAGACAGTTCAGGAAATTCACATATCATCCCAGAGTGCATCATAAATTCAATAAGACATTCAAGAAGTACATCACCCTAGCCCCAATAAATAAATTCAGTTTAGAAAACTTATTATGCAACAACCTGAAAGACCCAGTACCTGAAAACAAGAAATCAGGCATATACAAAATCAACTGCTCAGACTGCAATAAGTTCTACACAGGAAAAACCAAAAGAAGTTTACATATTAGATTACAAGAACATATGAGATGTGTGAAATACAAACAAATAGAAAAATCAGCAATAGCCCACCATTTCTGGTCTACCAATCATGAAATTGTACCAAATATAAAACTATTAAAGCCAGCCAGTAATGCAGCTGAACTCGATGATTGGGAAAAGTTGCTAATTATAAAAAACAAACAGTATACTTTAAATTTCGAATAGCTGCCTGAAAACTCTTTTTGGAATATATCGAGATTTAACTGTATTGGAACACCACAGTGAAGCGAAAAATTATTAAATTATAGATGAGTCGTATTTTTTACACATCTGCTTCACTACGAAAGTGAAGCAGATGTGTAAAAAATACGACTCATCTATAATTTAATAATACTCTCTTTGGAAGTTCATCTCACAGACAACCAGCTCACTTAAGGAAACCACGGATCCAACCAGTCTGATAAATGCTGACGATGGGGACAAACCGTTCTCCGAAACATGTCTAAGTACGGATAATTTGAGTGATGTTTGCATTTAAATTACCAATTCATTACTTTCAAACATATATAATTTTTTTTTTGGGGGGGGGGAGGGGGTGTTCCACTATTATATTCATGAGCTTTTATGAAAAGCATATGTATTTTCCAGTACTAGTATAACTATGTGTATTGTACAGTCCAACACCAAAACAGAATGGGTTATTTTTTGGGCAAGAAAAACCATACTCATTTATGAATACCAGAATAAAAAACTAGCATTCTGTTTCTATTGTGTGTTACTTGTACTTCATCAAGTACTCTTGGAAACCTGAAGATACGTTTATGACATTAATAGCAGAAACATAAAATAAAGGGTAGATTCAGACTGAAAATTCAATGCCATAGCCGGTTTTTGAACTGGTTCAAATCCCAGCTTTGGCATTGAATTTTTCACTTTCACAGTGCATCCTACACACAGCTAGTGTGAAAGAACAATTTCAAGTAATGCTTATGTTACTAAGACCAATCTATGGTTAAATTCACCAGTGACTGCCAAAGGGTACGAAGCTTTCTTTATTTTCGTTTAAATAATTTTCGATAAATTGTCAACTCGAAGAAAATATTGCTATATTTTAGTCACAAACCCCAATCATTTCAGCACTTTATTTTATATACAAAAGAAACATGTTTAAGTAACTTCTCACCAAAGGTAGACAACCTGATGTGTATCTGTGTGAAGAAAACAGGTCAGGGCAATTCTTCTTCTGCCCAGAACAGAATGCTTTGGTTTAAAAGGAATTAAGAGGGGGAAAAGGATGATACTATTGTCATAGGGAAGCTTCACAAAAGGTATTGTACTCTTTAAGAATTAAGTTTTATTATTGTTTTTAATACATTTTAAAGCACTTCCCTATTTAATAAAAAAAATGTTTTTAAATATAGTGCTCATCCTTAGTATTTATGTTTACTGCTGATAATAATTATTATTACGTGCAGTTTCTCAATGAGAGTACATATCAAAATATTGTCACGAACCCGTATCTACGATTGCGCGGCTTTAAACAAAAGGAACTGATAGGCGGGCAGTGTGAAAACCAAGAGCCGGCAGACAAGATAACATGCAGATAAAGGTGTGCCGAAACAAACTGAGATAAATGGAAATTTCTAGTTACTTCTTGACTGATAGAATATTCGGAATACGTCATTAGATACCTTGTTTATTCCAGAAAAATCTAGTGATTGTACAGAACAGTCTCGAATTATGAATGAAGTATTTAAGGAAGTGATGAGTTGTAAAAGAGTTGAGTTGTGTAACAAGAGTCAGCTGTGTTGGTGTTGTAATGAGAGCTGTTTGTTATTGTCATCGACTTTGGTGCTGTAGATTGTGATATGTGATGTAATTCCGCTGCTACAGAGTGTATTTCCACGCAAATAAAGAACATTTAGAATTTCGGCAAACTGGGTTTTTAATTCTACGAACCCACAAAGTCACAATATTAACAAGGGCCTGAAATTTATTTGAAAAGTTGAGTTGCTTTTTGTAGTAAATATTTGTTTTCAATTAAAATCTAAATACCAATATATAAAATTACTTTTCACTATATTTTCAAGGAAAGTAAAATGTCTTCTTTGCAGCAGTAGAAGGTTTGACTTATTTCTTCAGTAGAGTGACAAATTCATCTTCATGGCTTCTATGCTAATGTTATTTCTATGTTTTGTTATTTTAAGTTATGCATCACCAACTAAAATGTCCACAAGTTACCACTAAAACCCAGGTTAAGAAGTTTGCTATAATACTATATTATAAGCTAAGGGATTAATAAGTCCTGCTCATTGATATGAAACAATAGTTTTCCATCTTCAGCTTATCTTGCAGACCACCAGCTGCACATTCTGCTATATCCAAATGCAGTCAATTGTGAAACAATCAACTGTGTTCTGGTGGTAGTTCCTTCTATGTTTCTGATAGTTTTTCATACCAAGTAGCATCATACAGCACATAGTTGAGCCTTTATCTCGCAAGCAGGCTTCTTATAATGATATTAACATCATTGACTAGCTGGCTGTGGACAATTCTGGAACTCAAAAATATTCAATAATCAATGATGGATATGTTACAGAATATTCATTTGTAATCCATCCAATTGCAGATGTATTTTAATGATATGCACATTAATGACCAATGTTGATCCATTCAATACTGCCTCAGTTGTAAAAACTATCTGTTTAAAAGGCAGTAATCGCAGAAAAAATATAACAATGCACATCAGAAGTAAAAGTTATATTAGCATATTTTACTTGCCTTAAAACATTAAAAGAAAGGTTTTAAAGTTTTATAAATTCTATGAGCTTTGAATATCAATTTCTATATAGAATTTAGTTAAAAGAAGCTACAAAGCATTTCTTTATTATCTTTTCTAAATGTTCACAAAAAAATGAATAAACATATGACATAACATCTGCTGTTCCCACAATTCAAGTATAGGATATGTTGAAGAAAGCTTGATTATTACTTTTCCCCTAACTTTTTTTTCATTTCTATTTTCATTTTATTTCATCCATATGTTCATAAATGTTCATCCACATCTTTCCAACGATAGCTAAGTTTGCATTTCAGGCTAAATAATCAAGTGCAAAAATTTTTATGCATTCACTTTTTTATGACATTAAAATTGATTAACCAAATGACTTGATGTATTGAAATAAATGAAATGGATTTTTCATTTATAAGAAAAATCAGTGAAGGTGATTGTTCTAACACAGATGTATGTAAACTTGAAAAAGTTAGAATCAGAAGTGAAAAAATTCAATGCCACGGCCAGAATTTTAAACACAGATCTTCTGCTCTATGCATGCATACCTGCTAGCATGGCAACATGCCGACACGACATTAAATTCTCCAGCTCATAACTTCCTGGCATGTTCCTGGCAGACCAATGAGGAAATCGTAATTTGAGATCACGTGCCCCCAATGATGATTTAAAATTTGTATGTACTTAATTCCCAGGCTTTATTTAATGTCTTTTTATTATAGCTTTCCATTTATAAGGGTAATCAGTGATGTGTGATTTTTCTAACACACAAACCATGTGTAGGTAAACTTTAGAAGCTTAGAATTAGAACTGAAAAATTTCAATGCCAATGCTGGGATTTAAACCACAGAACTTCCGCTCTACTTGCAGCATTGAATTTCTCAGTTCTGATTTTAACCTTCTAAACATGAAATGGATACTGAAATGAACCTTGAGTCTTTACAGTTTACAGTTATCCAACATTCATCTCTTGATAAAGGAAAACCCATATTATACAGCATCCCAAATGTGACTTTTTGAGCCTTCTGAATGTGAGGCATACACCATATCACGGAGGTAAGATGCATATGATGGTAGAACAATAAGATCAGTTCTTTTTCATAAAACGAATGCACTGTATTACATTCCTGAAGTTTTATAGTCTTGTAAACAAAGGTAACATCACCTTACTTAAAACAAATTGCAGAGACAAACGGATGGATTGTGATTCTGTATGTTAATTCTCTGCCTCTTTAACGGTTTATTTTATGTCCATTTGCATCCGACTGTGTTGCAAAACTTGTACAAATATATACACATTTCTTTTAAAAAAATTTGCATCCACCAATTTTAAGTCATACCGGATGATGGATGAAACGATGCTCAAAAGAGACCACGGTCTATAGAGCTTAGAGTTACCGTTCATCTTTCAGGATAAGGGAAATCCAAGAAAAACCTATTCAATTAACTCACCTGACCGAGATTCAAACTCAGGAATTCTTGAACATGAGGCACACAACCTAAGCTACAGAAGCAGGTGCAAAATAACATCTAGATCAATATTAATATATCTAATCATATGTTGACAGAAACAGATGTGCACAAAGTTATTTTGGCTTTTATGTACTGGAAAACTACACAAATACTAAGAATGAAGAATGAATGATTCTTCATTTGGATTGACAAAGCAGCATATCTTCAACATCAACATTTTACACTTTCTTATTTTATATTACAAAACATCTCCACTAAGTTGTGCTAAACTCACTATTTATCACAAAAACTGTTACCAGAGTGCTAACTTACATTTAACTTCAATTTTATTACTGTTCAGACTGATTCGTGAAGATTTCTATATAGGGCCCATGTTTACTTTTGCCTCTGTTGCACATATTAATTTGTGCTGCTTGTAGCATCTTGATTCGCTTAACTGACTGACTCTCACGAACTCACTGCTGGTCAACTGACACCATAATCAGCTGAGATACTGGCAGGCTGAAGTATAACCTGAGTGTTTGTTGCTACGTTCTCACTCTCAATATGGTTTAACCACAGAAAGATTTTCAGTTTGGCAATTCTTAGGTAGATTAACTTAATTTTGTCTAGTTGTAGATAAAATTTTAAGGCCAATCAGCTCGAATGGATTAAAGGTGGATCTCAGCTTTTGCTGCTGAACATAGTTGCTCTGATGTTTCCTTGGTTGCCCACAAGCCAAGAGGGATATTGTGTAAACCAGTGTCTTCTCGGGTCATAATTCCCAACAGAAAAAACCAGGGCACTTTGATGTTGTGGTAATCTGGCATAGAATTTTGCGCTTGATTTCATCCTCTATGTATGGAAGAGATGAGCCAGCTATCTGCAGCCATGCCCCAGATCTCACATGCATATAGCATCAGGAGGACTGAACACCCGGAACACGTGTAACTTCAAACAGGCATCGAACTGGAACACAGCATGAGCTATACAGACGCAATTGCTCCCTGCATCCAAACCAAGAGGTTCCTAATGCATTTGCAAAAGTTTGACCTCTCTTTAGCTTACTCCTAGATAATGAATGGAATTTTCCCATTCAATCTCTTGGCCTCGATACCGGAAGGTGGGGCAAAAGCGGGAGTGTGGCTCTTGGTAAGCAGTATGGCGTTGCTCTTGTCTGGGTTAAAGGGCATGTGCCAATGCGGACACCATATGAGGCGGAGGTGTGTCTATATTGGGTTGAAGGATCTGAGAAGTGTTTATCCTTGTGGAACAGTAGTATGTCGTCCGCATACTGGTCATTTCAATTGCACCGAGATGAAAAATCTGCTGTGTACACCCTGAACAGCACGAGATATAGCACAAAACCCTAGGGGACTCCTCTTATGGACCTAAAAGTAGATGCTAAATTTTAAAGCACAGTGTCTGAGAAAGCTATACAGGATGTTGAGAAGCTGTGAGGATAGTCACAGGTGAAAAGTTTGTGTAAGAGACCAGCGTGCCAAGTCGTCAAGAAGACCTTGAAATCCGGAGGCACCGCAGCATTGAAGCGACCTCCTGGAACCCCAGGTTGCAACTCAACTACCCACAGCAGCTGCTGAGAAGTAAAATGCCAGGACAAAAATTGAACGATGGTCAGAGATGGCTTGAATGACGCTTGGAAGCAGATACAAGCGATTTACATCATCCTCCCGAACACTATCAAGAGGGTTTAAAGGAGGCTTGTGGACCGTTAGTTGGATGGGTGGACCGGATTCTACTCAGGCTTCAGCATGCAAATCACCCAGGCCTACCTACACTCTCGTGGAAAGTGTCCCACCATGGCTGACTTTAATCACTCCCTTATTGTCTCTAAGTCACACTAGAAATATCTCACAGTGGATTTTTATGGAAATGAAGGCTCTCCAAGCAACCCGGCAGAATTGAAAGGCCGGGTACTTTCTGGCTAAGACGTCAGTGTCGTGTCCAGCCTTGTCCACACTACCTCCCTTCTGCTCATTGTCGGTCACGGCTTTATGGCTGACATAACATTACAATTATCTTTATTTATGAGATCTCTGGATGGAAAACTTCTACATTGAAATCTATGCCAGCCACTAAAATATTTTTAAATGCTGTCACTAACAAATACAATACTTTTTCTAATGCAGTACTTCTATTCTTCTCAATCAAGCTCATTGCTTGGAATGTTATGCATATGAAACCTGGTGCTTTCTAGCAATAACAACTTCAATTCTCTGAAGCAAGAGACAAACCCATAATTCTTCCCCTGGAAATGAAAGAAAGGGAGAAGGGAAGAAAGAAATAAAGAAAGAAATAAAGAAAGAAAGGGAAAAAAGCAACAATATAGTAATATATAATCAGAATTTCTCCTAAAATTAATAAAACCTGACATTACCAAGTAGCCCACTTCTATGATGTGGAGGTACCTACAATGTCTGCCTCACATTCCAGAAGACCCATGTTCAAATTTAATTCAGGGCGAGTTAACTGATATCAGGTTTTCTGTTATCCTGAGAAGGTGCAGTAACCCTAACTGCATTTGAGCATTACTTCAGCCATTTCATTCACCACCAATATAACCTCCCAGTTAAAGTTCAGTAAACTTTAAGAAAGAACAGACTTTTCATTAAAAGGAGTCCAGAAAGTCCAGAACTCGCAATGCTCTCCATTCAGGAGATATGTAGAGTGATGGATTTAAATCCACATGGTCCACTACAGAGATTACAACAAATAATGAATAATCAGTAATATATCCTTGCCTTTAGTTATATTTGCTCCACCAGTGACTAAAGGATTTTTGCCCTGGATTTAGAACCCAGACATGATTGAATTTTAGTACACCAGTAACATTTTTTCCTGTTGCATCAATATGAGCCTAACTTCAAATTCTACAGAAGATTTAGGACAATTTATAAAATCTATGGTTACATGCTACTTATTGACTATCTTTAACAGTAAGTTCACTTCACCTTAGTATCCAAACATATCAATATATTTAACTCTGAAAAATCTGAAAGATTTAACAAACAATTTGAATGTATTGCAGTTCATTAGTAAAGCTCTTCTGGCCATCAAGTTTATGTAGCTTGGATACACTGTTCTTCTGAAAGCTTGTTTTTCTATCTACTTCATATTAATTGAAATAAACGTTTGCAGAAATAGTTCATTACTTATTCCATTGCAGATATGGCGATGAAAAATTGTTGACAGAGCTGGAGCTCACCTATACTTCAGTTTCAAGTGAGGTTCACATGAGTCTATTTTCAATTAGTGCAACACTGGAAAAACAAAATTCATCACACAAATAGGTGTCCTAAGCCATGTTGTAAGAGGAAATATACTGCTTCTTAATGCCTGTTTGTTGCACTGTCACTCATAGCTTGCTATGTTATCATGTACTAGGAAAAGCACAAACAGCTTTAGCCAAACAGAGCAGCCACCCAGAGGAACACAATATGCCATGTTTATATGCAGGGCAAGCTGATAATAAAGAGAGAAAGAAAAAAAAAAAGAAGAAAAGGAGATAAGTTTAACATTCTTTTCTACTAATACCCTTATCTGGCATACGAGTACTGTACTTTCTGTAGAATAAAGTAATATCTACCAGCAATCATGGATTCCCAATAATGGTCAAACATTTATATATGAGAACAACTCACCTTTTTCATTATTTACTAAACATTTTAATCTACCCTATCACTTTTTAATGTATTATTTTCAGAAGTATACCTAATCACTTAACATTGTGAAAACATTAATGACACTTTGGTGCACAAACACAGAAAATAGCATTTGAATCTTTCAGCAAAAGGATACTTGAGAATCATTCCTTCACACTGGTAATGGCCTTGAAGAATTGTCCCTTGTTGCATCTGGCTCTGAAGAATACTCCAGGGTCTCCACAAGAATAGATGAAGCTCCCTGATTGAAACTCCCCAGTAAGCTTCAAATTTGTAAGGAACTTGACTTGAAACCATGCACTGCACATCTGAAATGACAAGAACAATACTGATAAAGATTTCCGTATATAAACTCAAATATATTGCTGTGCACATTCAAATATGACTGAAAAAGCAGGCTAACCCTCAACATTTAAGTTTCCAGTGTAGGCACTGCAATTTCATATTTTGTTATAAAATATATCTTTAAGTTGGGCTACCATTCTGGGAACATATTAAACAATGTGCTAGATTCACATATTTTTCTCTATGCACTACCATTTATCTCTCATCTGCAAATTTTCTTACAAAAGCTTGTTTTTCTATCTACCTCATGTTAACTGGATAAACATTAGCCCAAATGGTTTCATTAAACATTTCATTATTGATGTAAGGGGAATAAAGAGGCTGAAACACCACCAGGGGACCTACTGCAGTAGGTATGGGATTGGTGATCCCGAGGTCCTGAGCCAAATCTCTCGAATGGGTGCCTCTGAGTGGTGAGAGAGCTAATGCCAATCACCTAAACAAGGTCTACATCTGTGTTTGACCCTTATCTAAATAAAGTAAAGTAAATTAAAGTCAAAGCGAAGCCAGAGCGAGGCCAGAGCTGAGCCAGAGTAAAGCCAAAGCAAAGTGAAGGCAAAGCCAGAGCAGAGTCAGAGCAGAGCCAGAACAAAGTCAGAGCAAAGCGAGAGGAAATCGAGAGCAAAGTCAAAGTGGAGCCAAAGCAAAGCTAGAGTACAGCCAGAGCAAAGCCAAAGCAGAGGAACGGAGTGGGACCTGAGTGAGGCCAGAGCTTAGCCAGAGCCAAGCCAGTTAGGTTAGAGTGAATTCAGAGTGGGACCGGGGTAGTGGCCTGAGCCTGGCCAGAGCGAAGCCACAGTTAACTTACAGAATGAAGTTAGTGTGAGGCCAAAGGAAAGCCAGAGTGGGACCGGAACCAAGCTAGAGCCAAGTCAGAGTTAAGTTAAAGAATGAAGTTAGAGTGAGGATAGAGCGAAGCCAGAGCAGGACTGAAGGTGGGCCAGAGCCAAGTTAGAGTGAATTTAGAGTGAGGTTAGAGTGAACCAGACAGAAGCCAGAGCAAAGCCAAAGCAAAGCCAAAGTGGAACTAGAGCAAAGCCAAAGCAAAGCCAGCATAAAGCCAAAGCAAAGTTAAATTTAAGGTAAAGTCAAAGGAAAGTTACAGTAAAGTAAAATACAGTTTTTCAAAGGAAGCTGATGACCGTGGAGTTGAGTGCCCTTAAATATAAACAATAATAATCATCATCGTCAGAGGCTGAAAAGTTAGAATCAAATCTTTAACATATGAAATGCTGTACTAAGGCATTAATATCCATTGTTTTTTGCATAACATCAACAAAGACGAAAGAATGGTGTCTTGGCATTGGAAAACACCAATTGATAAAAATGAAATGCTTAATGCTATGCAATTTGAGAGATTGCTTTATATTGAGAGAATTTTTTAATATTAACTTTTATTTATCTCCCTCATAGTTTACCCATAATACTAAATTGTAGAAGTTATTCACAATATGGAGAACATTACTGGCTATTCAAAAGACAATCAAGATGTAAATATTTTTAACCTATGGTATCTTAATCAAAAGTGATATAGGTATTTTGAGAAATTCAAAAGTACAATATTTTAATATAAAGTATAATTTAAAGTGGGGAATTTTGAAAAACTACATGCTGCATATTTGGAAGGTATTCAGGTTGAATACAAAGGTCTGACATTTAATTTGCAATTTTATTTTCCCTATCCTTGACACTTTTTCTAAAAAAAAAAGTTTTTCCCCCTAGTAAGGGCAAAATGTATGTAATAATGAATTTCCGGTGAAATTCCATATTAGTTTTATTTGGTGGAACATACTACTTCTCTTTATAACATATTGGTGATAAAAGTAAATACAGTGAGCTAAAGTTTACTGTCTAAGTGGATGCTTCTTAGCTTCCTTTACAAAATATTTTCTCCACAGTATTCTAAACCAGTGTTGATTAATCCAGTTTTACTAAGATTTCATTTAATATTAAGTGCTTAGCTAAAAGTAAACCTAATAATATGCTATAAATAACTAAAGAATCCGAAATTTGAAGTTGAGACTTTCCAAATCCAAGCAAGTATTATGGTCTATTATTTGCAGTTTTTGCAGAAGTGCACTTGGGACGATCTGTTTAGATTAACGATCACGTTGTACCATGAAAGCATCTATATATTTGGGATGCCTGACCATGGATTATCCCAATTATTACATCCGTTGAGGAACAGAAAATCTTATCTCAGAAAACGTTATCTTGAAACTCACTACAGTTGGTCTGGGCGACTCAGGTGCTGGTCTATTGATCCCAAGGTCGCAGGTTCAAACCTGACCCAAACCGACGGTTTTTAGCATGTTTAAAAGCGACAGCCTCATATCCTTCTGCAACGGCACTGATATGATCTTGGCAACTGACAGCGTCGTTAACATATACTAAAAATTCTACAATTTTTAAAATAGGGTAGATGGGAGAAGAATTGCCGTGGACGCATTATCCGCCTTCCGACATCACAATATTAATATATCTAAGATGTAATGAGACCTGAACACGAGTTTGCCTGTACACCGCCGGCGGTGAAGTTAAGCAAAAACAATACACGAACTCTGGACACGCTTCCGTCCTTCAGGTGTCAGCCGACATCAGTGCCGGCGGCTGTACATTGTGGGTCGTTGTATGCCATTTCCTACCTCACTCAACACATCGTTTATTAGCTACAGAAACACATTGTTATTAGGCATAGAAGGAAATACAAGCTCTCAATTTCTCTATTGTTAATATACGGCATTAGAAAGGAACTCGAGCGTTTATTTCTTTTCTCACATCGAATATGTATGAGAAAGAGCCTACATACAAAACCCAATATCAGAAGGTGCTGCTTCTGGTGCCATGTCCGCAATATTACTTATTTCGTGATTTACAATAATCTGTTCTAACATTTGTGTTGTGTGTACAGGGTAATGTTGGAAACTGAAGAAAAGCAATTGCTCTTCCAAATGGACATGTGCTAGAACACAACCCCCAATTCCGGGAGAGCTAGAGGCTTCACACGTCTCCAAATGCCCACTAATAAGTCCAATTTGGTTGACCGGACAAGTGACCTGTACAACCCATTTATTTCTTTGCGTATGCGTTGTTGACATGTGAACAGAATAAAATACTTTATCCGTCACATTACACTTACATAGTCGGTGATGCGTCAAGATTTAAGTTTAAGATTAAAATTAAAAATACTATAAACTAAGACTAAAATATTTACAGTACAGTAAAGCAAAGACATATCAAGTATGTACAATATATAGATTTCCTAAAATTGTACACTAAGATACACTGAGAACACAGTTCACCATCCATGTATTCCTCGTCTGAATAGTACACGTTACTGGCAAGTGAACTTTTAATGGACTTTCCCAAGAGATTTTGGATTTGGATTTCCCTAAATGTTTGTGGCAATTTATTATATATTTTAATTTCCATATAATGTAGGTTTTTTTCTTCGCGCAGTGCTCACATATGAGCTGCATATTTGATGTCTGTTTTTCTTCTTGTGTTGTGTTCATGTTGATGCTGATATTTAGAAAATTGTTATAATTATTATGTACATACAAAACTAGGTTATATATAGGGCCCGGAAATTGTTGACCTAAACATTATCTAAAAATGAGCTATAAAATGCCCTTGAAGTACAAAAAAGCACATAAAATGTAAAAAAATGACCTAGCAAAAATTAACAATTTCTTTCGAGTGATATTAAAGATAGGCATGGGAGATCTATGGGGAGTAGAGGAGAAATTATAGCGGTTTTTGGAAGGAAGTGAGAACTAGACTACAAGACATAGATAGGCAAGAGATATGGGAAAGTATAGAAGAAAAGAAATCTTTGAAATTTTATAAACAATTAAAGACAGAATGGGGTAGGGAAAAATATATAGATCAATGTGGCAAAACTGGAAGAGAAGGCATAGCATGGATGAGGGTAGGAATATTATATTTAAAAGGGTTGAGAAGTAATGAGGTAGGAATATGTGAATTTTGTGGAGATGAAGAAAGCACTGTTCATTACCTAATAGAATGTAAGGAGCTAACAAATTACAGGAGAGAAATATGGGATAAGAAATGGGACAGTGTAAGTAAAGATATATTGGCGGTACGCATGCTAACGGGGATGGGAGAAAAGAAAAATAGATGTATAGGAGATTTCTTATATAGGATAAGAGAAAAGTGGATTAGGATAAAAGAAGAAAAGGTCAAGAAGAAAGGACACCAAGCTGCTCAGGAAAACCAAAGGCTTATACCCAGGGGACCTGAGTCAGCAAGTAAATCTTAGGTCAGCAATTTTATGTATTTGTACAGCATGTTCTATGTTAAATTTTACTGTACTGTATTTGTAATGGATACTGTACAAATAAATATCATATCAAATATATTAATTTCTTTCATAATAATAAATTAATAACTGTCACAGACAAATAATGAATATATGGTTCGAATAACCACATTTTGAAATTGAATTTCCTATTGAATAATGCAGTTATTGCAACTAAATAATAAATAAATTCAAAATTCATCAGGTCATTTTCAATTTGCCAAAATAATAAAAAGTTACTGTACCCATTAGCCAAAACCTACATTGCAGGACACCACGATGGTCATCTTCAAGTTATCAAAAGTAAAGGAACGCCAGTTGTCAGCTAAAACTGTTTTATACTTCGAGAAACTTCTCGCCACTTCTACAGATATTATAGATGCATATTTGAAAAACACTATGTCACTGCCTGTTAAATCCTGTTCAAAAATATCGGTTTTGAAGTTTTTTCCTGACACGATATCGGCTTAGACGATATGAACTTTTAATCACAGACCTATAAAACCATATATATCTAACGTATTTGTTCCAGAATGCACTTAATTTCCAATAAGCATCGTCTATAACTACTCAGAAAAAAGATGACTTTTCATCAAAATCCGGACTCTATATACACGCAAGCGCGCGCGCGCCTTTCCACGCAAGTGGCACACCAATTTTTGTAGGAAAGTTGGTATACTATGGTTCACTTAGAAAATAGGTTTTGTGGCACCATAATTACTGGCCGCGTTCAAAACAACATCCAAACAATTCCAGAAGTAAGGGCTTTTGGAGAATGTTACATAAACATTTCTAAGCATAATGTTTTATAAGTTGTAAGTATAACTTTTTGGTGGGATAAGTTAATAATAAACCCTAGCGCGACAGCCCTAAGAGGGCTAAGGCCTACCAACCCGACTGCCGGCCTCACGCCCACTTACGTACGGCAGAGGTGAGCGATCAGACAACCGATACGGGGAGATATGGTCAACATCTCGGCATCCCACAGCCGGAACGTTGGTTTTCGTGACCAAGGCCGTTCACCTAGCGTAAGCTTCTCACTTTCCTCACGATGCTGAGTGGGCACTGGTCCTATACCCGGTACTGAAAATCCGCACTTCATGGGTGGGATCGAACCCGGGCCGCTTTCCATGGCCAGGGACCAAGGCATGCCGGGGACGAGTTAATAAGTAATACAATTATTTCCCCCACAAGAAACTATTTCCAATCGCATTGCAAGCATAAAGAGGAGGCATAGGTTTGTATAGTGCTAGGAGTGCTAAATACTAAAATAAATTAGTTTAAAAAAAGTTAATGGTAAAAAGTTCACGAATGTTTTATAATCAGGTCTTTCTAGCAATTTAAACACCAAATTCGTTTAAATAGCTCGACTTTGCCAGAGCGCGTAGAATTTGAAAGCTTGATTTTCAAGTATTCTTCTATTGTTACCTTCTTGACAGTTTGAAATTTGTTCAGTTTCTTTCGAATTTCCGGTGTGCGTTCTTGAAGGCCGGTGAAGAGGAGTGACGCTTATTTTTTTATATCAAGTAATATTTCAGTTTATTGGTGTAATAAAGCAATGCATTACTTTTTTAAAAAATAAAAGAAAATGGTATGCATCTCATTATTTCACTCCAAAAAATATTGTTCAACAAAATTTAGTATTTTATTACAAAGAAGCGTATTCGAAGAATAATATGCAAAACTTAAAACCTTTTAAAAAAAACTTCATTCAAACGGGAACAAATTTGTTGTCATTATGCTGAATAGATATGTGATAAAATCGCAGGTAAACTGAGTGAAATTTTGGAGATTAGCAACTTTAGTATTCTGATAATCTTAAAGTCATTTTAATATTGATTAAAAGCCCAGAAAACGCAGCGTTATTATTAATCCACAGGTCTTTTTTATAGAGTGCCATCGCAACTAAAGTGTTTACAGCAGTTAAGCAAACTCAGCTATCATGTGATTTACTCTACGCAAGGAATATATTTTAATGTACCTAATTGAAGTTAAATATGCATTGAACGATCTCTACTCCGACAGTGAGATGCGGTCCCTACCCCGCTTCCACCCAGTATGAATCAATTCATATCTTGCATGGTATGAGATAATATCCAAGAAACAATTTGTGGTACAATGCTCTTGCTTCAAATATTTTCGTAACATGTGAATATTACCTCCTGATATTGTCACTTACGACTTCCACTTGAATATATGATAATTTAGTCACACATTTCAAAATACCATGCGGTGTCAAAATGGAAACAGTTAAGAAATAATCCAAGACTTCGCGAGTGATCAGCCGTGTCAAGTTAACTAAAGTAGAGCTTTCGCCCATTGCATGGCCTTCTTCAGGATCTGAATTCTTTATCCTAGTTTACGAGATTATTTTTCCCCCCATTTTAAGAGCACATTCTATTATGGAGCACATATTAGAGTACCTCTGTCTTTCCGTCCATTCATCGTAAGAAACAGCTTGCCAGTAGTTGTAAGCATGCGCTTGGAATTATACGTGGGTATTTAAACGTCTCAAATTTGCTTGACATCGGCGCAGAACTAAGATTAATTCAGAAAAAGAGCCATAGAAAAATGTCATAGTTTCTTACATAGCCAAACATTTCCCAACTAAGGTGGTAGACGAAGCTTTCCGAACTGAGGCTAGCTAAAATCAAAGGTACTCTGATTTCCTAATGCCATTAGAAACGAAACAGAGTTTAATTAATTTACAGACTACTCACTTCTCAGTCAGCATCTTACATGTACATTCGATGATAGAGATTGGGATCCGATTCTTTAAGGGTTTGTACACTTTTATATCTTATTAAGTCAACCTACATTAAGGCAATAACTGAACTTTAAAAACATTGTTAAATGCACCACTGAGAATAAAACCTTCCGCGAATCTAACAGATTATCACAGTAAAATCCTACACGTATAGGTAGGTTTGCAAAATGCAAAACGGATACAATGCATATAATGAAGTGAAACTGTATCAGCCATGTGTTAATAATTTTAAAGTACGAGAAAGAAAGAGAAGATGGAAAATAATGTTAACAAATGCTAAGCCAATGTTATGGGTATACTTTGAATTCGACTAAAATTTTAGGGTAATCTATATAAGAAGATAGCTAAAAAGTATTACTTTAGGATTGTTTTCCAAAACGTTAAAAAAAGAGCAAATAAACAAACAAAAACAGCAGGTTACAAGATAGAACATGTTTCTAAACACATCTAAAATGCAATGGTATGCTTATAATTACGATCTTTTAATAACTACGTATTCAGCAACATACAGAAATAGTTTTCAAAACTGTAGCACTAGAACATTTGAAAGTATGAAAAATGCACACAAAAATTTCCAAAAGAGACTGCATGAAAAACTAAAGTACATATACCTGATTTTGGGCAAACTGATATTCAAGGGTCAGATAGACCTATGTGTTTATATAATGCACTGAAGTAGAGGTACATTTATTAACCTTTATGTCAAACGATTTAAAATAATAAATTTGTGTGAAACAGGGTGAAAATTTATCAGATAAATTTCAAGGTTATATAATTAATATTAAAACTTTAAAGCATCAAGGACATGATAAAAGAAAATAAATATAAAGGACTACATATGGAAGATTACCGTTAGAATAACACATGTGCACGCACAGAGGTAGGTAAGCACATACCCACGAGCGTAAAATCCAGCTCACTAATTATTATTATTATTATTATTATTATTATTATTATTATTATTATTATTATTATTATTATTATTATTATTATTATTATTATTATTATTATTATTGTTGTTGTCTTTTTCATAATGTACAAAAATAAAAACGTGATTTTTTGCACGATCTCTATCGTCAGTACACATTATCCAAATTACTAACCCCAAAAATCTTAGATGTTATGTGCAAGTTTACGGATATTTTGTTCAAATTGTTCAAATTTGCCTGATTCGAGAAGCTTAAATATTACACAAATGTTGCATTTTTAGGCAAAACGCAGCACGCACAAAGTTGATCTATACATAAGTTTGCTTGTAATTGGTCATCTTTAGTGAAAATATTCAATTGCTTGTTGATAGTGTCTTAAGCTGGCTGCCTGACGTTGCACGGATCTGTTTTTAAATTCGAGTGACGATTTGTTTAATTTTGTTAACACTCCTGCGCTCTATGTGAAATTACTATATGTAATCTTCCCTCCATTTCCCCCGGCAGTAGTTAATTTCACACAATCCCAGCTATTCCTGATAGCTGATGAACCTGCCTAATATCCATGCAAAAAATGTGAAACACTTTTAAACTCCTGTACCTTCTCTTGTTCTATTGTTATTTAATAATAAACATCTTCCCGTAATACACTGATTCTTAACATATACAATGAAATACAGGTGAAGCATTAAATGTGAAGATTTCCCACTCCTAGGCAACAAGTAAAGAAGCACAGCTGCGACTATTGAGAAAAAATATCCAGAGCTGTTAATTGCCCGTAATATTTCAATTGTCTGATTTTTAATGTTAGCTGAACACAATCTTCTCTCTTTATAGAATTATAATACCTCGCTAAAGATCTTGATTATAACCTAAATATGAAATAAAATACAACTTTCTTTCTTGGAAGTTATTAAAATATGTTGTCAGTGGTATCCTATGCATATCATACCGTTATAAGCCAATTCGTTCTCTTTTGTTTTTCTGTGTCATAGTTGCAAAATATTAACCACCTACACAGAATAAAAAAGGTCCTGCCATCTTCGTAATTGAGGATAGCGTTTCCGCCCCTCACATTCAAAACTAGTTTGAATTTTGGTTAGCATGTTACAGGAATAAGGTTTCGGGTTATAACCTTATTCTGAGAAGACGAACGTCGGATAACACTAAGATCCAGAGCCAAGGGCCCTCTGAGCATCATTTCAACTATCCTGTTCACTCACCTTCCGATATGACCTAAGTTTAACTTTACATATATAGCAGCATTTGTCTTACTTTACATACACATTCTGTGAAGCAACCAACAACGCATGTTATACACCATGGCATTCTCAACTACAGGTCAAAGATTTCTTCGCAAGTATGTTCTTTTAGAACTTCGTATTCGTATTCAATTGTATATCTTTAAAGTCTTTATTTATCATTTCCATCAGAAATAACTGGATTTTTCAATGGTGAAAGAATTACCAAAACCGGCTGAGTCGTTTTTAAGGCTGCCCTACACATATACGACACATACGCATTCAAACACTTTAATATTAATATAGATTTAACAATCATTTGCCTGTATACATGCACCGCTACTTCTGAAACTAGTTTTAGCGATACAGTAGTAGCCCATGAAGCAAGGCAAATTCAGTCAAGCTCTAACTTTTCAACTTGTTAACAAAGTTACAGCACTTAAAAAACAATCTTTTTCGACTACTCGATAGAACTGATTACTGGAATTTTGGGTATGCTGTTGAAAATGCAGGGAAAATATCTACACACAAAAATATAAATATTCTTTGAAACAACATATTTGTTATTTTAAACGACGCAGGAAGAACCAGAAAGTGTTACATAAACAATGAAAACAAATGGAAATTAACCATTCTTCCACACCAGCCGCACGTAGGCTAAGATTTGAACGGGTAGAGTCAGATTGAAAAATTCAATGCTATAGCCGGGATTTGAACCACGGATCTCCCGGTCTCTGTCCGGTTGCTTAATGTCATTCTAGCATGTTTCCATGGTAGCTTATACCATGGCAATATGCTAGAATGACATTAAAATTCTCCAAATGACCCGTATGTCCCCGGTAAACCACTAGTTCTCATATACGATGACATAAGCACCTTTTATGGCGACTTACTATGCTGTAAGTATTTAAGTTCAAAGTTACTATTAGGTTAATTGATGGGATTTGAACCACGGAGAATCTTAGACTACACACGGCTAATGTGGAAGAATTACTCATTTTCATCAATTAACCTAATAGTGGTGTAACTATGAAGTCTGGGACTGAAGTATTTACAGCATATAGAGTCGCCACAAAAGGTGCGTATCTCATATATGAGAGCATCTAATGGTTTATCGGGAAAAATACGAGTCAGAGAATTTAATGTCATACTGGCAAGTTGGCCATGGTAGCTCAATGGTTAAGAACAATCGGAAGGAGACCGGTTCAAGTCCCGGCCATGACATTAAATTTTTCAGTCTGACTCTACCTATTGAAATGTTAACAAATGCTACGCTACTCATTTACGTAAAGTGTACCTACCGACAGCTTATACATAGCTGTATCCTTATCCGTTTGTTATCTACGAATGTAATTTTTGACAAATAGGTAATTGTTTATTCTTAGATTGTTATACTGGAAAAAAAAAGTGTCACAGAAAGGAAACTAAAATATTTTATATTAGTCTTTATTAGAGGCGTTTGCAACAGTTGGGATATTTTATATTAGTCTTTATTAGAGGCGTTTGCAACAGTTGGGATTTTAGATACACAAGAGTTGGAAGTCACTTACGGATACATTTAAAATCATACAAAATTAAAGAGTGGTTCACTCGTATATGGAAAGTCACCAAAAGTCAAGGAGTTTTGAGATTTGTTCTTTAAATGTCCAAAACATTTAACAATGTGAGGGCACAATATGTTGCAAACACACTTGAAATGATTTAACCCTTTCAGAACCACGCGTATAGTTTTAGATATTTATTTGGTTCTTTTTATGTTTCACTATGGAAAAAATACACAATACGCAAGCGTATGTATTACACTTTGATTATTATTAAGCTTTGTATATTTTATTTTATTTTGGTTTTATGGAGATAAGAAACGACCATAGGTTTTTAATGTTGGATATATTTATTTTCATTGCGAAAGATCCCATTCACGCTCACATTCACACTTATAATCTGTAGGGCATAGACAAAAAACCTAGTAAAAATTCCTTCGTTCGGCCAGAAATCGAATTTCGGACCTTTGGGTTGACAACCCAGAACGTTGACTATTCAACAAGGGACAGTCCTGTGTAACTTGCTTCTATTTCATGCTGTGTAAAAGGTGGTTCTTATAAAAACAAACCTAAAGTTGTTATAAAGTAAAAATTTTAAGAAGTGTTAATAAGTTCAAACCACTTTTAAAATGAAGCGGATTTTATTTCACCTTAAGCACTTTATAGAGTTAGCAATATTATTCTGCAAATGATAAAAAACAAACAACTTGAGTACAGCAAACATAGCATTTTCTCTTGAACTGTACATTGTTCAAACCTATTTGGACAATGTATTTTCTTTTGGAGGGCAATAAATCCTATCAAATTACAATAGGTACATTATTTACACCAGAAGCTGAAAAGAAGAGGATCCCTTTCTGCATGGACATGGAAACAGACCACTGATGCCAGAGCGAATAAAATTATAGGAAATGTGCTATGACTGGAAAGTTCAAAAAGATTTTGCGTTGATTGTCCCAGGAATCAGGATGTAGTTACGTAAGTAAAAGAGCATAAAAGAAAGATCATCTTCGTGATATAAAATAAGTGTAGCAATTGGTAATGCAAAACATTGGATTTTGTCAGGAACCTCATTCAGAATAGCCCAAGAAGTTTGACATCACGTGTTTCACAGATGAGGCACGTTTTCATCTGGCAGGAAACAACGTTTTCCAGAATAACAGTTATTTTTCTGTTTTACACCCTCATATGCAAAAGCACAGCTCTGGTTACAGTAACAGTATGATGGACCATGTTTAGTTTAAGAATTCATTAATGATCTTTTTCCTTATAATGTTTTCCTTCTCCTGCTTACAAAATATATACTTACAGAATTTATCGAACAACTCGACGGTATAAAATTGTGTTTACAGTAAGGTGCCCCATTGCCAATATGAAATGAGTAGGCTTCGAACATGACAACTTCTATTATACTGGTACTTGTTTATAAGCAAGCGAGAGGAGAGAGGCACCATTCATGGGGCACTGATGAGTTTGTAAATGGCGGGAGTGCCTGCGGAGAGGGAAGCTACACTGAAATCCTGTGCGCACATAGCTATTTTCCAGTCTAAGTGCAAGGAAACAGCAACCATGTCCGAAATCTAGGAATGAGTCACTGATGACAACTTATAGTTATGTCGACAACCGAGCATTTCTATTGGTTTGTGCTAACGCCATCAAATGAGTTATATGAATACCATCTGGTTTTGAACGCCCCTTTTTAACCAGGATTTAAAATCCAGAAGAAAGGATATCCGGTTTTCTTACTTCTAAGAACACACTAAAAAGAAGACAAATTTAGAGAACCCATCTTGTACTCAGAGAGAGAGAGAGAGAGAGAGAGAGAGAGAGAGAGAGAGAGAGAGAGAGAGAGAGAGAGAGAGAGAGAGAGAGAGAGAGAGAGAGAGAGATACAGAGAGAGATTATAGAGCACTGTAATATGAAATTATATTTTATGGGCAGCTGAGAATAATAAAGTATAGCAACATTTTAAGGAAAAACTGATATAGACCGTGAAGTTTTTAAGCAGTCATTCACGAGATAGATAATGCACCTAAGTAAAATAATAATAAAAAAAAAAATATATATATATATATATGAAATACGCCGTCCCTATACTTTTATTTCCAACACCGGGACATTCACTGCAAACTCTTATAGTGTACTATTCAATTTAAAATAGTATATGCTGCATTGTTATTTTCTGGATTATAGTGTAACTAGCTTACAAATACCAATAGGTATCTTATTGCTTGCAGGAAGCCAACAATATTCTAGTAACCAGGTACCATCTATTGTTATTCAATTACTAAATAGGCTGTTCTGTAGTTTAAATAGTTAAGTTCTAAACTAACGAGCTACTGGTTCAGAATTGCATTTCAATCTCGGCCCATAGTGCAGCTCTGGGAAGGATTTTCTTCGTGTGTACCTATAACGCTAATGGCAGATAATGCAAACTTGGCTTAGTGCTAATCGAAGATCATCGAGAGACGTTTGACAACAGTACAAGTTTGAGGTAAAAGCATAATAATATCGCATCGAATGAAAACTGTCCATGCAATTATATTTTACTGTTGTAAAAACATGGACGGTGATAAAAGAAAGATATTCCGCAAAGTGAATTTTAAAAACAAATAGAGGAACATGTTAAATGATCAAGCAACAAATGAGACCAAACAAATAAAACGATATCACTGCTAACAGAAAAATGTTTGGAGAGAAATTGCTCACAATTTAATTTCAAGATATTGGAAGACACTCAGATTGCATTAGGAAAATAATAATAATAATAATAATAATAATAATAATAATAATAATAATAATAATAATAATAATAATAATAATAATAATAATAATAATAATAATAATAATAATAATAATAATAGCAAGTGCATATAAGGGTGAAAAATACAAAGCAGCAGATATCTTCCTTGGATGAAACGGAACCAAATTGTGATTTGATCTTAGATCAATATAATCTTGGATTAACCTTTATACAGCCGAATTTCGAAGCTCAGCTTGAACAACGATCAACTGTTTATGCAATCGGCCATAAATGTATTCACCGCCTTAATACGTAATAGGAAATATAAAAAAGTATAAAAGTACAATATAAAAAGTAATATAAAATCAGTCATAAATTATGCATTAAATCACCACTGTGTACAATGTCTAACTATGCAAATCAAGTGTAAATATTACACCAAGTTTTCAGTTAAGTCCCCTTCCCTAATCCTGTTGCCTTCAAAACCTGCAATAAAAACTTCAGTGATCCCTGAAACAGTTATAGGCCGAAAAAGCACGAGATTTGGGTAAGCCAGGGCGAAATAAGTCCTAAAATCATAGGAACAGCTAGAGAACAGAATCGCGATGAAACTTAAAAACATTAATGGTGCGACTTCAGAAATCACGAAAAATAAGCGTCACAATCAAATGTGTCCAGCAGTGGATAGCAGTCACTCCCAGCATCTTTGATGATTTCGCTCGCTTAACTGAATTATAAAACACTTGTTTCAGTTAAATAAGAATCATATTGCTCGATAGGTATTAACAAAGCAACACGGCCAGTACGTTCTTTTCCTTATTATTTATCTGGCGGTAGCCAGAGGCGCTTGTTGGAGTTCTCTCTCCACTTCTGTACCTGCTGACCTATATTGCGAGTTGCAAGGAGATAGAGTGCATAACCCACGTGTTTGTACAACTTTCACTTTCCCAACCAGTCTTCCTTATGTAACTTCAGTATTCCAGAAAAAAAGCCTTGGTTTTATTTATGAAATTAATGGAAACTTCTCGACTGTAAATTCGCTCTAACCGCATAATACGAACAAACCTGACTATATTACCAGCAACAAACGAGAAATGTTCTTCAATGAGGACGATTTGCCACAATACAAACATTTTCTGGTCAGGTGTTTTAAGTTCTGTGTTTGCCATACTATCAACGAAGCCATGGGCGTAACTTTAGGACACGGTTTTGGAAAGGCAAAGTAAATCAAACTCTCATAACGAAACGCATATACAATATGTTTAAAAGCAGATTCTCGTCACTTTAAAGGGTGTGAAGCTAACTGAAAGAGTGAGACTCAAAAGCAAAATTATATCACGATGCCCAAAGTTTAGGAAAGAGAAAAGAGTAAAGGCAAATTATCTTTGAACTTTACAGGAAAACAGCAATTAAGAGTCTTAGTATTAGTTAAACGCAGTATCCTCTGCTTATTTCTCAGAACAAGAATTTCCATATGATGTCAGAGTTACTGCCCCAAGATCATGGGATATTTGTTTAAGTCTTATTAATACTTAGAAGAATAACACGCTGGTACATGTTTCAAAACAGTTTATTGCTATCAAACACTGGGAATATAAATATTACAATGATGTTCATCAAGATAATTTACTAGCTTTAAAACTGAGAAGCAGAAAGAAGTAATATATTAACATAGCTGAACAATCTGGCCTGTTTTCCTTCAACTACATAAACTTAAATAGGCTTATTCTTTTGAATCATTGCATACAAGGAGATACGCAGTTATTTACTTACAATAATGAAAAAAGATGAAAGGTTAACTTTGAATAGTTCGGCCTGCCTTCCTCTTAAAACACTCAGCGAAGTCCTGAATCATCATTGTAGATCAGCGCAATGCTGTGCCATAGAATTCCTAGTCATTAAGAATTATTGCACTATCTTGGGCACGTCCAAGTTTCTTCTGGTTGATGATAATCTGGTGCTCGCAGGCAGAGGCTGTTGGCGGCATTAGGTCTCCACGTGTTACAAAAAATATAACTGGTTAATCCACCAGTTGTCCTAAATGTTTCAGCAAATACTTTGTCGGTTTTTTCCTTACGTGAGTTGTCCACATTATCTAATTTCCATAATGGAAAATTCGCCCGATTGTAAAATCATGTGCTTCTTGAATAGAGGCCAGTGACCTACCTTGCCAATAACATAGCGTAACACTAAACTGCTATAGAACATAAGTTTACTTGATTTTCCGATCTGTTTCGAGCAACAAAGGTTATTATTAATTATTATTATTATTATTATTATTATTATTATTATTATTATTATTATTATTATTATTATTATTATTATTATTATTATTATTATTATTATTATTATATTATTATTATTATTATTAATTCAAAACAATGCCAACAATTTCCTAGAATTTCGTCCTGAGGAAGTCCTTTAACATGCCAGTAAATTTACTGACATGGTGCTGGTGGTATATCGACAAGTATCTAAATAAACACTACCTGCAAACACTGCATACCATCTGTTGAGAGATCTGCTTGTAGAAGTGCAAGCTTTGTACAATTCCGGCGCTGCTTGAAAGCTGTATCGCTAAATTTCCTACGAGAACAATTTTATTGCAAATATGTGTAGATATTAAATGTATTACTTAACAATTAAAGCGGAAGTAAGGCTTTCTTTGCTTCCGTGGAATAAACAGCCCTAAATAGAGCGGGTCACCATTGCTCCAATTTCATTATCTGCGTTTCGACACATCTGACTTTAAAAAGCTGACCTCTTTCCAGCATTTTGGATGATCTCATGCTGTAAGGGTTTGTATATTCGAGCATGACGAGGTGAAGTTCTCATCACAAAGGCAAAGTTTCTGGCACTGGCATAAAGTTATGACTGCGGAAAGGAAAATACTGATGAACTACCGCAAACTGGCCAGACTCCAAAGCAATCACATAAGTGTATTACGAATTTGCCCTTTATGGGCATCAATGATGAACGACATTTCATCTCAGCTGGAATGCAGGTAATTCATAAAATCATATATGAAGTTAACAGTTCTGCTATATCAAGTGTATACAGCGTGCAATGACGTAAGTCTTCGTTTATGAATGAGTTCAGCCGTTGCAGCTCTTAGATTAGGCTATATAACAGGTCGTACAGGCTTGAACGCCTCAGCTCAACATTTTATCAATATCCTAATCTTTGTTATTAACCTATCTTCATGCTTCTCAAGTAGAATAAGATTTTCAGGGGTGGTATTGAGGCAACTTCAACGGGTGTTGGAAAAAAACTCTCAGATGCCTTTTTCTTCTGTAAACCATAGTTTCGTATATTTCTTTTCTTCTTGGCAAAAGCAACAAATATTCACATGACCTTTACCCATCTTTGAGAGATGGTCTCTAAGAGGACAATGCCTAGTAAGCAGACAGATTCTCAAGCCCGTTTGCTGAAATGAGAATCTCTTTAGATGTTTCAGTTGGCAACACCACCTATTTCCCTTTTCCTCACATGAGTATGCTTCCATTTCGGGGATGACAAATTTATAATTAAACTTTTCCTTAAACAATTGTAAATAATATTCGTAATTAATGATGTTTAAGTTATCGGTGATTCTATAGGGAAAGTTAATGCATTCTCTTACATGTTAAACAAATCCCCGTCTGTGGATTGTAGCCAAGATCTTAAGCCTTGAATTTAATTCACCGAGAAAACCAACGATAAAAAAGTTGATTAAAATATTATGAAATAAGCATATTGCAATATATAATGCTAGTGAGGAAAAAGTTATCCAGAGGCAAGTCTTGGAAATTTAATTACAACAGTTCGTTTTAATATGCAATACTTTGAGTACAGTTTTATAATTACGTCTCGTTATCATGGATTAGATGCGAACCTTACCATTAGTAGGGACAGACCGAAAGAAAAGAAAATCATCTGTAACACCTAACAATTTTCTGTTGCCGTTGACTTGTAGGATAAAATTATTCCAACTGCGGTATTTAGGCATTCGGGACCTGATAAATAGTTTCAGAAGATAAAAGCGTTGCTTTACTATCTGTGCCTTCGATGCCGGACTAAGACAAACTATTTCAATGGTTGTCTAACTTTCGCTGATAGTTTACTATTAGTTGTGCCAAGAAGTGTACATAGGAACTGCTACAAACCTTTAACTGGAAAGAAAAACTAATTGTGTACTTCAAATCCGTTTAAATACATGAAGAATAACAAGAATTTGTAAGTAGAAATTTGGTATATATTACAACTATTCCTACAAATCCATAAAAATGGCGCGAAGCTGTTCTAAGCGTTCAAGGTTTGACCCCAGTTCTTAGTTTATCTAACGCTAACATTTTAATAGTTTCTCACAACTTCTGCGTAGGGACAGACATTGTTTACTTTCAATTAATCACAACCAAAATAAAGACTAGATGGCTAACTAGTTTTTATAGCACTGTTACATCAAGGATACTTTAGGACGGTCATTAAGGTTGTTATTAAAGGTAGGTAGGACATTATATTTGTTCCTGAAATACGCACTGCAACACTTAATTATGGCACTAGCCGTAGTTTTTCCCTCTGACATTTCGAGGACACGACACAACAAAAGGAACAAAACATACACATTGCGACGTCATATGTCTTATTTTGGCAAAGTGTAATTTCCCTAAATCATTTTATTAAAACCGTAAAAGGTAAACTATTGCTTTCAGCAAAAAAGGAAACAAAGCCTAATTTGAGAAGTTATGGATTGTTACTATGTATATATTGCTACGTCAATATTTAAGATGCCATTTTAATGGGAAATCTGACTGAAAACTCACTAAATTTGAACTAAAATAGAATATTGGTACTTGTTAAAGTGGAATTATTTTCCCCAACTAAGAAGGTTATTCTCATTTAGCCTCTGTAATTCTTAAACGTCCGAGCAGCAGCATTAATGTTTGGCACGGATAAACTCTAAGAAACAAAATTTTCGCTTCTTTTTACATGTACAACGCCTTGAGATATACTTTCACACTAGCCGCGTGCAGAATTACGGTTTGAAAAAGTAGACCAGAGATCTGTGGTTCAAATCCCAGTTTGATATATAATTTTTAGTCTGACTACCTTTCCAATGGAAAATTGCTGTTTTTAAACATTTTTTACATTATGTACTTGATGCCCTGAAAGCAGCACATCTGTTTTATTGGTTTAATCCACTCGTTTTGCGACGTGCACAAAGAAAGCGCTGGAATCTAAAAATACCTCAAATGTTGCAAGGTGATGGATGCATTGAGTTGTACCACGGTCTCTGAACAAACATGATGGAGAAAGTGCCAGAACACTCGATCATGTAAGAGGCACAAAGCGAGGTCGCGAGGCGTTTTTGTTTTCTTCATTACAACAGCAATTTGCTTTGTTCACACCTAGCATTATCAAATATGTCAACATTTAGCAATTTCAACTCATAGCATACGCTAACCAAATTTGGAAGAAATCTTGGCTCGTTCTGCAACATGTGCTGTGCGAGTAGCAACTTCCTGGAAGTTCTATGCTTTATTTGCATCAAACACGTCTTATGTAACCACAAAATTAACAAGGTGCTAGCTAATGGAATATAATACTTGTTCTCGGTTCTTCGATATACCATGTTTACCATCATTCAGGTGAATGGAACAAGTTTCAAATGGTATTGGGCTGAGTAACATGCTCCAGTAACTATGCACTCCCTATGAGTAGAAAAGGGATAAAGGGATTGTTTTCTTTTTTTTTCTTTTCTAATTTTAAATTAAAATTGGTGTACCTCATAAGAGTAAACAAATAAATGAATTAGCAACAGCTCAAATTTCTAAGCGAATTTTTTTCCGAGATAATGACGTATCCTTAGTTATTTGTTTCCAATCAGGAGATTCAAAACAAAATGGAAAATTAAAGATTTGGTCAAGCACTTAATCTTAAAAATTTGAGGTTACTCTTAAAAACTTTCTGTACTTTCTTCGTTAACCTCCGTATATTAACCAAATAACGTTTAAAAATCGTTTTTTTTTTTTTTTGAACATTTTGTTGTAGATACAAGAAAGATATAGGAGACTGAAGAATTGCCAGGCTTAAAAAAAAGGCTTCAAAGCGGGCTTCAAATTCATATTCCTTGCATGACGAAACACTAAAGAATAATTTTAGTTCATCAAAAAGTTATGAACTAGATAACTGAAACTTCAAAATAATAACAATTACCTCAGCAAGGATTAACACAAGAAAACATTTCTGGTTATAACAGATTGTGTGTAGACTAAAAATACAGTGAGTGAATTGTTTCTTATATTATTCCAGAACGCTGAGTCTAAACCATTTTGTTTCAAGCCCAAATTAACCCGATTAGGTCTATGATAAATGTGGCCATAACGAATGAGTTGGCCACAAGTCCTGTCATTTTTTAAAGTGAAAGTTTAGCGTGCAAAACAAAATGTTATGGCAATGTGTTTTAAGCTATTCGGTAGAACATTATGTGTTCTACAAAATAGAATGTTTTATTGTTGTATGCTTATATACCGTTTGTTCTTTTTGGGGCAATAAAATGTAGTGCCGAGGGAGCAACAAAGAGCATTTTCGACACCTGCTTTTTGCATTTAATCGAGATGCCGAAGCCACAGATGCTGCTCGATCGAGACGCCACCTATGCGCATAATAATTTATAACTTTTCATAAATATCCAATCTCTCAATACAGTCTCCGTTGAACTGTATGTATTTGCGACATGTAAGCAGCCTTTTGAAACATTCCGGAATGACTTTTTTTATCTTTTTTTTTTTTTTTTTTTTTTTTTTAACTTATTGCACTCATTACTGGACATCATTGGTCCTCAAACTATTCGAAATGTTCTCCCTTCTTCCAATTCTCCCAAATTAGATGGAATTAATTCGGAAGAGAATGGCGTCTGACATCACCTAAAATCACGTCACCAACCTCTCCTCCGAAAAATTGACCTGTGTTGATGTGCAAGTTTTCTCCCCTCGCTTTTTATGCCTTTTGTGCAGTCTTTATATGATTATTAATGCTGTCCAAATACATCGCCATACTTCTGTGATCCTCTGCATTCTTGACACATTCCTCCTCTCCAGATACTATGTCTTTCGTCACTGTCGAGTGCCCATAAAGATACTGACAGCCTGGAGGAATGTGTTCGAATGCATTCGGACCACAACCCTTTATGCTGTCATTTACTCTTTCACCTGAAGTTAGATAACGTTGTAGCTACTGATGACGTGTCATTGTCAAACAAATTGTACAGATGGCGGGGGAAAATGTGTAAATCAACATGCACTCCTCGAAAAAGGGGAAATATTTGGAAAACAGCTGATGCCACGAAAACAAATAAACTGACATAGCCTTTACTTTACTGCGCTCTATACATTTTTTCCTAGAAGTTTTTAACTATTTCTTATTACTTTTCAGACATATGAAATGAATGACGAAACGGATATATGAGGCAACATTTATGATTTTATTACATCAAAGGTGCAATACTTTAGGAGTGTTTGATAAAAGAAGTACCTTTGAATGAATGTATCTATTTCCATTTTACACAATTCACAATATTTCATAATATTTCTACTGCCTACCTTATCTTAATTACAAATTTTAGTCCAGCTGTTCATTATCCCCTTGGTTACCTGGTTGCCTGGCTCCCTGACCTTTGGCTCACCTCGGGGTGCCTTCCCTCTACTTCATCCTTACTCTCTCCCTTCCAGGCCGCGCCGTGGTTCAGTGGTTAGACTGCTTGGCTCTCACCAAGGCGGCCCGGGTTCGATCCCAGGCGACCGCAAAGTGAGATTTGTGGTGGACAACACGGCGCTGGGGCGGGTTTTCTCCGGGATCTCCGGTTTCCCCCGCCATCTCATTCCACCGGTGTTCCATCTTCATCTCATGTATCATCAGTGTCACCGCCTGCGGTGCCGTATGTAGTAAAAGCGGGCGTTAAACACTACACATTTCATTTTCTCCCTTCCTTCTCTCCTCCCTTCTCTATTCTCTTCTGCTCCTCTATCTCCTACTCCATTTCGCTTTCATTTTTAAGAACTCCCCGATGCTCTTATTCTTCTTTTCCCCCTTTTCTGTCAGAATTCTCATGGCTACTTTTTTTTGTCCATTTTATCCCACGATAAAAGAAGTAATAAAAAACCGAAATATTCTCCACGTTAAAGATATCTTAAGCGAGCGAGACTCCCTTAAAAAAGACCCTACCTTAGAATACAACTTCGCAAATACGAAGTCTGGCATACGAATTTTCAGTTTTGAGTTAGGCTGCTACCTCTCTCATATAGCCTACACCCCTCTCCTAATTTTATTTTGGGGAGGAGTCAGAAACCTTAGAAAAGGTATGCCAATTTGTAAATGGACATGTAATTCATCTACGATCTTCTTCTACCACAGTGTTCACACTACGTGACACAGCTCTAAGAGAATAGAAGCTGCGCGGAGGGCAAGCAAACCGAAGAACAAAACGAGGGGATGAGTAAAACCTTGCGTCCCCTACCATTAGCACCACTGCCTTAGAACGTGTGTTTCGGTTCAAGCCCAGATATTCGTTTTAGGCGGAGTAAGTACAACTGTCCCTCTTCCTAACATAGGAAAAGCTATATACAAAGATGGAACTTATATTAAGGGAACTGGATATGACAGATTATGAAAAATACCGTTTTAAATGTTACCGCCAAAAAACACCTACTCTTTCTTACTTTAAGAAAATATAAATTTGTATTGTACCGCCTGTGCAATTAGCAACAAAAATAGTACACCCATTTCTGATACAGAATTAAGTAGATTTTTCTAAGGGTTATCATTGAAAACAACTTAACGCTAATAAGGTAACTCCTTAGGCAGTACTAATAACGGGATATTTATTTTGCATATTATACTGCTTGTTTATTAGTATAATGTATTTTAAAGGTTATACGTTCATTAGAGTTTTACAGAAAATAAGTATGAGTCTATTTCAAGATAGTTCTGAAAATAAATCAGCTCAAGGATTTAACAACTAGGAAGCATGAAAAATATATAGCATTAATCACTAAAACAGTAACTTCAGCAAACATTTCACTGAAATGCAATTATACAGGTATGCTACAATCTAAGGAAGTTGTTATATTGACTTATTAATCGGTTCTCTAAAAGGTTACTTTATACCGGTATTCGGACAAAATAACGGCTTTTTAATTTTTTTCATAGAATAAAAAAATATTAGAGAATCCGAATTAAATTGCGGTTTTTTCTTCTATTTGAATGTCCCAATGCGAAATTTAAATGAAAGTGCATAAAGATGTACAAATAATATCAATCTTGTTTTCTTACGTTTCTGCCACTTAAAAATGCTTCCCATTAAATAATTTGTGTTGAATTTCTTGCAGATTTGCAGTACGCATTCTATTAAAATTAATAATATCTAAATAGACATTTATGGATATCGAATATATTCATATATTTATGGATATGAATTTACGCTCTTAAAGTTTAACACTTATAAAACTGCTTTTTAAACAGTTAAAATTGTTACATATTTTATCATTTTTTTCTATGAAAAGTGCAAATGTTACACAAGACAACCTTGGTTTTAAACTATAATCGAGGAAAATAAGCAAAATAAAAAAGTACTTTCAAACTTTTATTGCGTGAAGCATTTTACATAAGGCACATTTTAATTTATAGAGAGTTGTTTTCTTAAAGTTAGGTAGGTACACAGGATTATGAAAATTATTTTATAAAACTGTAATAAGTGTTTTCGCTAAATTGGTCGATATGTATAGAAATTGGTCATTTCAATAGAGAGTATATTTAAATAACGAAAACTACTACTTTTGCAAGATGAATAAATAATATGTGCAGTTATGAAAGAATTTCCAGAAATCAGAGATAATAAAATCATAACGATACGTGAAAACATAATTATAGCGTTTTTTCCCGCTTATTATTAGGGGAAAAAACCAACCTATCAAGTAATCAAGTTATGATTGGCCGATATCCAAGTGCACTTAAGCGTTATTGATGTATATAACATGCGAATATAACTGTGATTAATTTAATTATAGCTATCATATACCGCTATAGAACTTCCTGATAAGAGAGGCCGATATTAACGTAGCCGGCTGTACTTAAGGCCTAGAAAATCAATTAGAAAATAATGAATAACATTCTTTATTGAAATGCACATTGACATTTTTATAATCAGTCTGTCTTCTACGTTTGCTTTTTAGGGAAGCAATTTATTTCAGTAAAAAATTCGACAGCTACCTATTTCACAGGCAACACACTTTTTTAATTACATCATAAACATGTGTGCCCGCCTCGTTAGCGTAGATTGTAGCATGTCTGCCTCACGTTCAAGAGGTCCCGAGTTCGAATCTCGGTCAGGGTGAGTTACCTGGATAAGGTTTTTCCGGGGTTTTCCCTTATCCTTCAAGACGAATGTCGGGTAACTCTAAGCTCCGTGTACCCTGGACTCATTTGAGCACCATTTCACCCAATTCATTCACCGTCCGATATAACTTAACGTTGGCGCGGACGTAAATTACAAAAAAATCCTAAACATGCGTGGCATGTATCTGTGTGTCTACGTGAACAGCATTAAGTCCAGAACGAAAACTCTGGCAATATCAAATTATTCAAGGTGAAGGTTTTCAAGAAAGTCTTCCCCTCCAAAAATACCCTTCTCATGAAAAATTTTACCTGCTTTTTAATTTATTTTTATTTTATTTTCTCAAATGTGACCAATAATTTTGATTTAAATATCACATGCTTAAGATATGTGCATGATAAATAAAATATACACTTTGAGATTTCTGAGAAAAGTCTGAACACCTCTCCATTCCGAATTGTTTTGTATAGTTGGCAAACTGCAATAACAAAATCGCACTTAAAAATGCCGAATTCTTTAAATATTACGATTTATGTCAAATAACATTTTTTATGGCATTAACATTTACGAGGTCTTCTGCTACTATTATTTTTTAAGCGTTTGAAGTTACGAGTGTAGCCAATTGAATGTGCCTTGAATTTTTTGCGATTAATCTGTGAAGTCTTCTAATTATTGTTAGAATTAAATTGGTGTATAACTGAAAAACACTGAATATACACAAAAAGTTACTACACCAAGAATGCAGATTTATTAAAATACATAATTAGTGTCAAATTTTTCGCAGCATTAGCAATTTCAAAATACGTATTCCATATTACACGTTCATACTTTCCTAAGCGTCTAATGGACATGCTTGAAAGTTTGCTATTAGGATATATATTACTCCGTTTGCATTGCAAAAGCTACTTACTTCGACTAAACACTTGATGTGATATATACTGTACGCTACAGTTGCAGATGTCCAATGCCACATTCTCAAGAGGGGCTTGAAATTTTTTAGTTTCATTTTTAAGCAGTAAGCAGACTACATATACACACCAACACAGGTTACTGCTGATGGGTTGGAAACACGTGACTATAATTATGACGTCGCAACCGCCTTCGTTTCATTTATTGGAAACCACTCCGAGGCAGAAATATATGAATAACGTAATATCTAATGGATAATTTTTCATCGATAGAAAAATTAGTGTGAATTTATTAAGTTTATTACTCATGTTTATTTGAGAAAATACTGGGGGAGATCAAGAGCCTTTAGTGTCAATCCAGTTCTCAATTAAGATTCAATTTTAAGCCTTTAAGGTATCTAATTTGGACCTAAAACTTCGCAATTCTGAGCTGGTAGTCGCTGAATGACACGAAGTTTAGAAAATTCACAACTGTAACGGGAAACAAAACTGTAGCCAAAAATAATCACGTAATATTCTATTTTGGTTGAGTCACGGCTATGTAATGGGCTGCCCTGAAGTACTGGGACTGATTTTTCGGCCAATATGAAGAGGTGGAGGAAGGTCTCTGTGGGCCGGATCTATGATAGGGATACCACGAAGCTAGCATATTCGGCTAAGTTGTCTACGAGACTTTGAAGCGCCTGAAGTGAAAATGTGTAGAGGAAACAAATCACTGAGCAGCGTTATTTCAAATTTTGCGACAGTCTGAACAAATTTGCTACGAATACTTTTGATATGGTTCGTGAAGCTTATAAGAAATCCGCCCAGGACGCATATTTTTGAGTGGTATAACAAATTCAAAATGGTCCAGAAGACATTGAAGGCGAATAACACTGAATGGTCGATGCCGACGCGAACTGTTAAAAAGGTAGCTTAAGTTTCGAGGAGTCAGAAAGGAGGGTTGCTGATAACCTGAATCCTCCATCACGACAATGTCTCCAATCAGACGTCAATAACTGCAACGTTACCCCACCCACCCCCGACTTCTTTTTGTTCCCTTGGAGCAAAAGGAACCCGAAAGAACAGCATTTCAAGAACATCGAGGCACAAGTGGCTTCAGTCGGGTGCCCGAATATCGCTTTGTTTGCAAATTTACAGAATTATAAAGACAGTAAAAAATGGCGGCAGCGGTTTCAATTATTTCATTTTTTTATTCATCCAATTTAACATATACATGTTGTGGATTCGTCAGTATTTTAAACAGTTAATTATAATATTGTGAGAGTTAATAATAGCGTTAACAAATAGTAATTAAAAATTTATATTGTACATGTAGATTAAATTTATATATTGTTAAATACAAGTGAATACTTCAGTAATGCAAAAACTCATCAGTTCAGTAATAACATTTTTCAATTAAAAATTGCTTGAGATGTTTTATGAAGGGTGGAAAGGAATTTATATTTTTTATTTTAATAGGTAATTTGTTGTAAAATTTAATGCTTCTATAGTAGAAACAATTTTCAAAAAATTGTTTGTTATGTGGGGTTATATGTTTATCTCTTGTGTTATGACAGTGAATTTCAGAATTTATGGTAAAATCCTTTATGTGTGTTTGCATTAATACAATTGTTTCATATAAATATATACAGGGCAAAGGCAAAATGTTTAGTTCTTTAAAGAATGGTTTGCAGCTGACAACAGAAGGTAAATTGAGAATAATTCTAATGACCCATTTCTGTAATTTGAATATTTTAATAGCTTCACTATTATTTCCCCACAAGGATATTCCATATGAAATTAATGAGTGAAATTTGGAGTTTGTTGACGTAGGAGGATCATATTATGAAGAATATTACCTGACACACAGTGCACTGAATAAATATATTGTTATGACTTCAGTTCTGATACTTATTGGACAAACGAAGTGTGTCACCTTGCCAAAAAGAGCGAAACTTTGTACTTAACAAGCCTTACGTCAGCCAGATAACTAGAGTACATGGCATCTTAATTACTTTCCCCAAAGGCAAGGTCTAATGTGGCGCGAAATCACAATATTCAAATATCTTGCTTCTTATGGGTTCTTTAAACAAAATTTTACCAGAGATTAAAGTATGAGCTTCTGACCACCGGTAATTTGCCAAATTGACATCACACATACAAAGTTTTTGTCAGTGCTATTTAACTGTACTTATTCACTAAATAATGTCCGGGTAATAAGTGAAACTGAGACAGATTCGTTTATTATATTGCATCATCTCGTATTTCTAAGTTCTGTTTACTCTGCAATTTGCACTGGTTTACTTTACATTTTATAAGTAAGACAGTTCTAACATTCGTACGTTCGTTACCATGTCCACTTAATTGTGAGTTGTGCTTTTACATTTGTTTCACTTTATTATACTATATTTTATTGGCATTCGTAAGCAATTTACATACCAGTTTTAACGAACATGTAAAACAGGTAAAAATTCAGCTTTCTCATGAGGAGCAATAACGTCTATACTTGTGCAAAAATCCGAAGGTCAACCTGAGAAAAAAGAACACTCGGTTCTGAATGTGCAATGTAATGCACTTGGAAGAGTAACAGAACTGAGGCAGCAACACCTGAGAAACAATACGGAACTTAAGTCACGTGCCCACTGCCACCTACACCAACGCAGAACAAATGCGGAGTATAGAACACGGATTTTGTTCATTGTGATTAGAATTTGATAAGCAAAACTTCTTTACCTTAATAAATCCGAAACTGTCTATTATCAGTGAAATTAACAAACATGGACACCTTAAATCCAAAATCCAGTTTTTTAATGTTAGTTGATGGAACGCACACGCTGCTCTTTCACCGAAACAATCATAATAAAACTTGGTATGTTGTATCACTTAGAGAACCGGCTATATGGCATATTGTAATTAATAAGTTCGAAATTTGACCCCGGTGTGCCCTGCGGTCAAGTGGAGCTGCAAGTAAAAGGTTAACAAAACTAACAACGTGCAGTCACAGACAGTACCTCTTATTGGAAGGAGGTATTTGTTATCATTGTATACCAGTCACGTAAGCACTTCAGGTCTCAACTTCCGAAGCCTAAAGTAAAATTACTTTTCCCAAATTAAGTGGGTTTTAATCGGACGCATAATCAGAAAGCCGAAATATCCTGTCTTTTTTTCCAGAAACATTGTGCAACAAAAATGTATAGTCTAGATGATTTTGACGAGTTGTGTTAGAGAGATGGACAGAAACCGAGAAAGAATAGTATCTATAATGTAAGAATGAGAGTTGAGAGAGGTAGAGGAAGGATGAGGACCAGAAGGAGAATTTTTATATATACTGAAAGCAAGAATTGAAAGGGGAAGACTGATAGAGAAAAAGAAATGCAACAATTGCGTAATTAACATAATAAATACAAATCAGTAACATTAAAGAACATGCAAATCAGGGATGTCGAAGTAAACTGAAAGTATAACTGTAATACATATACCAGCACTTGCAGAGGGAATAACGCTCATATCTGAGATGATGTGAGCCTGGTTTCACTTAACGTCAAGACTTGTTCTAGGATACCATTTTTTGTACGCTCAAGGTTGTTTATGTAATGTGCAGAGGTTCAGATGCATCATCAACTAAATTGAGATATAAATAGCGCATATGAAAAAACACTGACGTGAATAAAGCTTGTGTTCAATATACTATAGTTTTTATTAAAGTGCGGTGCGATGCGTTTAGGTGGGAATAACCGAAGTATAGGACTTCGAGACAATTCGTGCATTGCATTTGGGCTTGGCGTAAACTTTTTACATGCCGTAAGGTTATGTTACGCCAAAATGTTCCCTCTCATTTCATACAGACCTGGGGCAGCCAGAAAGAAAACTCCTGCTATTTAAAAAAAATAGTTGCTGTTTAGCTTAAGTTTAGCTTTGTTATTCGGTCGAGATAGTCTTCCATTTCCGTCCTTATATACCTTACTACGTACTTTAGCTTGGTAACCACAGCTTTCCATCCCTATATCTTTAAGCTTTCTATTAGTTTATGCTTCCCGTTATACTTGATAGGTAAGTTAAATCTAAAAGACTTAGGTCCAATTTTAATCCCAACAGAACGCAAAATTGTGTTACTCCCTCCCATAATTCTATACAGTTTTCCATTGTTTTAGAAACTATAAAATTGAATAACTGGTACGTAGTAGTCCAATGTATGTGAACAGCATACAGCTGAAGCGCTTAAGCGAAAATGAAAACGTTCCGTCTCAAAACGTGATTTTACATTGTAATAACTTCATATTTTTCAGTCGGTAGAACACCTGCCTACCGTGCTAGGGGTCCCGGGTTCGATTCCCGGCGGTGGGGGTGGGGATTTTTCTCTGACCAAGATAATTCCCCATCTTCCCCAGAGTCTGGAAGTATGAATGAGAGTGTGAATGTGTGCGTGATGTAATGATAAATAAACCCAAAGATGACGAGTTAACACCTTCAGTATGTTCCAAAGGAGAACGGCCGCCGATATGACCATAGTAGTTAAATGGAACAAGAAAAAAAAAAAAAAAACCTTCAGATTTTCTGAACACGTTAAGGTTTATTGCTGAACTGACAAAACCAAATCGATTAATTTCAAATCACATTGAATTCTGTCCATCGCTTAACTGAACAATGATTCTGTCTAGACCTTTTGGAATTTTAACAAGATATTTAAGGTGAGCTCGATACACAATGTACTAACCTCTATTTGTGCATTAAATTACCAGATAACCCATGTGTGACTGTTTAGATCTTCAACTTGTTAGGTCAGTAAAATAGTTTCTCTTCAGCTTTTCCTATGGAAAGACGAATGTCGGGTAACTCTAAGCTCCATGGACCCCGGACGCATTGAGCATCATTTCACCCATTTCATTCATCGTCCGATATGACTAAATGTTGGAGGAGTAAATTAAAAAAAAATCCTATTAACTTGCAAAGAGATTCCTTCATTTGTTATTGGCTGATGATTGTGCTTTCCAGACACACTAACCATTTATTTGACTCAGTATTAGTTATTGGTGCACGAAATGTTCACTTGTCGACACTTCAACTCGTCACGTTTACTCAGTTTGAAACTTTCACATACAACGCACACGTTTTCCCGTTTTGCACATGAAATGCAGTCTATAGAAAAGTCCATCTATAAATTATTGCGCTAGCATTCCTAAATCGACTCCTATCCCACGCGCAGTGTTTTTTTTTTTTTTTTCAAGTACAAATGACTTGTTTTAAACTGTTACACCCGTTCATTAGTAGCTTTCCAAAAATTTCTGGCAGAAATTCAGATAAATATTTGAAGTCCTTTAACTCTAATTTCTACTTTTCCAAAAACAGACACGATAGCTGGATTTCAGTCACTTAAATGTGTGGCCAACAAAGAGGCATGCGTATTCCTTTCGTACTGGTTGAATTTAACACGTCGTAGGGTATTCCTTACAAACGATTACTTCTAGTAGGCCAATTTAATATTCCAAATTACTTACCTCGTGCAGACAGGCTCAATTATAGCTCATTTTTCAAGCAGTCTTTTCTAAATATATTTATTAAAATTTGACACTGATTCAGTTCATTCCATAAATTTTCGATTGCAGTCTGTCGGGACGCAAGCATGACTTTTGGATAATTATATAACTATTCCCATGCAATATATGCACAGTGCTTGGCTCATTTTCTTGCATAATTTAAAAGTATTTATTCCTAATTTCTCCTCACACTGGTGAATATTTTTTCTGGAAATGTTGAGATACTGATATCTGTCCTGGTATTTTCAATGAAAACCAATCTTCCACGACATCTGCTAATAACTCCATTGCCATTTTTGCGTTTTACGGCAGAGTGTAAATTCCTTCTGTACAACTTATGGAATATTGGGCTTGCATCTTTCTGTGTGAAATACATAAGAGGGAATTTCACCAACAAAAATTACAATACCATTCTTGATCACTTTTACAGACAACTATAACTACTTTGTTTTGCCAGTTTGTTACATAAAGTTTTTTTTTTTTCTTTTTCTTCAATGGCTGCTCTTTCTTTTTAGCCTTCCCTTCTAATAACCTTACGTTTCTGACTGTATATCTTTACAAGTTGTCAGTATAGTTCGGTCGCCTGTTTTTAAGCGCTTAGTTTAGGATTAATGATTACCTTTCGCATAAGCATTCTCTTCTGTGTCTAACCTTCTGTAGAACGTCCTGATTGTACGCATTGTCTTCTATATATATATCGTCGGATGATGTTTCTAATAGCACCCTGTGACAAATTCGCCTAATAAGATATTTCCTTATTGCTAAAACACTTAACATGATGAAAAATCACAAACTGTCACTGTTCAATGCTCTGTTGACTTCTATATCCCATTTACTTTTCAGTATATCACTAAAGCCTAAAAGCACAGGTTTTCACTCATGTTAATGGGGTGCGAGTCTCTCCTTTTTATACCTATCTAACCGGACGAAATAAGCATAACTAGAGTGGTGGATATTATATGTAGAGATATACGTATATCTCGTTTTGGCGTCAAACGGTATTTGAGAATGACTATCTTTGTTACAAAATTCCCAAATGGCTGGTTCTGTTTAATACTTTACTTTCACGTTACATTCAACTTGAACATTATTGAATGCCAACACAACATTTCAAACACCTGTATTACGAGTACATAGGACAATCTTATGTCTGGAGTAAGACTGTTCAATAGCCCAGAGCCTACAATGGATCAAAATTCTAAATTTAATGACACCGGCAGTGAAAGCCTACAGTGTTTTGAAGTATAAATATTTTAAAATGCAAACCAGTAACAACATATAAACTGGAAATGCTTAGCCGCATAACACCTGTGTGTAGGTGATCGATTTAAAGCATAACTGTACGCAGTAATTTTAGACTAATAAAAAAATTATCACAGAGGCTCTTACAGATTAAGTAGCAGCCACGACATTCCACAAGAAAGATACTAGCTTTTGTTGACGCATCAGCGATTACTTTTTACGATACGAGGTATGATTCCTTACACTTCAGAGGTGGCACACGAGCACATCATTTCAAAAAGGGACATAGTTTTCCATTAAATGAAACTGTAAATACATTAATTTATGATGATGTTTAGTTCAATTATGAATTCAGTTTTCTGTATCTTCTTATTTTAACTGATGGCGTTTTTATTCGCAGAACTCTAGGTTTTGCTCACGTAGGTTTCGTAAGTTGCTACACTTTCACATTCACTCCTACATTCTTACTTCCAGACTAACTGGAGGACAGCGCCGCCCAGGGCGGGGTGAACTTCGCGACGTCTGGACTGAGATGCCAGAAGGGTTGAATACTCGATCATAGAGGCAGTCCTTTGTGCTGCTTATAATTGTTCTCCCAAAGCTAATGTCATCTCTTAAACATTTGTAATTCCATTTTTTTCTTCCAAAAATATCCTTAGAAAAACAGCACTGCATATCTTAATAAACAAGAGTATCGATAATGCGAAACTTTGTAATTCACATTCGAACCATACGCTAAGAATATTTTCAAGAAATTCTTGCTACTCCAAACCAAAGTTTTTATTTTTATTTTAATGTAATGAAACCTTTCTAACAACTTTGCTTAGAATATCGTGTGTCTAATATACTAATAGGAAAATAAAATGTTTTTTCATTGTATTATTTTTCTGAACTTTTTATCATAGTAGCATAGACCCCTGCTATTGTCCTTCCTACAAAAAAAGGAAAAGTTCATAAACATACAGAGATCTTTACCCCTCCGTAGCATTGACGTTTTCAAAATATTCAAGTACTTACAATATCTAACGGACATGCACGAAAGTTTGTGTTCTTCTTACTTTCCGCTACACAGATTTGTTAACATAGCTAATATTTTAACTACCGTTGTGTAATTACCGCACATTGTGTTTAGTTAAGCACTTGCCTATTGTTAAATTTGAAATAATTCTGAGGGGAAAATACACGTGACGTTGAGGGTGAAAAAAAGTCTCACTTTGTGTGTTTTGGAGAACTTCGATATCTACGTTAACCGGAAACGGCGAAGACCCTTTGAATAAAAATTTTTTTTCAGAAAAACATCAGTGAGCGACTGGACGGAAACCAGGAGATCCGTGGTTCAAACCCCGGCCGTGGCATTGAATTTTTCAGTTGGCTCTAATTAATTAAATATCAGTGAGTTTGTCTAAACAGAGTAACTCTAAAATGAAAGTGTCGGCAAATGACAAATTTCTTAACTTCATAACCTTCTACAAGATTTTTAGGTCAATCCTCCCACTTCAATCTAATCTTTATATGATAAAAATTTCAATATTTTCTGAGAAATACGTCTAACGAATTTGATTCAAATACTATGTACAAAAGTTACACGATAAGTACAAAGTATATCTTGAATTTCCTGGGAATAAAATGAATAGTCTTCTTCATTCCAAAGGAATCTTGCACACATAATTTTGAATAACAGACAAACTATAATAGATAAAAACAAATCATACAGAAATGTAGACAAATTTATTCAAAATCAATTTATAATAAACTTTATGGCATCGGCCATAAACATCCGTTTAAAATGGTTTGAAAGTTTTATTGATTTTTCATTTTCTGAAAGTGGTGTAGCTATGTTTACCGGAAAGTCATGACACAATTGTGAGTTTTAAGACCAGCAGAATGGCCCAATTCTAAACAGTTCAATATCAGATTGGGTTCTTGTACCTGCAATGAAACGTGAAAAGCTATTTTTCGTTATCTCAGTTCAAGTGAAAGGTGCAGTTGGAAAAAGAAGCTAGTTTCGCAAAAAATCTACAGAAACTGTATAAAATAAACTACAGAGGGAAAAGGACGCCACGTAAATGTAACACACCAGATCTTTTATTTATAAAATTACAAGACCACCTTAAGCTAAAAGATAAATGGATGAAATGTTGTCCACTTTTACATTTAAACAAAAGAATATCCCCTTACTACCGGTTATATTCCGGTATAAATTATTGACACATTTCTATTTGCATAAACATAGAAAGAGAAAGGGTTTACTAACTGTATTGTGCCTCTACAATGTAGTCTGGTTTGCATGCTTGCATGTGGAACAGTGCGTAAAAGAATGTCATGAAACGTCATAATGGAGGTTTTAGAGATGGGTAAGTATAACACTGAACTAAGATACAAAACCGGTTCCTTTTCCAAACTTACAAAATTACAGGTTAGTGTAATCTAACTGTAAACAAGAACCTGCTGAATATTATTGTTAAAAATTAGCCTTTGACTATCGAAAATACATTCAGATTTTATTCAAGCAATTAAAACTTTATCACTCAGCGTGCTCATACGAAAAATTAAAAGTCATCATTATACAAAATATGGGAGTGATGACTGATGAGTATGAAATGATTTTGAAAAGAAATGATAGCATTGTGTAAATTACATGACTAATGACTATGTGACTAATGCACCTATTATATTATTACAAATTTTTAAAGCGTAAATTGGCAGAATCGATACAAATACTATCAGTACGTTTGCAATTTGCTATGGCTTATTAAAACTAAAATATCAAAGTGATAGGTATATGAAACATAAAAAATTACAGTTTCATTGTAAATATAAAATAATGCAGTAGATTAAAGGGAAAGAATGGTCACTCTGAAATGGCTTTAAAGTCTCGTGCTCTTTGCCTGAATACGAGGCAAAACTAATAGCGATTTCTTTCTTGAAAATAAAAAATTATAATTGCTTGAACATTTAAACCAATATGAAAGAATACCTCGGAAAGCTTTGACAAATTGTATGTTTTAAAGAGACTACAATTTTGTGCTTAAAGTTCTGTCTAATCCACATTTTATGTAGTAGAATAGAATAGAATCTTTATTGTCACATAACGTTTACATTGTAAGCCTAGCTGGTAAACTGGTGAGTCGTCAAGTTATACATAAAAGAAATTTAAAAGAAAAACTAATTCTAATATATATGTACATAAATTATCAATTACAAGTAATGCAGTAGTTATGATATTGTGTCATCCATGAATTCCTGTATGGAGTAATATGTCTTATGTAATAACGGATCTTTTACACTTTTATTAAATAGTTTCAGAGTTTTTATTTCTTTGAGTCGTTGAGGTAATTTATTGTATACTTTTATACCCATATAATAGTGTTTTTTTCATATAATGTTAATCTATGCATGGGGTATTTTATGTTGGACTCTTTCCGAGTGCCGTAATGATGACGATTTTGTTTTTGGATAAGTTTCTCATAATTTTTATATACATAGGTGGATAACTCTAAAATATATACTGAGGGCATTGTTAGAATTTTTAATTTTTTGAATAGTGGTTTGCATGAATCTTTAAAGTTAGCATGTAACATTATACGTATTACCTTTTTTTGAATTTTAAAAACAGTTTCCCATCCCGATGCATTTCCCCACAATATTATACCATAGGCCAAGATCGAAGGAAAATAGCTGTAATATACAATTTTTTTTGTTTCTATATTCATCATATTTGTCAGGCATAACATGTTATAGCAGGCCGAATTCAATTTTTTGGTTATATGTTCAATATGGATATTCCATTTTAAGCATTCATCTATGTGCATTCCTAATATCTTACTATAACCCTTTATTGTAGAACTATTATTATTTTCTACATTATCTTGTTTCAGATTAGCATTAGCAGCAGTTTTAAATTGTATAATACTAGTTTTTGTTTTATTTAAGCTCATACCATTATCAGTGAACCATTTGTCTAAGTTATTTAATGCATTGCTTATATCAGTTTGCAAACTATTATGACATTTTGTAAAATAACTGATGTGTCATCTGCATACAATATTGGATACCCATTTATACTTTGAGGTAAATCGTTAGTGTAAAGTATATAAAGCAGAGGACCCAGCACAGAGCCTTGCGGTACACCACTGCTATTTTCTCTCCATTTTGTGTAATGGAAAATGTGTCATTCAGAAAAGAAAAAAAAAATACTTCACAGGTTATTCACATAACGTCAACATACAGATGCATTTTGTCTTAGAGTAACGTATTTTAATCAAAAGTGATAGAACGTTTTTAGTTAAAATAAAAAAAATAGCTTAACATTTTCTTCTTCCTTGGAAGACGCTGATTTTAAGTATGGCGTTTTACCGTCTTTTCGTTTTTAAGTTTTGGTGCTCTTAGCACAAACACGGATTTCTTTTTAAATTCAGGAGGCCTCAAAACATATTTACGGCGAAATTTCCGTATCACATGTTTGGGTGGAAGCAATATTTTCTCTGCTTGCTATAGATAAAGTAGTACAGAAAGTAAAAATAGAACACTTAGGACATTTAACTTCTGTATCTAGTTCAAAATGTCGCCTAGACTGTTGCCCTCACAGACAATTATATCCACTTTTCAGAAAACCTTGACCGTTATGTTAACAGAAGTAGTCGGTTACGTTGGACAGCTAATGCAATGTTTCGGTAGTGGAAAAACAAGTGGTAATGCAGTCACGTAACTGCGCGTTTCCTTTCGAAATAAGTCATGGTTTCCCTAAGTAAAAGTTGACCTACAAAATTTAAAAGCTCTTTCCAAGAAGCTTTAGAAGTGTAGCAACTGTTAAATAATGTAATTATTGATCACAAACTAGTCAACTTACTGCAAATTTATTTTAGAGTATGTTAGGGCGGATAACATTATTCAATGTCATACTTGCACTTTATTGCCATCTATCTCCTTACCTCCATCTCCCCCTCTCTCGCTCTAAAGGAACACTGCATTTGGAATAGAGATTCAGTTCGAGTTACGTATTTAAGAAAACTATGTTTGCTTCTCAGAAGTTGAAAAGGTTTTGATCCAAAGAGACATTTGGGATCGTTTTCCAGAACTGAAGTTTTGAGCGATAGGCTTTGTGCCAAGCAGTTCCAGCCACTTATCAGAGGGACTTATGTCGCGGTTTCTACTTCTACATTTATTGTACCTGACAATACGTGTACCCGTATGTAAATTCCTACATGCTGTTCAATGAACTCCCAATAGTGTACCTCACATGTGTCCATTAACAGATCAGGTTATTTATTTTGATACAGCTTGCATACGGTAACATCACCAAAGTGTTTCTATTCATTTTGTTATTCCTGTTATTCCAGAGTAGCATTTGCACCATTATTTCCATTACGGATTGCGTTGTAGGTACAAGGGAGTGCAGTAGGCTGAAGCAGTACGTCAAAAGTGCATCGCTGAACGCTGCCTTTGAGATTTCTCTATATATGACATTACTAAATGTGACAGCACTTAATAAAAGCTGATGTTACATTAAGACGACTTCCTCTATCTACAAATATTATGTTTATAAAGATCCTACAAACAATTAAATGTATTTTTCTGTCTGTTGCATGTTAATTAAGATAGTACTTTGAAAAATAGTTACGTCACACACTTCGTTGCGGTACCATGGGATAAAGATAACTGAAGCAATAAACAACTGTTTAAATGTTTTTATACTGTTCTTGAAATTTCATACTTTTCCACGATTACAATAGAAAGTGTATGTCAACAGAACTTAAAAAATTATAAAGAAAGTTTTAAATGCAAAAAACAATGGATATCTGGAAGTAACGCTATGAAACGCTATTTTAAATAAATCCTGAATTTTAAAGAGCTACAGTTTCTGACTGTCTATGGTTTACCGATTATACGAAATTCTTTACGAATGAAGAAGGCTGGCTTCACAGACTACTTTCAGGAAAAAGGAAATCTTAAATGGGGTATTTCAATACAGAATGTTTTTTTTTTTTTTTGTTCCATTTATACCCGGTCTTTAACTGCTATGGTCATATCGGCGGCCGTTCTCCTTTGGAACATACCGAAGGTGTTAACTCGTTATCTTTAGTTTTTAATCATTAGATCACGCGCACATTCACACTCTCATTCATACTTCCAGACTCTGGGGAAGATGGGGAATTATCTTGGTCGGAGAAAAATCCCCACCCCCACCGCCGAGAATCGAACCCGGTACCCCTAGCACGGCAGGCAGGTGCTCTACCGACTGAGCTACGGGGCCAGCGAGAATGGTATTTTAATGAGATCAGCAACAGCCATTTTGAGAAAATCATAAATAGCGGAAAGATTTTTCTATAAAATGCAGGGGCCGCGCCGTGGCTCAGTGGTTAGACCGCTTGGCTCTCACCAAGGCGGTCCGGGTTCGATCCCGGGCGACCGCAAAGTGAGATTTGTGGTAGACAACACGGCGCTGGGGCGGGTTTTCTCCGGGATCTCCGGTTTTCCCCGCCATCTGAATCCACTGGTGCTCCATCTTCATCTCATGTACCATCAGTGTCGTCACCTGCGATGCCGTATGTAGTAAAAGCGGGCGTTAACCGGTGCCCATTCAGCATCGTGAGGAAAGTGAGGAGCTTATACTAGGTAAGCGGCCCAGGTCACGGAAACCAACATTCCGGCTAGGGGATGCCAAGATGCTGACCACATCTCCCCCCCGTATCGGTTGGATGATCATCCACCTCTGCCGTGCGTAAGTGGGCGTGAGACCGGCAATCGGGTTGGTAGGCCTTGGCTCTCTAAGGGTTGTCGCGACATGGGTTATTATTATTATTATTATTATTATTATTATTATTATTATTATTATTATTATTATTATATAATTCGGAAGGTCTCAATCTTATTTCCGATTAAAATGTTGGTATCGAATTTCTTTATTGAATACGATCCCTTTTCAGTGTAGTTACATGGTAAACAAGGTAAACATGCAATAGCGTATTTCCTGGTGTGAGACACTTTTGATACCGCCACCACTCTTTGATACACTGCTGCCGGCTGCGTCGGTAATGAGGGATGGAATTTTCTTCTCAAGATATGCATGAGACAGTATAAAAATATACAACACCGTCAAGTTGGCCGATCAATTTAATTTAGGCTCATACATGAACTGTTCGAAGCGAGTTGCTGATGTTTGAGGATGTAGAAGTAAGCTGCTTCTGAATCATAGCATTAGAAACTGTAATTATTGAAGTATTATACCTGCTAATTTCTGAAGAATCAAAAAATCTCGGTTTAAAATAAGTGCTTCCGTAAAATCAAACCTTTAGGGATTTGCTACAATGCTAACCTGCCAAGTATGTGATAACACGACAGCGGTCTTTAGGCGTTACAGACCGCCGACAATCAATTACGGTAAAACATTTCCGTAAAATGTAAAACACTAAGACACGAATCTTAGAAATTCACGATCTTCTACCAACACAAATCCCATCTATTTAAAAACTACACCGTCCAAGTCCTTGCTTTACCTATATGTTGTCAAACTCTGACGCTTCCTATTCGTGTCTGGAACACAACTCTGACTTAGTACATTCCAAGAATTCGTTTCCCTTTCTAATTTACAAAACTGGCATACGTGTGTATTTGCAGGTAGCTCTGTGATCTCTGAGCGTACTGACTTCTAATTACCCGAACCTTGAGCTAGTGAATTCCTTATTAACCGACTTCACCAGAACCTCTGCGGTAAGTTACCTAGATTGACTGTAATTGCTTTTCGTAAACGAACCTAAGTATCCTTCAAGAAGTTCAACTCCCATCACTTGCAGATTTCATCCACTACATCACCCAAATCTTCTGCGCTGAAATACCCAATAATTTCAGCGTCCTATTTGAGTGCACCTTGATCCTAGAGATACATACGAACGCTAGAGACCAATACTAGGCCAATAGAATACTAGATAAAAATTAATTAAAAGTAAATTAGAAACAAAAATACTAAAAAAAAAAAAAACTATACACACACACCAAAAATCTCTAAAGCCAGTAGAGGGTCATTACCCGGGAGGAAAGTCTACTTCCGCAAACCAGCTATAAACCGACCCCCTCCTCCCCAAGTATACTCAATCTGCAGGGATGAAAATAGTTTCTGCTCTGCTTTTAGTGAGGCGTATTTAAAGATTTAAGGTTCAAACTCCGATTTTTACTTGTTCAATTTAAATTATCGCCTTATTCAAAAACTTTCTTACGAACAGAATACTATAAATGGTTTCAATCCCGATCTCTCTTTCCAATTATATCTTTATACAGAAATGTCAAAATTAGCCCAATTCAGTTAAAACTGAGATTACAATTCATCCTTCTACTTTTAACAAAGCCACTTATAACACACCCTATTCAACTATATAGGTCCTGCATACAATTAAATGAACTTGCATTATCACCTCCAAACTTCGCATTTATTTTATGGCCATTTATTAAGGGTTAATTAAATATTTGTTAGACGTTTCAAGGTTATTACGAATTGTTTTGTATGCTAGAGTATCACGCGTGTAAGCTGTATTTCACCATAACAAAATAAAGATATGTACGACGCGACCCTTTTAGGTAGGCCTTTCTGTAACTGGTTGGTCCTTGACTGATTTTAACAATAAATCCTTGAATAATTAATTCGTTTATTAAGACATTTCAGGGCAGTGCAAATTTATAAAATCGGCTATACATAAAAAGTAGCTCTCAAACACACTTTGAGACAATGTTTTCGGAGATAATACTTATTCGTTTGAATTTTCCAATGCTTATACTTTTCTCAAACAGAAAGCGGTTATTCATCTTGTATCTCCTGTTCATACAAAGAGAACAGGATTTCAAAACAATTTGTTTTAATTTGCGTCATCTAGCGTTAAGTCATAACAGTCAATGAATGAAGCGTTTTTTTTTAATTTGCGTCCTCCAACGTGAAGTCATATCGGACCAGGAATAAAATGACTGAAATGATGCTCAAATGAGTCCGGGTCCATGGAGCTTAGAGTTACCTGACATTCGTCAATCAGGATAAGGGAAAATCCCGGAAAAAACCTTATCCAGATAACCTACCCTAACAGAGATTCGAACTCGGGACCTCTTGAACGTGAGGCAGACACGCTACCGAGGCTGCACCGAGGCGGGCATGAAGTGTATGAAATGATACTCAAATGAGCACAGGGTGCATGGAGCCTAGAGTTATCCGACATTCATCTTTCAGGATAAGGGAAAACCCCGGAGAAAACCTTATCTAACTCTTCCCTGGCCGAGATTCAAACTTGGGACCTCTAAGTGAGGAAGACACGCTACCACATAAGTTACCGAGGCGGTCAAACCATAGCGATCAACTCTACAAAATTTGACTCGCTTCAAGCATCCTCTATTTTTCCATTCCCATTGTATCTACAAGGAAATGTGTGATAAGGCATTTTCTACTAATGTTTATCTCGACTAAACTTAAGTAAATGGAGGAATAAACGTTTGTAAGAAGAATTTGTGCAACAGTAGAGGAAGTCACGTGTGTGCCACACTTCAAGTTTTTCATTCCAATTCTTATCTAAAAATGTGAAATGCACGTTCCCCTGAAATACCGAAAGCTTCAGTAATTTCGAACACATTTACACGCCCATGCCGCAGAACAATGTAGTCTACGTCATGCTTTTTGTTGTCCAAGTGGATTTCGAGCTCCCACTGCATGCCTATCTTCCAAGCTTTTACAGCCGTTTTTAAAAATGAAATGGTTAAAAATTGTGGTGCAGGGTACCTTGAAACATTAACTAAATTCTGTTACATTCAAACCCTTCCTTAGAAAGTACTTAATCACACGATGTTGCATATTTGCCATGTTACCTGTATAATGGGGAGTCATTTGGGCAACAATGAGTTGTGATAAACTAAAGCTAGTCTTCCTAGCATCCGACTGAACGTGAGCAAACCGGGGTACGATCCAACAATGTGCAGTGTGCAAGTAATCTTTTTCTTCAAATGTTTACTTAGATAATTTGTTAAATTAATTTGGGTTACGAAAAGTCCTTTAAAAGGATATAATGCACGAAAATTTACTAGAACGCGTGAAAATACTATAAAAACTAGAACGCGTGAAAATACTATAAAAACAAGACCTGTTTGGATAAGCAAGAAAAACTGTGATGAAAAATTTAACTTTTACAGAACGGGAAATGTTACTGTAAAAATACAGAAAAATGTTAAATACCTCTAGTAGTTAGAAACACATCTGTACTACAATTCTAAAACATTCTTAAAGGGCCAGAAAAATATCTGCTTCAATATCCTAAATGCCCCTAAATGTATCCTAAACATCCTTGAAAGTACTTAGAACACGCATGTCTATGACATCGACGCGTCTAAACAGGCTAAAATTTCTTAAAATGCACATTAAAGGGCACAAGAAAGCACGAAAATGCTTGAAATAAATTCAAAATGTCTAAAAGAAGGCGTGCCTTCAATTTTATCACTCTCGAAATGGTCCACCTCTACAGTGTAGGTGGTAGCGTATCTGCCTGACGTTCAAGAGGTCCCTAGTTCCTATCTCGCTCAGGGTGTGCTATCTAGATACGGGTTTTCGAGTTTTCCCTTATCCTGAATGATGAATGTCGTGGAACTCTAAGCTCCATGGACCCTGGACTCATTTGAGCATCATTTCATCCATTTCACTTATCTTGACGATATGACACGTTTGCAGGACGTTAATTACAACACACTCGAAATGTTTAAAATCGCTGCAAAACATCTCCAAATAACAGGAATGTGCAAACTTAGATCTGTATAGGGTCGAGTTCAGAATAGGTAGAATGGTCAAAAGATGAGCAGAAGATAAAACGGCCTAGGTAAGTTTAGTCTATGCGATAAGAGGATGGAGTGGTTAACTGGAAGAAGAAGAGGAGAAGGATCTAGGCTAGCAAGGTTATGTTAAGTATGCTTAGGGTAGGATAAAGAGGAAGGGGGTAGAATAGGGTGAATAGAAGAGGATCAAATTAAGTGAGGTGCGGCACGGTTAGGTCAGAACTGGAAGGTGGAAGAGTACTACTTTAGGGTAAGTTAGGTTGTGGTATGATAGAATAGCCGAAAAGAAGAGGGGGTGTCCAATGTATGTTAGGTGACAAATGGATGGAGTAGCCGAGTAGAAGAGAAGGTTCTAGGTTAGGCTGTGATAGGAGAGTAGATGATTAACATGTGATAGAAGTTTTGTGTGTGTGTGTAGGTGTGTGTGTGTGTGTGTGTGTGTGTGTGTGTGTGTGTGTGTGTGTGTGTGTGTGTGTGTGTGTGTGTGTGTGTGTAAATATACGTTCTCCAACTCTAAGTCATATCGGACACGAATGAAATGGGTGAAATGATGCTCAAAAGAGCCCAGGGCCCAGAGAACTTAAGAGTTACTCGACATTCGTCTTTAAGGATAAGGGAAGACCCCGGAAACAGTCTTATGCACGTAACTCACCCTGACCGAGATTCGAACTCGGGACCTCTAGAACGTAACGCAGACACGCTAACCTCTATGCTTCCGAGGCGGGCGAGAAGGGAGTAGATTAGGTTAGTTTATGATGATATATATAAGGGCGCTCACCTACGGCGGTCATCAGCGCCCTTTAAAAAACTAGTCATGGCAAAAGCCAGATATAAAACTTTCTAAAAACTATACAAGTGTAACAAAACCTATTAAATATACACGTACATAACAAACATCAATCAAAACCTACTAAAAATTTCGTTCACTAAATCCTAAACTCTAAACTAGACAAGAATCTAAAAACCTTCTCCACGGGTCTCCACGCACGGCCTACACGTGGGTGGGCCTGTTGACCGTCTCCCTCAACCACGAAGAGGAGCCCACACGAGGGCGACTTGGCTCAGGACCCCGGGTGCGCCAAACCTGTACCTACCGAAGTAGGCGCCTGGGGGATAGGTTAGTTTAGCTTAATATGGTAAGATAGCGAGTAGAATAGCAGGGATCTTATTAGGTTAAAGGGGTAGAACAGATCACTAAAAAAGAACGGTTAGGTTATGTTAAGTGAAAGGGTATAGAATAAATCAATTACAAGAGGGAGAACGTACTGAAAGCGACTACAGAAGCAACATGAAACTAGAACAAATCAAAGAGAATTGGTCGTTAAAACACACTAAATACAGAAAAAAAAAACGCTAAATAGAGACAAAAATAACTTAAAGGTACCCTATTTAGCGGTGTGCCAGCGCCTCTCTAACCTATCTACTTCATTCCCATAACGCAACGAACTGTACTCCAGCTAATGAAGGATGAAATCGCGTCCATTTCCCTTCCAATCAATTCATCTCTTAGTTTAGTCAGTTTCTTACCCAAGTGGAGCACATATCGTGACAGCTGGTTCCAGTATACTACTGTGAACACCTTAGTTACAAAGTATCTAATTATAAAATGGACTATACTCCACAGGTAAAGGTAACACACACCAACAGAATTTGAATGCCACCTACGGCTGACTAGGAAGGAATGTTGGGAACGGATGAATAATAAGTGGCAGGGATGAGTTTTGAGCCTTCCGCGTCGATTAGAAACAGAAAATAGGCATTACATACGAGCAACAACAAAAAGTCCATCCCACCGTGTTAACTGACATGAAAAGCAAGGAGCAGGTATGATAAGAGGCAGAACATATCTACTGCAAGATACCTACACGGACTCTATCGACAGTCCTTCCGAAGGCGTGGCTAATCTATAAGATATTTGTTGCATTACGTGACAAACACGATGCCCATGCGCATTTTCGGTCGAACGAAAGTTTAGATAGTTTCACTAAAGTGATGTCGACATTCCACTTCATGTGCCATATTCAAGTTTAATTTGCCATGTTACCACTGCACGTGGTTAAAGCGCTTCAGTCCCGCCAATATTAGGCACCAACAGTTGTGGTTAACGATCTTTCCAAGGATTAAGGTAAGTGTACCCTTAATATTCGTCCTTCCCTAGTGCACGAATGTAATTGGCCGGAGTAGAAATGGTAAAGGAATAGACTTCAACAGCAATGTTCGGTCTACATTTTCCCCTAGTATACTTTGTACATTTCTTATGGTTATACACTTAAAGTTCAATCACAATAAAGTGGCCTTCAGATGCATTTACAGAAAATTAAATTTCATTAACGTCATGAAAATGACTGTATTGCAATAAGAATCGGTAAAACAAACTTTTTCCAAATAAAGGGTAGTTTTGGTTGTAGGGCTTTCCTTGGGAAAAAAATCTGTAAATTTACTGAAATTATAAACCACCAGTTTCCGATTTGGAGTCACTGTTTTTTCTCCCTCACTCATATTACACACATTATATACACACATTATTTTTTCGCAAAAAAAGTGTATTCATCTCAATTTTTTGTTGTTGTGTAATCTCGAATTAGAGTTATTGGACGGGATTCTGTATTGTCTGTACGTACTTGAAGAAATAAGCAAAGGCCTACCTCTATAGCTGGTGACGTATGTGTACCTCACGCAAAAGGTTCTGAGTACGGATCTCGTCAGGGCGAGTTATCTGGGTAGTTTCCCCCCCCCCCCTTTTTTCCAGGGCTTTCCCTTATCCTGAAAAAGTGAATGTCGGGTAACTAAGGACCCTGTATTCACTTGAGCATGATTTTAGCTATTTCATTTATCGTCTGATATGAATTACTTTGAGGAGTTAATTTAAAACAAAATGCAAATCTGCTCAGCCGCAGGTCCAGGCAAACAATGTGACTGCAGACTTGATATTTATTAACTATTCCACCAAACATTCACATTTCCAGAATATGGACACTAGGGAATTTCTATTAGAGAAATATTTCCCACCTAAGCAGGAATCGAACGCTGGAAATTTGGCTTGGGAAGCTAATTGATCACTCAATTAGCGGCTTGTCTACAGGCTTTTGTAAGACTTACAGAATTCTATTTTCAACATTACGTTATATGTATTTATGTAACACGTGTATAATCCTTTATATTGTAATACAATATTGAATATTTTGTCAGAGTGCCATAAATTCCAATACATTACGCAGTCCTGTGTTATAAATTGATGACAAATTCCAAAATTAGAGAATTAAATGATATTTTCTCATGAAGAAATGACGTGATGTTTTAATACCACACTTTCTTTCACCTTTCTGTATAATTGTTTGATTTATATACCTCTCTTACGGTTATATCCTAAACTTGATAGTGCTATTACACCTTGAAATGCAGATTTTCGTGATGTATTTTCATGCTCTTTACTATTAATAACACTAGTATTCACATTCAAATTAATTCTTCCAGACACGACGGAGGATAAGGAATGTTCCTAGTTAAAGAAAACTGTCCCAACCCAGCCAGGGATCGAACCCGGAGCCTCTGAATGGAGAAGCCAGAACAATGAGCACTATACCACTCGAGCAATTGATCCAGTTGTCAGTTCAACGGACAGCTTATTTGCTTACATATAAAATGAATTAATGACTAATAATCCAGCTGAAGTGAAATACCTTCCTTGGGAATTATCTGAGGACGCTAAAGCACAACTAATTCAACATAAATCCAATCATAAGAGAGATTGTGAAAAATTTTGTTAATGGAAAAGAGTAAAACTTACATAGCTATTTATAACTGATGGTTACTGATTTATAACTACAGGAAGTCAAAATCAACCTACTGTTTGTGGAGAGGAGAGTTTTATGGAATAGTCGGGAAATATGGAATGCCTAGATTTCGGCTTTGCTTGCTGCTGCTACCATGTGGGAGTGCCAAGAAGTAATCGAAAAAGACTTCCATGATGACCTGCAGCGAGAGATGACAGCGTGTTGTCATTTCACTCGCTACAGAATAAAGCGTGTTTTGTGATTTCAAAAGCTTTTGCAGGCATTTTAACCCACCTGTGCGCATGTGACTTGAACACTGATGTTAAGCATAAGGTACCTACACTAAAAGAATTTTAGTTTTTTATACTGTGGTCGTTTTTTAACTGACAATATTTCGTCCATTACCTTAAACGTTCATTATCAAGATGCCATCTCGGATATTATGAAATACTAGGTATTTTTTAATACCCGAGGTAAATGTATGTTCCATATAAGCGTACAAAATATACTGAATAGAAATAAAGTTAAAAATGAGTTTTGAATATAATATTAGTAGATAAACAATTATTAGCTATATAAATTAAAATATAGCCTAATTAAAATAAAAAATATATTTAAAAATAAATTAAATACATTGAAATGCAAACAAAAACTACTTTTTTCTGTTCTAGACTTGGTCTATGGTCTAGATTCACAACACTTGTTTACAGATGTTTTGTCTATTTTAAACCAAGTTTCATGAAATCAAATTAAATTTTCAATGTATTAAACCACCTATTCCATAATGCCAGACTATTTCATGTTAACCTCCATTTGTGACATTTTTCTAAATACATTGTTTTTATAACAACAAAATGAATAGCAGTTTTGGTTTACAAAGTGACAGTTCATCCCAATTAGTTGCAAATAGTATGTACTAGTGATGATTTGACAATTTTTATTTAAAAACAAGTTATTTCTACAAATGTAAATGGCATTCCATAATACCCTCCTCTCACCTACTTAAAAATTTGAAACCTTTCCATTACTCTTAAGTCAAAGGTTAAATTTCAGGAGAAATCTACAACTACATTTATGAATAGATGAGATGAATGTTTATTGCAACTCACGCTAGCATATCGATTAATAAAGTTTTCTATTCGTTATTCTATATATACTGCCTGCTTGGTGTAATAGTACTGTGAATGTAATCGTCTCCATTGTGGGATCAAATAAAAAAGGAATAAGAAGGGCAATGTTACGGAACATTTTAGAATTTTGCTGGTTAACTAATTAATAGAGTGGAATCGATTCTAGATTTATACCTTCCTGCATATTACATCACTGTTGCTAAGCAACCATTATGGAACCTTATTGCAATCTGTTTCAAACTAGAACGATCCTATTGCAAGCACATGGGCAACGAGAGTAAGAGACTCCTTAACAGAACGTTCTAAGGCTGCTGACAGTTGGAGGAAAATTCATGGATGAAGTTTTACTTCCTGGCGGGCGTGATCTGAGACCTTATATGTTTACAAGATGTAAAGATGTTTAGCTTGATACAGATTATAAAGGACGTTAATGAACTACGCCAAAATATTTTCAGAGCAGTGGAGATATCTTAAACAAGTAGTTTGAGATAGGAGACTTAGGGTCTGTTGGTTCAAATGTGGAAGCTAGGCCTATAAGTTTATACAGGCCAGTACGACACTGCTAAAGATACCACTTGAGTGCACAATATACGAAAATGAAGAGACGTGTCGGAGCACTCCCTTTGACGCAATGGTTATGACATTAGCTCTCAAGTGTCAGGTAAACAAGTTCGAGTCTGCTTCACTTTTGTCTTTTTTTGTTGTTTTCGTTGTATCTTTAATATTTTGACTAAGCTTTTAATTCTTGTATAACTGTATGCGTTTCACTGAGTAATTTCGCCCTGACCTTCCAAAACACCAGTTTTCGGCGTTACGGATTAGGCCACCAGAATAGTTACAGAAATATCACTTGAGTAGGCTACATGATGCAAGAAGGCATTTAATCGCTGTTCAGTGTCGCACTGACAGGTGATTTCGGGATTTGAGAGATCTTTGAGGCATTACATTTTGAGAACGCAAATAACGAGCTACTAAGAATGACATTTCTATACTCTGAAAGCAGTTTTAAAGACATTCCAATCCAATAATTTCATCCACCTTGTTTAAATAACTTATCAGCATTTGATGCCAATTATGTTTAACGCAATTAACTGTGTTATGTTTAGCTGCAGACCATACATGCCTATCAATTTGTTTATATTAGTTACGTCTACAATAGCTGAAATTATTACGGTACAGATCATTAACACCCTGTATAAAGAAACTGATATCTACAGATTACCATGAACTCAATATAGGTATAACGCCAGGTTTGCATTAAATTTCTTAGGGAGGTTGGTGTAAGGTAATTAAGTTTGAGGATAAGGAGCCATTTGCTTGTGCCCATAGCTGGTTAATTACATCCTGCAGTTCGGTATTCGTTCAACAAGCGATTACTTTAATAAAACTGTTAAAAATCCCTTATCTACTACAGCGTTTAGCCAACTATCCTATGAAAACTACCCGGAAATGAATCCGAAGTACTGCTGGCAGATCAAAATGTGCTCATGTGTTTACTAACTTAAGCACCAACAAACATACTTGCGCTTGCACAGAACTTGTTCAGAAAAAAAAAAACAGGTATTATCAAATTACTCGTCATTGTCATCGACAGCATGGATTACGCCTTCTGATCTGTTCCGGTTCTCTAGTTTGTTTCTTCTATCCCAAGTTTTCCAAGGGCAACCTCTTCTTCTTTGTTCCTACTGTTCTTTTGCTTGTTCCTATTTCTGGCATATATTATATACTATTTCTGTCTCTACCGTGTAATTATATGACTACACTTTGGTCTTTTTTATTTCTTTCCTGGGTCTGTATTTCGTTTATGATCCCTATACCCAGCCATCTAACGAGGAATCTCATTCCAATGGTCTCCATTTTAATTAATATTTTGCTGATATCCAATTTATTGGTATAATGGTAAAGGCGTTGCTTTGCCAAAATATATTTTCGCTTGTCATACTTCGATATTGCAATATTTTACTTAAAAGTATTATGAATTTACAACATTTTGAACACACATGTGGTGCTTTTGACTTATGCGCAATATGGTATTTTAACATGTGCACCAATCAGTTGTATGCTTTATTTGCGTCATACACTGGAAACGCCATTAATTTATCTTTCTCAGGAGATATACTCTGCTATTAACCCTATGGAATGCTTAGAGAAGTTCATCTACAGGAATAGTTCCGTTTTAAATCTCCAAGAGTTTGTCTTAAAAGAACTTACTGCTTATTTGTATTATTGCTTACTCTCACTCTCCCTATATTTCTTGGTGTCGTATGTATATTATTATTATTATTATTATTATTATTAATTATTATTATTAATTATTATTATTATTATTATTATTATTATTATTATTATTATTATTATTATTATTATTATTATTATTAGGCATGAATTCTGGATACTTGCATGGTATCGACATCAAATGGTACTTCAGAAAATTCCCTCGACATTTTTGGATACTTCGGTGGTGATTCTGCAACTTTTATTTTAAAATCACAAAATATTATTGCCGCAAGTAAAACATTGCAAAGTCCGAGAAATTGCCAGGAATGTGATATTTGCACCGTAACATTATGCAAGAAAATAATCGTGTGTGAGATTCACTGTCAGTTAACAGTTCCCAAGAAGAAGTCACTGCATATCTCAACTACAATTTGTGACATGTTTCTAGTGCACTGGATTACTGGAAAGAAAATTGAAAATGTCCTAGACTAATCATAAATTAGCCTATAAATATTTGTATGTTCCACTTGCAACAGTTTTCTCTAAAGGACTATTTAGCTCAGCAGGACTCATATGTGACAGAAAAAGAAATAGATTTGACCCCTAACGAGTGAAAAGACTAGTATTTTGAACAAAAACTTATAAAGGTGAACTATTAAGAAACGAATTTTACTTTTAAATGTCTAATGTAGGGTGCAAACATAAGTTCACTGATGGTTTTAAATTTTAAATTTTCTCATTAAATATGTGTGCCTAATTAATTTCATTAGCATTACACAGATATTCCAACATTATATTGAGTATTGGAAATAGAAGTAGAACCGACGGCATCGAGTTTAGGATACCCTGGAAAATATTGTATGTCGGTATCGAGCATCAAGAAAAACTGGTATTGACCCATCGTCATTTTACATCAAAACGTTGTCATATCGGACTATGAAATTGGTGAAATGATGCTCAAATGAGCCCAGGGTCCATGGAGCTTACATTTTACCGACATTCGTTTTTATGGCTAAGGGAAACGTACAGAAAAACCTTATTCAGGTAATTCATCCGACTCGGTACCTCTTGAACGTGAGGCAGACACACATCTGCGTTACCTTGGTGTGGAGGGGGGGCCCTGTCGTAGATTTGGTAGCAGTTTTGGATCACTACTGATGATAATCTGCATTCACAAAGATAACTTTCTATATCCATTCTTCTACTCTTACAGAAGCTTGTTCAGCTTCTTTAAAGATTTTGTTGCAGATATGCAGATAAAATAAAGATAAAGCAATAAAGAAATGCTTTAAACGCCGGTCGCTGTGAGATTGAAATTACGTTCTTTCGTGAACACAAAAAAGAAAAAAGGAAATGAAATACAAGAAAAACACAAAGAAAGAAAAGGATCTGATGTGTTTCACTTCCTCTCTACTATACGCTTGTCTTATGTACACTAAATGTAATATTTCGCATAAAACTTTTACGACAAATTCTTTGTAATTAGTTTTTTTTTAAATGTTCGTATGCCCGCCTCGGTAGCGTAGATGGTAGCATGTCTGCCTCACGTTCAAGAGGTCCCGAGTTCGAATCTCGGTCAGGGTGAGTTACCTAGACAAGGTTTTCTCCGGGGTTTTCCCTTATCCTTCAAGACGAATGTCGGGTAACTCTAAGCTCCATGGACCCTGGACTCATTTGATATAACTTAACGTTGGGGCGGACGTAAATTAAAAAAGAAATGTTCGTATATGTTTCTAAACTGTAATTAATTTTCACTCGCACTACCATGTATCAACATAGAAGGTAGAGAAAATTTAACACCAAAATTAAGATAATTGCGCGTTTTGAGGTGCTCTGATATGCTGCACTCACATGGCTTTCTCTACTCTTGCAATACTATCCTTACAAATGCCTAGTCTTCTATTTACTTCACGTTAATCGAGATGAACGTTGTCTTATTGCTAATTTTCTTGTAGGTGCAGGGAGTACACGGGAATGCAGTAGATTTTAAAAATAGTCAACTCTTTAAAGAACTGGTTGCTATGTGATACCTTTGAAATTCCGTTCTCTTCGAATGGCCAAGAATTAAAAAAATGAATAGCTGTTCTCTGAGAAAATTATAAGTATTAGAAAATTCAAACGAATAACAAGGAATGACTCCAACATTTTTCAATCCACAAAAATAAGTATAAGACAAATCATGTGTTTTACTAGTTGTACATTTTTTGTGTAATAAGACTATCTATTACAGCCTCCGAGTTATGCAAAAGTTACCCAGAATGTAGAGGACTTCTAAGAACAAAATTCAAGATATACATTTCGTTTGTCATGAAAATATTTTAAACATGATAACTTCACCAAAATCGTTAGCTATTTTTGAGAAAGTCAAACATTTTCGGAAAACCATTTCTATCTGAGATAGTGTGTGGTGGGTGGATTTTCTTCAAATTGCCCTGTTCTATTCTTGGAATTGTTGAACGTAAATACCAAGTTTGGTATTTTAACCGACTTTTCATTTTTGAGTGTGGGGAAAAAGAAAGGACATTATAGCAGAATTCCAAAGCCATTAAATGGCAACTAGCTCTTAAAAGATTTGACTTTTACAAAAGAGAGAAGAGAAAGTCGTTAGATGTTTTAAGAATGGTGGAAAACAGAGTTTGGAAATAAAAGAAATAAAATAGACTATCATAAGCTAATTTATTACCATATAAAGAAACAAGGAAGCCCATTTCACGTAATGTGCAGCATTAAAGACTCCCGCGTTTTAAAGCAGTGCATCTCAGTGTACGGAGGTAATTATGTACCTACCTACAGGGAATTCAACCATTTCTAGTATATTCCGGTTAAACGGGAAAAGGCTGCGACTTACATATTTTAAATAAAACACCCTACATTGTTTTACAAATTCCAATAATAATCTTCAGCAGCTTTTCAAAGCATCCACGTGAATAACTCTATGCAAAGCAATACTGTTAAATAATGATGGCTTAAAGGATTAACATTTTTCCCCTCCTGTGCTTTCACTTTCCTTTGAACTTTGACTATTCATAATTGCTAAAACACTGCATTCTTCTATCAGGATCGTCCTCTGAAAGTTTATGCAAAACTTTAATATCATATGCTTGGTACTTATACAGATTTTTATTACGAAACTTTGTTATATTCTAACGCCAAATATCTTGTTCCAATGGATAAGTTTGCATATTCTTACACACCGAAGATAATCAGAAAAATATCATCAGATGCATCTCATGTTACGCATCCATCCGAACAACTTTTAAGTTATGTCCTAAAAGTTAATACCGAACGATGAATGAAATGGGTGAAATGATGTGCAAATGAGCGCAGGGCCCACAGAACTTATGAGTTACCCGACATTCATCTTTCAGGATAAAGGGAAACCTTGGAAAAAACCTTATCCGGATAATTCACCTGATCGAGATTCAAACTTGGAACCTCTTAAACGTGAGGCAGACACATTACCAATTACGCCACCGAGGCGGGCTGCATATATTGAAATAAATTCGTAGTCTTGTAATAAGATCGTTGCGTGTCTCCATCTTTTATGTCCATCATTAAATATAATGCTTTTCGTTTAACTTAACATCAGAGAGGATATTAATTAATCCACCAGACTTAATCATTAATGAGTATCAATGAATCCATTTGTATTGTTATAAACCAACGAGACTCAAAGGCATTTCCACGGATATAAACAAAGAACAGCAAATAAACGCGCGCCTTCATGAATATAAATAAAGTCGAATTTCAGAAAAGTAGGAAACGTTTTACTGCATTGTGTAACCAGATTTTTTTTTTTTTTTTTTTTTTTTTTTTTGTAATTTACGTCCTCCAACCTTAAGTCATATCGGACGATGAATGAAATGTGTGAAATGATGCTCAAATGAGCCCAGGGTCCATATAGCTTAGAGTTACCCGACATTCGTCTTTTAGAATACAGGAAAACCCCGGAAAAACATTATACAGGTAACTCACCCTGACCGAGATTCGAACTCGAGACCTCTCGAACGTGAGGCACACACGCTACCACCACGCTACCGAGGCGGGCAGATTTCTATGTTGAAGTTGGGATGCACGTTGACTGTTTCGAAGACCCAGGTCGGGAAGCCAGATGTAACAGGGTTACCTCGTTGTAGTTTGAATTGTTTCTTGATTATTGTGTCTGCTTAAATAAGTCATGAGATCTCTCGTTTTCAGGTGTGGTTTCGAGTGAAATAAATAAAATTTTGGATACGTCTAATTTCATAATATATAATTTAATTGTATAATTTGGATTACATTTTACTCGAACTTTCTTTCCTAGTCAATAATTGCAGGTTACCTCCAGCATATGGATAAATCCTTAATTCCTTAATAAATAGTTTCCGTTAATTACATAAAATTTCTTACTCCTGCACGTCCACTCATCACTATCTAAACTTTTTATCTTCCCCGTGTCGTCTTCCCACCATCATGATTACATAACACATCTTTATGAAGATTATTGATTTTCTGTTACTATCCAAAACTTTTATATTCACCACAACATTTTTCCAGTATCCTGAAGCAAGATTATTGATTTTCTTCCCATAGCAACCGTTCATTTTTTTTTTTTATGTTGCCATTACATGGCCCACTAATAGTCAGATCATAAAACAAGAATTTCCAACTGGATATTCATATAAAAAGTTCCAACTAAAACTTACCGTTACAATTGTCTACAATTTTTTAATTATTTAAGAGTAATGAATGATAAAGAACTATCCATATGGTTATTTGTTGAACTACTTAATCTATCATCCGAGTCTGTACGAAAAAATATAAAAACCGACAACAGTTACTCACTTCTGGTTAAAAAAGAAAGGGAAAAAAACACTAATTCAACGTGCTTCGTATTAAGCAGTCACACACTTCAAAAGCTATTTAGGAGACGGGACTTAAATACTTTTTTCATTAATTTCAAGGAGGGATTTCCTGCAAGATGCACGGCAGTAAATTCCACACTTAATGTAACTGGCATTTCACGTAAAGCACGTATTTTGTTTATTAAATTCAAATTTCAGCTTTGGTAAAGAAGTATTTTGTAAATATACCCCAAATTAAATTAAAACATAAACGTATCTTCAACAGTTGGTTTTTAAAAATAATTTCAATTCTATTAAGCATGCACGTTGATTAAATTCAATCCAGAAAAACAGGTAGTGTTTCAGAGTCAAAAAAACAAACGAGTTTCTTGGCAACTGAAGGAAAATAAAACGTGTGTGTGTGTGCGTGTGTGTGTGCGTGTGTGTGTGTGTGTGTGTGTGTGTGTGTGTGTGCGTGTGTGTGTGTGAGTGTGTGTGTGTGTGTGTGTGTGTGTGTGTGTGTGTGTGTGTGTGTGTAATGATGACTTCTTCAGATCACTTTTAACTTTGGATGAATGACACTGACGTCATTATGTCCTTGAAATATGATTTAAATACCACGTTGAGTATTTAAATGACTTCACTTTTTAAGTATTTTGGCCTCCCCCCATTCTCTCTCACATGCGCATTTTTTTTTTTTTTTTTTTTTTTTTTTGTTTCTCTTTGCTTTATCTCAAAACGTGCATCTTCAATTCAATTTCGATATGCAATTTTGGGCCGAATGAAAACACTCCTGCCTTTAAGTGGCAGAAAAAGCAATTCAACCTTGGGATCAGGGTTCACTGAGTGGGGAGAAGTTATTTGAATAGTGCAGTAATTTCACGTAATGGAATGTTTAGAAGCATACGCAACAAAGGTTAATTCTTAAAAATCACTCGGTAAGAATCCGGAAGCGTATGTCTTATGACCTTACAGAACTCAAGGGGAATGGCAATGTACACAGTATTCTGTTAAAAACTGTGTTTATTTGTAATCATCCTAGGTTTACTCAATGATGTCACTGGATCAGTTTGTGTTGTGTTTGGAACAGCACACATGTAACAGCTGTAGAATATTATTAACTCTATGGAAGGGCTGAGTGAATGTATCTTTGTTGCGTCTAAACGGAAGATGCTAATAAACCAACTGCATATATGACATTAAGTTACCACCGTTCACTTTCTCTAGCTTTAGTGTGCTAAACAGAGGAACTATTACTTCATATAAAAATTCCATAACATTTCATCCCACTTTTAAAAGGTAAATCTTGAATTTTGAATGAATAACCTAAATTTTCTTCATTCGTACTACCTTTTATAGAAACAATAAGAGACAAAAGCTCATTACATGAGAAATATACAGATTATTAGAATACATAAAACATTGTGACGTAATAATTCTCGCCGCTATTTGCCATTAGTATTTTTTTTTCAACGATGGGTTTTTTTCCATCCACTTCTCTTTCATGGTAAAAAGATGACCACCGACTTCAGTGGTGCTAAATTAACATATCTGTGTGTTATGTCTATTTTGCTGCATGTATTTGCATAATAAAACATCAAAACATTATCACATTTACTATTACACAACTGATATTTGATATTTAAAGGTTGCCATTTATTAGATATTAACTTCCTTTCTATTTATTTTTTAATATTTATTTACGATACCAATAGTCAAGTTTACCAATCATCACTACAAACAGAGCCTAGAGCAAACAATTTAAAGGGTATACGCGTCCTCAAAGTCTCCATTAGCAGGTAAATATTAAACCATTCGCTTATTTGAAATAGCTAATATTTTTAATAGCTTCTTTACACCTGCTACATATCTAAGATGTAATACCGTATATTCCCGTTAGTTCAACTCGTATAAACATTTTTTTCTGTTACTGAAGCTGACTATGCTCTTCTGGTCTGTGTTAAATGCCGCACTCTAAATAGTACGGTTAGAAATAATCTTTATTACATGATAAAAACAGCTGGACAAGGCTATGTATTTACCATACATGGCGTAAAATTTATAATTAAAAGAATGACTAATTTGAGATGTGATTCTTAGAAACTGAGAAATTTGCAATTTATATTGAACCAGACTTATAAAACTCATGCACAGTTCATGGTTTCTCTTATGACATTCAGTTGATGCAACATTACATTAATGTTCATCTGAAGAATGGGGATTAAAATGTTCAGATAGCTAGACAGAGCTATGGGAAACAAAGATCTCATCTTTTAAAAGTTGATCAAAGCAAGTATATAGAAAGGTGATGTTCTCAAAATACGCGTGCAATATCTGTCTCAAATTAGAAAGATCCTGTGGTAAACATATGGGAGGCGAGAATGAGAGACAAGGAACAGCCTCTATAAGCAGGCTAAAGGGCGTCTCTTTCTTGACTCTGGTAGGTTTACAGCAGGATCATTCTAGTTTGAGCCAGATTATAGCAATTTTCTTCCTTTTCAGTCACGAGGTTTTAAAAACTACTATCGCTTAGTGTTTTTGAGTTTCCGATGGAAGTGTCCTATATACAGTTCTGGGATTTCCTTCATGCGCCAAATTTGAAGTTGTGTAAGAGGAAATACTAGTTTATTACTGCTACGATGTCATTCCATCCGTTAAATCTAGAGGTAGACCCTAATTTGTTACACACCTTTTCTTATAGCATTTGGAACATCTAAAATAGAAAACACTTTCAACGAATTTCCGTTCACGAAATTCAAATAGTAAAAGATGTCATATCTCGGCGTTTACTGTCAGTTATTGCATTAAACTGACGGCCGAGCAACTTTTCAGCGCCTACACGCGCACACAAACATAGATACCTATAATGATATTAACAAATAATGTCCTCAAGCCATTTACCTACTCCACTTACACTCAATGCAGATACTATTGGTAGCGGACTTGATCAAATGTATGTAAATATGATAAACATGTGCGTGTTACAATTTAAACGCAAGCGGTAGCTTATGGCAGGATAAAATAGCTACGCATCATTTGGAAAGTCATCAGTATATACGTATTCACTATGCGATTTTTTTTTCGGCCAAGTTCGCTCTTATGGCTTCTATGTTCCGTGAAACGAGGGCCAACATATCTCCACTAAATATTTACCAGCGCAATGCACGAATAGTTCAACACAGAATGGCCCAAAAGTAGGTACGCAAAACAGATGGGAGATTTTGGTAAAACTGTACTGAGAACACTGTGGGTTATGGAGTTAATTCCAATAATTAATATAAAACATAAAACCTTATCTATTTTGAGATAAAAACGGACTATAATTGATAAAATTCACATATTTCGATTGAGTAAAACATCTTGGAAAAGAGATAACACCGAATTTCTTTGTTAAAATTATGTATAGGAACAATATTATCTACACACTGTACCAAAAACAGTAGGGGCCCCGATTCAAGACAAGGGACGACCATTTATTACTGATGAGGTACCGTACCATTTTCTGTACAGGTAAGACATTATCTTGGCACCGCATTCATCAAACCTAATTCCTACGAAACTTTTGCGGGATTTATTGCACGATAACTCTGAGAGCGTACCCTGCCCAAATGACGAATTAATGCCCGATTTCACCAACAAATGTTAGCGTAACACTCGTGTTAAATCTCATGTTAAACTAACAAGCCGAATTTCTAAAGTTAAGTCCTTAACAATTGTAAATAGTCAAGATGGCGAGCATGAAATCAGCTGTTGATGTCGATTTGCTATATTTAAGACCGTCTAAATGGCATTCATAATAGAATACGGCCTATGAGGAGAAATGATTTTGAGGAACTATCCGAAGAAAATTGTTTTACGGAGGTATAGACTGTCGAAACATTTTGCTATGAAGGTTACTGCGGAAGTACAAGAGAGGTTAGAATATGCATCGAAAGGAATATGGCGATGTCGCCTTTGCTTCAAGTATTAATAACTTTGCGATTTTATAATTCACTGAATTATGTGGATAATACACTGTTCACCTCCCATCTTGAAACGTTTAAGGCACTTGTTTTTCGCACCTCGTTTTAAATTTACGTAATATTGACAAGTTGTTTGGTGCTTGTAGTAGTGACACATGCATTTGAATTAAATTCGTTTCCAATATTTTCCTCGTGACATCTTTCTCTTTTACATTCACTGCATCCGTCCTCTTATTTTCCACGATATCCTTACACTTCATCACAATTTCAATTAACAATTCTTTCCCTGTCGATGAGAAATTTGTCTCAGGGCTTTATTTATGATTTTGTTCATCCGCCATTTGTGCAGACGAAAATGAAAACAAAAGGGCATCAAAGTACGTTCAGAAAATCATCCATAGCCATCTATAGCTGTGATAATTACAAGTTTCTTGGCGTTAACACAGGTTTGTTAACATTTTAAGAAAACAGGTTGGTGAAATGCAAGAAATTTAACATTAGTTTCAGCGCTGTGACAATTGTTACGTTACATTCGTTAATGTCGATTTTAGCATCTGTTGGTGAAATCGGGCATAAGAGTGCTAATCTCACAGACATTTAACGAACATTTTTTTTTATTTTATTTTATTCATCGATCAGCAATTATGCTTTACAGATGTTTGGTATAAGATATATAGGAACAGGACACATAACAATGGAGGTAGCCATGAACGACTCCTCTAACTAAATATGGAGGATAACTGTAACACAATTGAGAACTTAAAGTCTGATGGTATTAATCACGTGTCTGAGTCATCTGTGCTGGAGACGTCACTCAGGAGAAGATCTTGGGGCAGTCTGCGCTTCAGGCGAGTTGGCTGGCGAGTGCGACAGCCGAGACGGTAGGTAACAGCTCCAGGGACCTCCTGGAGATTGTAAAAGAATGGACGTGCCAGGCGTCGGATGTATTGGTGAACGGGTAGAAGACCAAACTCATTGTGCAGCTGCTGGTTTCGGATGAACCATGGAGCGTTTGTAACTGTGCGAAGCACCCTGTTTTGTAGTACCTGCAGTCGGCGGAGATTAGTCTTACTGGTGCCACCCCAGACTGGAGCTGCATAGGTAAAAATGGGACGGACTAGAGATGTGTAAAGAAGCAGGGAGGATTCATAACCAAGTGAAGTGCGCCTGTTGAGTAGAGGGTACAGTTTTGATAGCCGGGCAAACGCAAGCGTAACAGACCGTCAGATGTGGGCGTTCCAAGTAAGTCGAGTGTCCAGTAACACCCCAAGGTATTTCACTGGCACATTGCTTGGTAACCATGAGAGCGGTTCCCCCAGCAGCCGTAGTGAAGGAGGATCCCTATAAGGTCGTAAAGAGAAGATCTTAACCTCTGTCTTGTTAGTATTGAGGGAAATGCGCCAGTGAGAGAACCAATGAGCTAATTGATCTAGGGCAATTTGCAGTTTCTGAATGGCATGAAGAATATTGGCGTGAGAATAACAGAGAGCAGTATCATCTGCGTATAACGCCGTACAAACTGGAGCTATATCAGGAAGATCATAAGTGAATATATTAAAGAGGAGTGGTGCAAGTACTGAACCTTGAGGTACACCTGCTAAAATAGGCCGTCGGGTGGATGTGAAACCAGCAATGCGCACCACAAAGGTTCTATTGGTGAGAAAACTTGCTATGATTTGTATCAGATAATAAGGGAGACCAATGCGACATGCTTTAAGTAGTAGTCCACTGTGCCACACCTTGTCGAATGCCTGGGCGATATCTAGGAATGCTGCTACGGTGTATTGCCTGTTTTCGAAACCTTGAATAATAGACTGCGTGATTCTGAGCAATTGGTGAGTGGTAGCATGCTTCGGGCGAAAGCCAAACTGAAAAGACGGAATTATCTGATTATGAATCAAAAAATGAGAAATACGTTGATGAATAATCTTTTCAAAAAGCTTAGAAAGTGTAGGTAATAAGCTGATCGGTCTGTAACTTGAGGGAAGATTTTTTGGCTTGTTGGGCTTGTGGAAGACTATAATTTCCGCATGTTTCCATGTAGATGGAAAATGACCAATGCGCAGAGCAGCATTGAAGATTGATGATAAATAAGCTAGGGCTTTGTTTGTCAAATTCTTCAGCACAACGTTAGGGATAAGGTCATGACCGGGAGACTTTTTAACGGGAAGACGATGGATAAAGCGGGACAATTCACGTGGAGTAGTGAACGAAATTCTGTTGTGCGCTGTAGGACGAAGTTGGTACTCAAGGAGTTCCCTGTCCACGGAAGAGGGAATATTAGAGTCAAGACAGGTGTTAGGCGTGAATGTACGCTCGTAGTGAGTAGCTAGAGCGTCACACTTGGCAGCAGAGTCACTCAAAAGGGTCCCATCAACCTGAAGAGGTGGAATCACTGTCGGCTCTCGGAGAATCCTCTTAGTGATGTTCCATAAGGTATGATCTCCGGGACGGATAGTGGCTAATTGTCGCTGGTACTCCTGAAATCGGTGTTGCTCTAGTGCGGTCCGTACTTGTCGAATGAGACTATTTAATCTTTGGCGCAGCCAGGGTAGACGCTGACGTTGCCACAGTCGACGGATGCGATGTTTCTCTTGGATGAGTTGAGTAATATGGATAGGCAAGGAGGGGAAATGACGAGGTTGAGGACTGCGGATAGTAGAGGATCGTACACTGGAAGAGAGGGCAGAGGTAAAATGGTGGACGGCAGTGTCTATGGCATCCGCAGTACCCAGTTGATAAGATGTGTGGAGTGCAGCATCCAGGTGTGTGCGAAAGATGTCCCAGTTGACAAAACCATCGATGAGTCGCGGGATTTGTGGCAAAATATCTGGAGTGAGGTTAAATGTGACCAACACTGGACAGTGATCGGAATCGAGCGCTGGCAGTGCAGAAATCGATGCAGGTAATCGTATATTGCGATGTACCCCAATGTCCAAAATGTCAGGAGCTACCTGTGGGTTACCAGAATAGTAAGTTGGTTCTGTGGGAGCCAGTATGTGAAGACCAGTGGCATTAATAGTGTCAAACAGACGTCGTCCATTCGGGTTTGTGACCCTACAGCCCCAAGAAGTGTGCTTCGAGTTCAAATCCCCTAGCAAGAGAGTGCAGCTTTCTGCTGGGAAAAGGAAAGAGAAATAGTGAGTATTAAGCTTACTATTTGGGGGCTTGTAAGCACTCATTAGGACGAGATCGTTGCTATCGCGAAGAGAGAGTTTAACACCCACTACCTCAAAGCCGGGAATCACAGGTAGGAGTATTTCATGATGAGTCAGAGAACGTTTAACTAGCACAGCTACTCCTCCAGAGGCGGAAGGTGCATTCCGATCAAATCTATAAATCCTGTAGCCTGGAACGGAGAAACGTTCATTCGGGAGAAGATGAGTCTCGGTGATACAGGCAGCATCTATACTGTGCAAGCTGAGAAAGGCAGCGAAGGAGGCACGTTTAGTGCGTATGCCATTAGCGTTCCAGTTCAGGAGAGTGAGTGATGAAAGAGATGGCCTATTACACGCCACCATTTCGGAAAGTAGTTAGAAGAGCGTTTTGGAAACATTGTGTAAATTGCGGTAAGAGAGGAGTGAGGAACGTGGATAAAGAATTTAGAAGTTGAGTGAACAGGCTAATTAGCAGAGCCGAGAGAGATGAAGAGTCAGAGGGATCTTGTTGTGCAGTAGTATGCCTCGTTGAGGAAGCAGAAGTTACACTGGCATAAGTTGCTGGTGAAGAAGTTGGAGGTACTGGTGATGCAGCTGGGGGTTGTAATGGTTGCTGTGCAGGATTGTCTGATTGTTGTAGGGGACGGGAGCGATGAGAATTCCCAGGCTGTTGCCTTGTGTTGCTATTTTGTGTTCTGAATTTCAGTTCTAAATAATGCCGACAACCTCGGTAGTTAGCTGGATGGTTTTCATGACAATGAACACACTGAGCTGGAGTATCTCTCGGTTTAGTGCACTGTGAGAAGTGATGATTCTCTAGACAGCGAACACACCTCGGGGTCAGCTGACAATAGTTCTTTGTGTGACCGTAATTCTGACAGCGGGTGCATTGCGGTATGTCAGTGTTACGACGGCGATGTTCCACCTTAACAACACTGTAGAACAGGCGAGTTAGGTTGAGTATAGCTTTACCATCATCGCTATTTAACAATTCCACCGCACAGAGAGGAATGGGTTGTTTCGACCGATTCATAAGTCGAGTGACCTTCCGCACTGGGTACTTCTGTAAGCACAGTTCGTCATAGATTTCCTTATCAGTGAGCGAAGGAGGGATGTCTCGGATAATTACCGAGAAAAGCTTATCTGTCGGATTTCTGTAAGTGTAGTATTCCTGTTGTATGGAGCTGAAGTAAGTAGTAACTTTACGGAAATCGTCAGAAGTAGAGGGATGAACCTTAAGGATAGACCCGCGAAGCTCTGTGTGAAATTCAGAGGTAACATTATTTTTTAGATCTTGTAATAGAAGTTGATAGTTATCAATGTTGCGCAAGCAAATTGGTGGAACTTTTTCCTTAGGTGTCTCGGAGTTGCTTGTCTCGTCCATGGCTGTGTTGTCTTCTAGTAGTGCGAAGCGGTTGTGCGTGGAAACAGTGTAAGCATAGCGCGAGGCACTTGTTTGTTCTGATGGGGGAGCTGTACAGCGACGTTTACTCGGGCCAGCTGTGGCAGCAGCATGTGTAGCAGCGCGACTAGAGCTGGTTGCAGGTGAACTGTTAGATGGGGCAGTCTCATGCATGATAACGTCACTCGTAGTTTTAGCGGTAACTATAGCAGCAGTTGACGTGGTAAGATGTAATTGTGACGGGCGTAAGGGTGATTGACGCACTGGTGAATTAGGATTAAAAGTATTGGTGCGAGAAACCTGGGTTGGCTGCGTAGACACTGGTTGAGCTTGCTGTAGAGGCACTGGTAACTGTGGAAATTCACTAGTGGTATTATAAACCATATCGATAGCTGAGCGTACTAGATGGCCGGTAGTTTCCGGCGTGAGAGACATAATAGGTGAGGAAAGAAAAGAAAAAAAAATAGAGAAAGAGAAAGAAACACACCTGTACCCAAAGGGCACTAGTACACGTTAGTTGAAGAACACTGCTTGCACTGATTGTGAAAATACAATTCACTAGAAGATATCGTATTCCACAGTTAAACACAGTTACACTGTAACACTCACGGAAGCAGCGCGCACGAAACACGTCTGTCTGCCGCGACTGTCGGTACACGACTTATCTTTAACGAACATGAAACTGACAAACTACTGTGCCAGAATATTCCTGAGTATGTTTGAGCAATTTGACAGCGCAGGCGGAGAGCATTTGAACACACGAAATTAAACATTGTCAGTATTTGTAAAAGTAAGCAAATTAACAATACTGTGTATCTACTTTTGAGCCACCCTGTGCAAGTAGCCAGAATGCATGAAACGGAGTATCTTTCCGGTGACAGCGTCATTTCCAAAGGATGCGGTCACTTACTCGCCCGATTGGAAACAACTTGCTTATTTTAAGAGTAAACTGAAAATATACTTTTACTTGCATTGTAGAGTATCAGATTCGATTACCAGTAGCGTCCATTTCTAACAATACGTGTTGGTGGAACATTTCTCACAATGTGACGGAAGACTGCTTTATATTTTATTGCTAAACCTTCACCGGTATTAAAATGAAACGCATTCGATAGCAAGTGGGACACCCTGTCGATTACTCAAAGCAACTTGTACAACTTTCCCTTAACCACATATATATCAAAAGATTTCTGTATGACTGGTACAGCAGAACTCTGCGTTTGAAGTATGTCCCCTAGCCTCATGTGATTTACTGATCGATTCGTCACTGAGCCGCGCGTCCCTGAGACCAATCCTACATTATCTTCAATGAATGGAGAGTGCTGCTATATTCTTCCAGCACAGATCCGGTTATTATTCAATTACTGACAACAGAGCACAGAAAATGTGCGCAGAGAACAGCGCTTCATATTTTGGACTTAAAAATCCGCAGTTTAACGGTGGAAGTTAAATACAACTTACAGAATCTATACAACTTAGACCTAACCCACATTTATCTTTCAGGATAAGGCAAAACCTCGAAAATAACCTAATCCAGATAACACCCTGACTCGAACTCGGAACCTCTTGAATGTGAGGCAGACTCTCTACTCCTACACCACAGAGGCGGGGAGTTTTCTATTTCTAATGAATTGGTATTAGTGTATAAATGGGTTACCCTGAGGCTAGACAACGCACTTAAAAAATTAATGCACGAGTGTATGTACTGACCAGCAACGCAAAGAAGGTCCCTGAAAGGAATGTGCTGTCTTACACAGTGGGACATGGACAGCGAATGTGTGTAGCAGAGAACGCCTGCTACACAAGGAGCAGAACCTTAACAATACGCCCTATTCGCTCTGTACACTAAAATCGAGAAGATTCATTCACAAAAGTAGAAGCCGTCAGAATGTTTTTGAATGGTCTGTAACTACTGACGTGGGGTGTCAAAGCTGTCCAGGGAAGGTGTGGGAACCTTCGCCAACCCCCTCTGCGTCTCATCCCTCGGAGACTTACTCTCCCATGGAGGACGTATATTGGGGTGGCATCTGTGACAAGACAGAAAAAACTCTCGCTCCCGGCAGGTAGGTAAGAGCTAGTTGAGAAGTACATACGTATGCGGGATATGAAACAAGTGGAAAGGGAGATTAATAATAAAAAAAGACGAATGTCGGATGGCTCTATGCTCTATGGACCCCGGACTCATTTGAGCATTTCACCCATTTCACTCATCGTCCGATATGACAACGTTGGAGGACGTAAATTACACAATAATAATAATAATAATAATAATAATAATAATAATAATAATAATAATAATAATAATAATAATAATAATAATAATAATAATAATAATAATAATAATAATAATAATAATAATAATAATAATAATAATAATAATAATAATAATAATAATAATAATTATAATAATAATAATAATTATAATAATAATAATAATAATAATAATAATTATAATAATAATAATAATAATAATTATAATAATAATAATAATTATAATAATAATAATAATAATTATAATAATAATAATTATAATAATAATAATAATTATAATAATAATAATAATTATAATAATAATAATAATAATAATAATAATAATAATAATAATAATAATAATAATAATAATAATAATAATAATAATAATAATAATAATAATAATAATAATAATAATAATAATAATAATAATAATAATAATAATAATAATAATAATAAATAAAGGTCTAATGGCGTAAGTCCTGTACTTTTTCAGCATATATGTAAGCGACTGCAAAAAGCAACCTTCTCTACACTTGCTTTCGCATTCTTTTACCTGCAGCTTTTACCTTACAGGACTCTACTAGTCATTAATGGCTAACCTGAGTTACGAGGGCGTTTCTGTGATAGCCGCTATGCAAACAAAACAGTCAGAATATAAGTTCTTCTGGAGAAACTAGAAAAATAAATACGAGATATAACAAGCGCTGTAACAATGTCATGTCCCCAAAGACCCTCGTTTCCTCGCACTTTTTCCACTAAAAGAAGATATGTATAAATTTGCTTGCTATTTAAAAGTAACATTTGATAATTTCATGCTATAATCGACTTAATTCTACAGACACTTTGAGATTTGCTATCTGAAATAGAATCCACCGACGAAAAATGAGAAGGTGTGTACTAATTCTATAAGAGTTCAAAACGGAATACGTTTGGTCCAATTCACAATCCCCTACCTGCAACTGTCTTTTATGCCTTCGTTAGTGGCAGAAACTATTGCTGAAAAGTTTACGGGGGTCCTGAGTAGCATCATTCACGATTCTTGGCTTTCGGGCATGAAACTTGCATTATTTTTTTGTCATAAGGAAATAGGACTGAAGAAATGACCTACTGTCAGCTTATGTTAGAATATAACCTTAGCAAGCAAGTTGAGTAACGAGAAGATAGGCACTATTGTAGTGTATTAGTATCGTAATGCATTCTTTAGTTCCCTAAGGAATGTCCGTTCTTTTCATTCTCGATTACGTCGATGCGGTCGACTGGGGGAGAGCGGACACCAAAGTTAAATGTTAAATGGTGTAACCACATTATTTATTGTCAGAGATTCCTGCAGAATGTTCCAAATCATATAAAATCTTGATAACATATAAGATAACAAATGTCTAAAACCCAAGATTTCAATTACAGTTCTCATATGGTAGAATAACTGTAAATGTTTTAGCTTAAAGCACACCACCCTCAAATTTAATAAACCTTAATGCTGACATGTATTCATTTCACTAATATACCTATATTTTCCATCATTCATGACGTAGAATAACCAAATCTGTGTATTAAATGGTGAAAGGAAATCATAAAGTTATCAAAACAACATTAGCTTTATTTGGATACAATTGCTGACTGACGTGAAAAGGTGGCAATTAAAAAGGGACGAGAAATGGATGTGGAAGAAAACAGGAATCGAAGACAACAATACTAATAATAGTGCACATGGGCTTAGAATGAGTTACAATAAATACTGAAAAGAAAAGAAGATGATTAAATAAAATTTTCATTGCAATCGATTGGATCACACAAAAGTAGAAAACCTGAGATTCAAATGAAATCATTCAAATGATATATACATAATGTTCCGCTTATCTCGTGCATCTATAATTATCACTTATTTTATTTATTTATGGGAGGAACTGAAGATTCAGGGACCAGTGTAATATAGGGATTTGATTTTGCAACTTCACTCATAAGATACAAGTAACGTCATCCCTTTTTCGAATAGCACTACGAGGGTGCTCTGAAAAGTTTCCGACCTCAACATGAAGATGGCAGCACTCGTAAATAAAGGCTAGTGAATTTTGTTAATTAATCTACTGACAGTTACCAAAGTTTCAGCCATTTTGGACGCTCAGTTGTTATGTAACAGTCATCTGAGTGAGTTGATGTGAGTGTTTTTATGAAAATGGAAAAATAGAGTATCGAGCTGTCATTAAAAATTTGTTTTTGAAAGGCAATACGCCTACGCAAATCAAAGATGAGTTGGATTCTGTGTATGAGGACTCTGCACCATCATTTACCATAGTGACATTTTGGGCAGCTGAATTTAAACGTAGCCGTAAGAGCTTGGGAGACGAATGTCTGGGAGTCCAAAAACTTTGGCGATGTCTTAGTCGGTAGTTGAAGTTCACCAAATGGTACTAGAAGACCGTCTAATTAAAGTGAGAGAGATAGCAGAGGCTATGAAATTGTCAAAAGAACATGTTTGTCACATATTAAATCAACATTTAGACATGAGAAAGCTGTCCGCGCATTGGGTGCCGCGTTTGCTCACGTTGGACCAAAAACGTGATCGAATTAACATTTACAACGCTCTGTTGGCGCAGTTTAGGCGCAATAAATCCGAGTTTTGGCGCCGATTAATTATTACTGTATATGAAACTTGTATACACCATTATACGCCCGAAGCAAAAATACAGTCCAAACAGTGGACTGCAAAGGGGGAACCGGCTCCAAAAAAAGCAAAAACTGTATTTTCGGCTGGGAAGGTGATGGCGACTGTTTTTTTTGGGGGGGGATAGTGATGCAGTTATTTTAATCGATTATCTTCAAAAAGGAAAAACCATTATAGGAGCATACTACGCATCACTTACTTGACAAGTTGAAGACAGAAATTGCGGAAAAACGACCACATTTGCAGAAAAAGAAAATCCTGTTTCCCCAAGACAACAGTGGTTGTCTCACACCTCCGCGGTGGCAATGGCGAAAATCCAGGAATTACGGTTTGAACTGCTTGACCATTCGCCTTACCAGATCTAGCCCCAAGCGACTTCTTTTTGTTTCCTCATCGGAAAATTGCGCTCGGAGGACAGAAATTTTCGTCAAATGAAGAGGCAATCACCTTCGTGAACAATTATTTTGCAGAGAAAAACGCCGAGTACTATTGGACGGGTCACAGGGGGGGCATCGCAGGGAGAAGTGTGTAGAGTTACAAGGAGACTATGTTGAAAAATAATTTCTGAAAAAAATGTCTTGTATCTTTATTAGGTCAGAAACTTTTCAGACCACCTATGTACTTAAGTTACTCATTTTACATGAATTACATTCTTTAAAACGAGTTAAAATGTATCAAAAAAGCTAAGGTTGCAAATTTCATCCATACCACATGTCTCTCCATCAAGAATACAACATGGTGACTCAAAACTATGTACAATTCTATGAGTTGGAACTACTATAGTTGTTAACCGATCCATTTTCCCCTCAAATGTCCTGTTTGTTAAAGTGATGTTCACCAACTAAGATGTGAATACCAGGAGCACACACTAGTGTGCTGTAAAGAACCCATGATGTGGATTTTCAACACAGTTGGAAGATAAATATTTGGCCTGTCATGTCTTTTACCATGGTATTCTAAATGGTAACGAATACAGCAGACGCACATCATGTGTTGGAAAGCACATCCATGAGTGATGTAAGTATCCATGTGATATCAAAAGGATGAAATAGGATCTGAAGGTTTCCTGGCATCGTAAAAGTTCTAGATGTTCTCGGGCTTCAAGCCAGGTGTAGTGATGAAGAGCCATCGATGCACACTCCCGTAACGTCGATGGCTCATCACTACACATGGCTTGAAGGCCGAGAACATCTAGAACAAATCAAAAGGATGACTTTGCAGCATACTTTCTTCCGAGAGGTGAAGTTCCCAATACAAAATTTCATCAGTGGACTGGGATTTTGGATCGCACGGGCCTTTGGCATTCTCCAGACCTTTGGTGACTAACCTTCTTCCTTTAAGGAATTCAATATACTCCCATAACACCGAAAGATAAACAGGAACGCATAGTACATGCCAATCAATTCAGCCGGCAGCAATAAGGTCTATCACGGAACGTCTTCGATTGTGTTGGTGTAACGGTCACCTCTTGTAAAAACTTCTGTCATTCTCAAACCATGCCTTGTGTTGCTAAACTACCACGGGTACATTATAAAATGTTATTTTAAGAATTGATGACGTCACATACCTTAGACTAGAAAAGTTACATGCAACAAATCTGGTTCTAAGATTACTTTCAACAAGAAAAAGAAATTAATACAGTGCAAATATAGAAGTTATTACAGCCGCACATTATGAATAAGACATTCGGTATGTGTACGCTATCATTATAGATATTTTAATCGTTGTAGACATTCACTGTACCAGAGTAAAGTTACATACAAACATTTCAGTCATTAAATTCTTTGATATTGAGAAGATTTAGTCGGGATAGACTTCATATGAATTTAAAATAACATTTGCACTTGTTTAAGCGACACTTTCTGGCAAGGATTAAATAAATTAAGATACAGGCTTAGGCTTTCACGGCCGCGTTTATCCAATAAAATGCGTTAACCGGGCTTTTTGGCCGTGGTCGATTGGCTGAAATAGCACTTGACGTTTCGCCCGGCGGAGAGACGGGTTACTCCAGTAACCCTGCTCAAGTCAACTTCTGAAGATAGCTAGCGGAGAGACGGGCGAAACGTCAAGTGCTATTTCAGCCAATCGACCACGGCCAAAAAGCCCGGATAACGCATTTTATTGGTAATTAAGATACACTTTCCAAGCCATTTTAGTTTTGTTTTAACATAATATGCAATTACATACGGTTTGGACGAGGTGTGAATATCATCTTTTAGATAGTAATAAATACACTTAAGATAATTATGGACACTTATTCCATAACTCAGACGTTTCATAATATATCTAATTAATATTCATTTAGATAAGAACACAAGCCAAAGTAATAAAAATACAACTTAAATAAGGAAATTGGTTTACACTGATAATGGCCAACCACCACGCTTTATTTGAACCAGAAAGTCCTAACAGCATACCACAAAAAGGGATGAGCATATGTAACCGTCAAGCATAGAAGTGGTTTTAGCGAACATTATTAGCGAGCGCATTTGCCTTATTGTTATTGCTTCCAGAGCTCATTTTGAAGAAAAGGGTTGTAAACAGTAGAGCCAATGCGGGTACCTTCCTTTTTTCCCTGCAAGTTAACTGTCAGTTTAAAGATGTATTAGTCTCTTCATATACGTTCTAGTACTGTGACAAAATGGAATTTGCTTAAGAAGAACAAATCCTTCCTACTTAACAGGCTTAGGACTGTCTTTGCGCGCAGTTGTTTACCAGAAGCGTTGTTAAAATGATGTTCCTAACAAAATCCATTTTTCTATTTCTGACCTTTTACTTCAAGCAACCAATGTGGCACCCAGCAGTTTTATAATCAGTAATTTATTCTTTAATGTATAAATCTGCAGAGTTTTATCTCTTGCTAGTCGACCAGTGCAAATATGCTCTCTGAAGAAAGCAATTCATTTTAAAGTCTCACTAACTCAAAATGTTTTAAACGTCATAGCAATATAATTGCCATTCTGGAATTATGAATGCAAAAGTGACTAAGATTTAAATATAGGTGGGGTATGAAAATGTTTTTCTTCGCCGAATCACAAAAACCACCATGAAGCAGTATGTTGCATACAAAATGGACAAGCATCAGGGGAAAGAGAGAGAGGGGGGGGGGGCGGGGAGACACGGAAAGACGGGGCAGCGAGTGACTATCACAAGTCAACTTTCGTTTTAAGGGAGTTTGAGACTCCCTGTACCAATCATGTTATCGTTAATTACTTAGCATAACATGTCTAAACATGTTCGTAATGATAGCGATACTATATGAGCAAAACTTCAATTTTATTATTATAATTGCCAAGGTAGGAAATATTTAATGGCAGTTTAACACAGCATATTGATACAAAATTGAATATTCTTTGTAACATACGAAATGAAGTAGGGCAATACATCATTGTTCCCTTTTAAAAGAATATGAAACAAATTAGTTTTTAAATTATATATTTGTTTATTGAGATATTGATTTTATTTCTTTTCAGTTTTTTTGGTCGATAAACTAATTAAACTATATTTGGTCAAACCATTGTATTACAAGAATTATGGCGAGAACTGAACAGTCAATGGAGATTCGTCGATTTAAATGGGACACGATTAATAAGCAGAAAACAATTATTTGAAACTGAAAAAGAATATCGGACACTTTACCCCTTATGGTTGCAATAATTCTTGCAGATCTAACAATTTTTATTAAAATCTGAACTTTCTGGCACGTTAATAGGAGGGGCACTCGTAAAAGTTATATCTGAAATTTTGAACTGCCTGTGCAGACACCTTCATTCTAAATGAATTTTATGTAAATTTTATGAATGTGTGTTCTTTTTGCAGCGTTAGTCATCTACAAAATAATACGGGCTGTTGATCTGAATTTACTGTATTCCAAGCTATGCATTTTTAAAATATTATGTCTGTTCATTTATCATCAGGTCACAAAACGTGAATTCAAAATAGTAACTAGCATTTGTTGCTTCTTAAATATGTTAGTCGTACGCATCTACATATATACAAGCTGATATAAAACGTATTAACTAGTTATATTTATGATGATTAACAAGTAAACAAACAAGTTTTATACAAATAACTTTTTGGATGATTATACAAGTCCTATGGTTGTAACATTTTTTTTAAGCTCCACAGGATAACTTGCTGTTTAGTTGTGTTTCCTTTGATGAAAAGTATAGTGCACAAATTCATCGGGGGGAAAAAAGCGAAGAGAGACGAGATAACATTGTTTTAACTCGTATCTGCTATGTCAACTGGAAAGTTCAGGAGTACATACACAAATTGTTTATTTTTTTAACGCTAGGACTGCCAAAAGCATTGTAATCAACTCATGTTTAACATCAACTTATTAAGCCCGTCCTGAAAGTCAGTGCGTTCACTATCACTAATAGAAACATAGCACCATCAGTAATTGCTACTAACAATTCTGCAATAAGAATGACAGATATACACATGCAATATTAACATGCAATATTAACGAACAATTTTCTTTATGCCATTGTATTACTCGACAGAGCGTTGAGGTGTATCGACCTTCCAATGCTTGATCGCTCCATGTCAGCTCTTACCTGGTCGATTAGAAGAGTGAAATATTAGTAAGCTGATGTACAGTAAGTTACGAAACACAAATAGAGCTATTGGAAGCTGCGTGTGTATATGTTTTCTCGCGCCTGCCGATATATGACATATTGCTGTCCAGAAGACATGATTACACAAACTTGACTAACCATGTATGTACGATAAACATCTGTGTTGCAAATTTTTCCCGATACGCCTTCTCGCTTTGCCACGTAGTCTGATTTTTAAAAGAAGATAGGTGAAGGTCATCAATCAAGGGACGCGAAGGGTAAGAGGAGAAGGTCGTTGCTATGGTAACGTAAACGAAGGTTGGCAGATTGGATACACTGGTGAATCACATACCCTGATAGCTCCAACCCTTGTTTTAGTTTCAAGCGTTTAGAGGATAAAGAAAGGTGATATCTGCATTACTTCTCTGCTGTTGGGCAACATTGCGGAACCTCACGTGGAGAAACAGATGACCTTCACGTATTTTCTTTTAAAAATCAGACTGTAGTATATATCTAATGGAAACACTTGGGAGTCAAGTACATATAATGTTTAACTGAAAACACGTACTGCGTCTTTTAATACGCTCACAGCCTTAAAGAGCTTCTTTCAGATTAGCTAATCGAAAGATCGAGCAGGGTATAATGGAACTATCTGAAGACAAACACATAAAACTACGAAGATAGGCGTACTTCTATCAAATTTATGGCCTAAGAAGGCATTATGAGTGATGTAGTAACTTTCAAGGTAAATGCATATCTTCTGTGCGTGTTACATGGAGGTTATCCAAGTTATATCAATCAGCAATCGTAGCAGACTCTTCAAGCAGAAGATAAAATGCTTTTATGTCCCTTTTTATGTCGGCATGTGCCCTAAATGTTGCTGTGATGTACCAAGTAAAAACCTTGAGAGGTGACTATTAATAACTGTGGTGTTTTGGATTGCCACGTGCGACTTGAGGGCAGTCGTAGCAGATAGTCTTACTTCTGCCCCTTACAGTAAAGCCCCTGTTAGCCTGTCACTTTCTATGATCCCATCCTAACTTCTGTACCTACGAACTTATTTTAATTTTATGGTGAATTGTAATATATTTTTTCATGTACAATTTTTACACTCAAAGGTTGGGTTTTCTGTACTTTGTTTTTGTGATGTTACTTCTTCCCTTCAGTTATGATTGCTTCCCCCCCTTTAATTTCTAATGTGACAGTTTAAAAGTTTTAGCATAATTCTATTTTGTGAAAAGTTGTAATTCTCGTATGTCCCCATTTCATTTATACCAGTACGAGTAACTGAGTAGTTCTAATAAAAAATCAGGAGGATGAGGTATTTTGTTTTTAAATTATGTGTTGTGTTCATATTCTTTTCAGCATGTTGCCTTGGTAGACTGCTAAAATATCCCCTTTGGTTAACTTAAGTGTTTTAATGTGTGATTATATGTTTGTGATACGATGCTGCTTCAAGGAAGTGCTGTAAAGTAGCCTTGAATGTGGTTGTGGTGTTATGCAAGGAGTTCCTTTTGGTAGGATAGCTGATATCAGACGCCTGCTGAATTGATGGCTCTTTTGGGAGATGGGGAGCGGAGGGGGCTTGTCGATGTTTCTGTTGCAGATGTGGTTTGTATGAGCGTGTCGCAATCATATTTTCGATTTAAGACGTTTTACTTCTTGGCAGCATCGTATTGAAACTGGATGGAGTTGGAAATGTGACTAAATGCTTAGTACAGCAGTCTAAATGTTTATTTTGGCTTATAAAAGTGATTTTTCTGCATCTAAATCTAATTTGGTTAGATTTTTCTTCTAATTTTACTTATGTTTTGGTACTTTTGACTATTTCAAATCCACCTTTATTTATCATACTTCACACATAGTTTGTCACTTTGTTTTCCCTACAGTTTTGCTGGCTTTATTATATTGTTTTCTTTTTCAATCAAGTCTATTTGAAGCTATATTGTTTAAGCTTTGTTCACATTTTAAGGTGTAATTAATTACACTCAACGGCCATAATTTGTTGCTGTTTGTCATACTGGTCCTGAGCTTGTTTTATGAGGATGAATCAAGTAAGATTTACAGCTGTTACCTCAGAGTCCTGAAAATATTGAAAGGCTTGCACAATAGAAATGATCAGGTTTGGTTTGGGGTATTCCACGTCGGGCTAGTTGTGCATCTGATGATGTAAACAATTGAAGTAAAAGTACTGCTCAGTGCACTGACCAGATCGTAATTGTTTTACTATGGTGGATGTTTTGTGTTTGGGTATTACTGCACCACTGCTAATTTTAAGGTTATAGTAAACATAGTATTTTCCTTCTTGTGGATCTTAATGCGTAAATGTTATACTTTTCTTTAAACATTTTTCACTAAGTTCTCTGTTGATTATTACATTTTATAGTGATTAGTGATTTTATGTTTTCCTGTGTGTTACTAATTTTGCTTTCTGACCTGAATGAAATAAATGTTAGGAGACAAGAAATTGTTAAACAATTTTAGAGAGTTGCGTGTTACTGATGGTAGACTTATTTCACAATTTATGACTTAAATTCGTTTTCCATTGTAATGGCTTCTCTCGTTAAATAAATCTGTAAATTGCTATTACATCAACTATTGGCGTGTGTATACATATTAAACTAATCGCTCTTTAAGCCCTGGAGTTCTAAATTTAACCTCCTAAACAATAACAAATTTTAATATTATTTGGCCATTTCCTATATATAATTAATACAATGCAATGCTTCAGTTCTAATAACGTATTCCTAATGGTGCTGGTAAAATATTTTACACCGAAAGAAATGGGGGAATATATATTACCGTGATTTTCAAATGCGATAACTTTTGTCCCTTACCACTACCTATACAATTGAATATAGTTTGTGTGGACTCAAATATAAAGGGGGTTGCCAACAGAAATAACACTCAAACGTTGAACGACTTATTCACGAGAATATTGACTAACACAACAACATTGGAAAACTGCATGAGATATGCAGAAAAACTACAAGACGACCATTGGAAAGAAATAGCCACTTTTGAAGTATCATAAATTTGTAACTCGGACAATGCAGACTACGAACTGTCTATAGATATGACATTGACAGGTATATGGATGAGTCACTGGGAATTCCATTGGATTAGAAAGATAGGTAATTCATAAACTATAATTGTAGCATTTAAAACATGTGAATATGCTTTTTCTAGCATTGATTTCAACAGAAGCACTATTATAAAAGTTTGGAAAATGCCGTTTGGGTTCCCTTGCAACACGCACTGAGGAGACTTGCATGCTTTAGGATAGTTTGCGACAAAGTTACTTATATTTCGAATAGGTTACATCCTCTTTCCCCACTATTTGTTTCATTGTAAAGCCAAATATAAGGCATCAGCAGTGATTTAACTAGATATTTGGTAACTTGTTTCAGTAATTATGGAAAATTCTGTGCCCTTGGTGAATGCCGGTTTAAGCATGTGAATAACCGTGCAGAACGTTTTTCTCTGCAATTTCGTTTCACTTTCTCCTATAGTAGGATGTATTTCTTTATTCCATATACCTAGAGGCAACTAGCTTCTTTAACAGACCGATCATTATGGAATGGTATCTTTGGCAAGCCGCCATCGCACTTGATGTTAACTTTATTCAGATTACATAATGATTTCTCCCTTTTTCCTGGAACTTTCATTTTCTACATTCATAAAACGTTGTACATGGCAAGATCTTTAGGCTTCCACAAAATACTTCATTGCTTCTTATGCAATCTGTTTAAATATTGGGACTAAAGTGGAGTTATTGGAAAATGGAGCCTTCAAAACCTTTTTTAGATCGGTGAACTATTCTTTAGCACGACGGATCTATTATTAAGTGCACAAAGAAATATGTAGTGATATTGCTTGTAATTTTACAATTTGAACTATACTTGGTACTTTGTTACATGTACCTTGTTCAATATTTTACGCAGAATTTGGCAAAAATCTACATTCACAAGCATAATTGTTTTAAAAGCCATATGTTTCTTAAATAGTAACCCTTGATTGGTTATAATGATTTGCAAGCCTCTGTAGCGAGGTGGCAACGTGTCTGCTTATTTTTAAGAGGTCCCGAATTAGAATCTCAGTCAGGCCTTTGAAGATTGAACTATCCACACGAACATTACAGGCATGGAAAAGTAAAAATATGATAGCTGTGTGTGTGTGTGTGAACAGTATAACTCGAAAACCAAAAGCCTGTTAAATAGCAAAGAAACGAAATGTGTAACTTAGTAGTAAAACACTATCTACATTAACAAATATTCATCTAACGTTTTTTATTAACTCTAAACTATTGTAGTAGGTAGAGCTAAGAAGGATACAGTGGTAAAGCAAGTCCTAATTTTAATAAAGTACATCCCTATTTAATGGTTTTATAATTCTATCCTCCATACCTGACTATTATGGGAGGTGAAGAAACAATAGAAGCTTACTATTTCGAGGAAAAAGAAAGAGGACCAGTATTTTAAAATTCACATTATGAAAATTAAAAAGGAACAATATCCCGAAAAGTCAATGTCACAAATGTTTTTAAATATATGGGGCGAATAAAAAGCATGGAGCAATGCTTGTAACTTTGTTGTTATAAAAGCTCTAATTGATTGATTGTGAATAGGGCGTGACTTTTTTAATATCAACTTTTTTTCCCTCCGGTTTCGGAATGTTCAGGTAGGTGCTTTCTTGAACTGTAATCACATAAAATTTAAACCAAGAAAACACATAACAAAATTAGTGGTGCTGTGTTGTAACAAAAGATGAATTCACTTCAGAAGGTGCTCAAAATGGCCTCCATTACTGGCAAACAATGTCAAAGTCTGTCTTTGAAATACGTTAAAAGTTTTCAGCAACACTGGAAGACCGATCATCATTAGTATTTCAATTCGTTGTCTTTCTGCAAGTTGTGCCATTACAAGATTTTGCAATTCAATTAAGCATTGTTGTCATTATCTTAGCTTTTGTCTGTATATGTTCAGTGGAATGCCGCATATTGAAGTAGCCTACTGTGTTCTTTAATTTAAGACCTAGTCAACTTGAAATAATGAGTTTTCCTTTGCTCAGTACACATGCAGTAAGGTCCTAATAAATTTAAATTGCAATTTGAAAGGGAATTTGTTTTACGTTCTGAGACTTGAGGATTGGAGTGCACACACACACACACACGCACGCACACAACTTAAGACCTTTATTTGTGATCATAGTAATGTGAGGGCATGTTGATATCTTACAGATTTTCTAAAAAAAAATATCACTTCATGGAATTGTAATGGGAATTACAGGTATCTATAGTTTTTACTTACCCAGTATAAATTGGGTATTATTGTCGATAAGATTTTGTGGACCTTTTACAGTTTACCAATTATACAAAATTCATTCAGAATGAATGTACTTCACAGCTATTACCAGAAAATTCAAAATGTACATTTTTCATACAAATTTGATTAAACATATAGTATTACTCTCGATATAATACATCCCCTACATACTCAAAGTGCTTGGGATAGTAAAAATATACTCCATATGACAAAGCATTGTTTTAATGAGCTCTATACATATTTGTTATGAAATAAGCACTTTTGCCAATTTTAACGAGTTACACAAAAGTATAGCAAGTTCATTCCAAATGAAATATTTTCCACAAACTATTCAATTTTGAGACAAAATTTTATAAAGATTTGTTCTTTAAATAAAAATCTCGGCCACTTTTGAGAAATGCAACAACTTAACACATTATTTGATAATACGCAATTTTAAAATGTCGGTATATTTTCGAGAGATGCTATGTTTAAATTGTGTTATTTATCTGAATTTTCGTTTTTTAAAGCTATTCACATACACTACCATACGTCTTTTTTTAAAGATGTTTTTTCTGTGTTCAGGGAAACTTCAAAATATCTGAAAAATATGTTTCTCAGACATACACGGACATTTTTTTCTAAAAATTCTTATTTTAAATTAAATGGACTTCAAAACAAAAGGAAATATCATCTCTATATAATTAAGTTGAATAAATACGGAGACAATTGCTCGTGGAGCGGAACATATCATGGCCACGTCAGAGTGGATGCTGCATTGTGCCGCTTTCTCTCAAAGCATACATAACAGTTACTTCATCGTGAGGTAACATTGTGTTATTCAGTGAAAGTAACTTGCCGGCTAGCCTCCCGTAACCTTTACCGGCTCGGCTCCACGCCGTGCACTGCCGGCTTCAACTTCTACCATAAACAATAACGGATATTTCCCACACAGTATAGTCCATTTTATTGGACGGACATCGCAACACAACAATAAAGCAAAACCAGCTCCTATCATATGATTTTCTGATGGATAGAAGCACGGTAGCAAGAATTCTAATCCAGCGACCAGCCCACCGCTGAGGCTACCGGTTTCTTACGTATGGAAAGTTTTGACATGAGTATCATATTCATTATACGATATGTATCTAAATCAAGGCGGACGACAAATGCTTTTAATTTAAGTCATATCTTGTAGATAATTTCATTCCTCCATCGCTTTTCATTACTTCGCTTTTGGTCAGCCAAAAATAAATGTTTATTCACCTAAAATCGAAAACAAATTGCAAAGAGTATAAAATTTAGAAATTCCGTATTTCTTAAGCAATTAGTACCATATTTTTAACAAACTTGTGATATTTGAAAAGTTCCTGAGAGAAACAAACTATTTATGCTCTTAACGAATAGACAAGTCACTCTGCTGTTCATTTTTTCAAAATTTTCGGACCAAATTGCAATTCTGAGTTCTAAGCACCTATTGTTTTATTGATCTTTTACACAAGTTGGAAATAAAACATTTAAGAAATATTCGAAAGTGTACATTTTATGTCTTTTACTATTTTTAATCAAATGTTAGATCTAAAGGCAGAAAGTATAACTAAACATTTCATTCCAACGATAGCTTATTCAACATCTTTAAGTCTCTTTGGTGAAAAATTCTGACTAGCAAAAGTATGCACTGAAGGAACAAATTCAGTGATAGAACCCGAAAAAAATGAAAGAAAGTCAATACTTTTAAGAGCACAGAGGTGGCTTTAGGCTCCAAAACTGAAATCTTATTTTGGATGACATTTAAATGATTTTAGTCTGCACCCATCTTATGCACCCACCTGCCTTTAAAAGCATATAAACGTTTGATCTGTGTAAACTTCGCTGCCTTAAGTATACGCAAATAACCTAATGTTAGTCAGCAACTTATCAGCATTAGAACTTCCGAATATTAAATCCACACAGAGGCGCATATGATTCTTGGCCGCAGCATAACAAAATCATGTTCTGTGAAATTGGCACCCGGAAATGATGTTTCGTAATCCGACAAACAAGCAAAGGTTCGAAATTTCTTTCACATCCTCGGCCTCTTCTTCCTTTAAAAAAAAAAAAAAAAAAAAAAGAAGGAAAAAAAAAAAAAAAAAAAAAAAGATTTGAGCTATATTTCATCAGGAATACATATTCCATATGAGAATGATTAGGAATACGTGTGCCTTAAATCCAGTTTATACCAGTTTCTTTCTGAAAATCATAAAATTCCAAGTTCTGGTTATTCACAGATAGCGTTAGTGACTTATTTTACTTTTTCTACGGTATACCCATGAACATAGAAATACTGTTTTATGCATAATAGTTCAACTTCAGGAATTCAAAGTAAACATATCTTTAGAGGCTCCCCTTAACTTAAAATAAAGATTTTTTTAAAATGTATTTAATGTCACTTTAACTTACATACAGTCATATGGCGACATATTATATTTCATTGTATAAAATGATTAATTTTAGACATTTAAATACTGCTGTACTGTGTGTAGGATTACTGAGGGCTTCTTGAAGATCTGGAAGGTTACATGTTGCTTGTATTGCAAACATTCTGAAAGTATATAACGTACAGAGATGACCATATGACAAATGCTGCATTCAGGTTGCGCGGTTTTGTTCATCAGATGACCATGCGACAGTTTGGTGTGTCCAATCCGCAGTCTAGTGATGACAGTTTGGTCTTTACGTTTCAGTTTTTGGAGTGGATATGATTTTTTAGAGTGTTTTCTAATCTCATGTAGTTTGCTAGGAGGCAATAATTCCCATGTTGATAAAGATTATTTTAAAAGAAAGATTCGCGTAAGTGTGTATGTGCATCAGAACTAGAGACAGGGACAGAACAGCATTGTTCAAAAACTTAAGTTCGACAAATAAACTTCGTATTTAAGTTTAGTTTTTCCAAGATTTTCAAGGAAATGCCGTAAATTGAATTACTCTTTACACGAAACACTTTTTAGTATTATTTCTCAGGACGTATTATGATTGAAAATGTTATGTTTAACACAATGTATATCTTGATTCTGTTGCAAGTTAATTGCGAACTCTCCTTTATTTTGGAAAGATAGAGTAAGACTGAAAAATTCAATTCCATAGCCGGGACCTGAACCACGCATCTTCCGGTTGCCATCCAGGCGCTCTAACCATTGAGCTACCATGGCCAACATGCCGACATGACAATTCTCCAACTGACTCGTGTTTTTCCCGCTCCTAAGTGGTTTACCGGGAAAAACACGCGTCAGTTGGGGAATTCAGTGTCATCGGCACGTGGGACATGGTAGCTCAATGGTTAGAGCGGCAGGACGGCAACCGGAAGATCCGTGTTCAGGTCCCGTCTATGGTATTGAATTTTTCAGTCTATCTTTCCATACTTTAGCCTACACACGGCCAGTGTGAAAAAAAAAAAAAACAGTCAATTACTTCTGTATTTGTTTGAATGTTGAATTGGGAAACCTTAAAAGAAGCTTACTACTGAAAACAAGCACAGAGCTTTAAAATGAGATTTTGCGTCAATTTTTTTCTTTTCCTAGCGTCAGCTGCCAAATGAAGATACAGTAGAGGCACTGAGGTACGGGCTCGTCAACGTAAAGTCTGTGATTCAAATCCCGCCAGCCACGCATTCCGAGAGGTTTTTTCCAGGATGTCATTAGTTCAGGTATCCTAAATGGAACGTTTATTTCCAAAATATCATTTCTCCATTTCCTATGGTAGTGTCTGGAATAAGAACCGACGTTTAAAACTATTAGAAGAAACCTAAGGGATTCCCCTTGACTTTTCCCACTCTCTATCATGTATTAAAGGGTAAATAAACTATATTTACGAAGGTTTACCTTTCTACCTATTTCATTTTAATCCAAATAAACTTTACAGAAGTAGTTATATATTTCATTAATAGATATAAGGGCAGTAGGGACAATCAAATATTTAAAGACTGGATGCTATTTGCTGGCCTTAATATTGTCATGCTCCTCCTATACATTAGCGAGAAAAACTGAATATCGACAGACCTTTAAAAGAATCACAAAGTTAATTGGAGTTAATGAATTGATATTTCAAAACGGGATATCGCAACAAAATGTTATTTGAAATACGTAAATTATCCCGTCGACTGATTAACGTTTATCAGTTATACAAAATTCTACTGAATTAACAGAACGTCATAGGGCTATTCACTGAATATTCAAGTTATACCTTTGTTATGTAAATAACTAATATACATTTTAACCAAGCCATGAAAAGTCACTGATTACGTAGAAAATGAAGCTAGCTACAGTGAAGCAATAAATGTTACACAAATATAAATATTGAGTGAGTGAGTGTGGAGTTTAAGGGCCCGTCGACAACCAGGTCATTTGGGCCCCGAGTCAACATTAAAACCTAAAAGCTATAAAAAATTAGCTTAAAAGGTAAAATCTAATAAAACCACTCAACTTGTTAAAACGACGTAAAAACCATCTAAAACTTATAATTTAAAATCTCTTAAATTAATCAATATAAAATACAAGTTATACTTGTTTGCTAAAACCTATTTTAAAAACGAACCGCAGAACCTTATCGACGGCCACTGGTTCGTTCCCTAAAATACCGTGCAAGTTAGCTCTTAGGCCCAAAGACTGGCGAACGCGGGTGTACTGCGGGCAATCCAGCAGTACATGCCGCACAGTGAGAGGTACTGCACACGGAGCACACACAGGGGCCGGTTCCCCTCTTAATAGATGGCCATGCGTTGCACGTGTGTGCCCAATTCTCAGCCGGGTGAGTATTACCTCGGCTCGCCGGTTATCCCTGCAGGAAGTTGGCCAGGGTTGTACGCTCTCCTTTATCGCCCGGAGTTGTGTGCCTTGTAAAGCTGTCCAGGATTGCTGCCAAGCAGATAGTAGGTGGCGACGGAAAAAACGTTGCACATCCTGGTATGGCACAGTAGATGTTAAACTCCGGGGCAAACGGCAAGCGAGCTTTGCAGCCGCGTCCGCCTCCTCGTTTCCGGAAATCCCCACATGGCCTGGGATCCAAGTAAAAACAAAATTGTACCCGCGCATGAGCATTTGCGAGATCTGGGCCTGTATTTTTAAAACGAGGGTCTGAGCGGCAGTGTGCTGTTGCAAGGCCTGAAGCGCACTCAGAGAGTCAGTGCAGACAATAAAAGAGCCAGGAGCTAACTTGCAAATAAAAAGGAGCAGGTAGAGGATGGCATACAACTCTGCTGAGAAGACCGAAGTAGAGTCCAGTAGGCGAAATTTATGAGCCTCACCGTTAATAAAGAAAGCGCAACCCGTAGTGCTATCTAGCTGGGAACCGTCTGTAAAGACCGGAACATAGGGTAACGGCCCAGCAGTTCGGCAAAAAGTTGTTGGAACACCGAATGTGGAGTAGCGAGTTTAGAGTTGCTGGAAAGTGCGAGATCGAACACCGCACGATCCAGTTGCCAAGCAGGATAAGGGCTGATGGACGACCTCTCCACGCGAGGCATTCGGAGGCCATGGGAATGTAGGAGATCTCGAAATCTTATTCCCATGGGGCGTGTCCGAGAACCAGGGCGCATATAACGGTGGACTAAATCTGGACACAGAACTGGTTTAAAACAAGGATGATTGGGATGACTTGCCAGCTTCGAGACGTATGAGCAGAGTAATATCGAGCGACGAATATGCAGTGGAGGTTCGCCTGAGTCTGCATACAGGCAGTCGACTCGACTGGTGCGGAATGCTCCTGTTGCAAGGCGGATGCCAGTGTGATGCACGGTGTCTAAAAGGCGAAGTTTAGAGGCGGTCGCTGCGCCATAAATAAAACTGCCATAGTCCAGCTTGGACCGAACCAGAGAGCGGTACAGCCTCAACATTACCGTGCGATCGCCCCCCCAAGATGCTCCAGATAATACCTTCAGCACCCGAAGAGAACGATCGCAAGAGGCTCGAAGGTGACGAATGTGGTGCTCCCAATTGAGTTGTCGGTCCAAGTAGAGGCCCAAGAACTTCAGGTACGAGACAAATGGCAGAGGTGTGCCGTTCAAATGAATATCAGGAGGCGGGTGAATACCTCGTAGGCGGTGAAAGTGGATACACTGCGTCTTCGCAGCTGAAAAACGGAAGCCGTTTTGAAGCGCCCAAGCTGCTAGCTGGGTGATGGTCAGCTGCAGTTGGCGCTCAATGTGATCTATGTTGGCAGACCTATAATATACTGCGAAGTCGTCAACATAGAGGGATGATGGAATTCCACTTCGAACGGCACTAGTGATTCCGTTAATCGCTACGGCAAAAAGGGTGACGCTCAAAATTGACCCTTGAGGTACGCCGTTCTCCTGTATCTGCTCCCGTGATAGAGTGTTTCCTATGCGAACCCGAAAACGGCGAAGTTTTAAAAAGTTGCATAGGAATTCTGGTAGATGACCACGCATACCGTAACAATGAAGGTTACGGAGTATGCCGTACCGCCAAGTGGTGTCATATGCCTTCTCCAGGTCGAGGAATACGCCCACGGTGTGCTGTTTCAGTAGAAAGGCATCGGAAATATACCCCTCAAGGCGTGTTAGATTATCGACACTTGAGCGATGGCGACGAAAACCGCATTGCAAGTTGGACAGATGGTTATGTTTTTCTAGCCACCAATTTAACCGAGCGTTTATCATCCGCTCGAAGGTCTTACAGATGACACTCGTCAGGCAAATGGGGCGGTAGCTAGATGGTAGCGTGCGGTCCTTTCCGGGTCGAGGGATGGGGATGACAATACCCTCTCGCCAGGAGGAAGGGAAAACCCGCTCATGCCAAATGCGGTTATAGATGTTTAAAAGGAAGGATAGTGCCTCAGATGGAAGATGTAGCAGCATCTGTCGGTGTACGTCATCGGGACCTGGAGAAGAATCCTTTGCTAATGCCAGAGAATGGGCGAGCTCGGCTGCGGTAAAAGGTTGATTGTACGGCTCGGTGCAGTCACTATTAAAATTCAGTGGTACCCGCTCCGCCTTTTCCTTAATAGGCAGGAAGAGAGCGTCATAGCGGGCAGTTTGGCTAGTAGCAGCAAATGTGGTAGCTAGGGCTTCAGCTATGTCCTGCTCGGTGGTGTACATGGAACCGTTGATGGCAAGGCCGGGAATTACCGTCCGGCGATACTTGCCATACATCCGCCGAACAGCTGACCATACTTGTTGGGTAGAGCTGCGCCGGGAAAGCGAAGACACATAGGCTTCCCAGGATTTACGTTTTGCGTTGCGCAGTATGAAACGTGCCCTAGCGCGAGAACGCTTGAAGGCGACGAAGTTCCCTTCCGTCGGGTGCCGCTGAAAAACGCGCAAAGCACGTTTGCGTGCTTTGACAGCCAAACTGCATTCCTCGGACCACCACGGTACAGGGATACGACGTGGTGTTGGTGAACCTCGAGGAATGCTGGATTCTGCTGCGAGCAGGATCGAGCAAGTAAAATATTCCACCATTTCATCGATGGTGTCGAAACCATCGTCGATGAGGTGTATCAGGGATTGGAATTTTCCCCAGTTAGCTTTGGAAATAATCCAGCGAGGATGTCGAGACGGTACACATTTGCGGCCAGAAAAATGTATGTTAATGGGGTAGTGATCACTGCCAAAGAGGTCGGAAAGTACTGACCACTCAAGTAGTGGTACTAATGACGGACTGCAGAAAGAAAGGTCTAGTACGGAATGTGTACCATAAGCGGATGATAGGAATGTCGGGTCACCAGTATTTAGCAGAAGCAGGTCAGACTTATCGAAGACGTCTACGAGGAGGCATCCACGGGCGTCATCAATGTCTGATCCCCAGAGCGTGTGTTTGGCATTCAAATCTCCCACAAGGAGTAGTGGTGAGGGGAGCTGTGCCAACAGAGCTCGAAGATCACGCTCTGGAACTATACTGAGCGGCGGCAGGTAGATGTTACAGATGGTAAAACTGATGCTCTCTAGCTGTACCCGAACGGCCACAGCTTGCAATGGTGTGGTGAGAGGAACGTTGGCGGCTGAGATGTTAGGCGCCACTAAGGTAGCAACGCCACCGCTTGCACGCATACCTGCAAGAGAGTCGCTTCTAAATGCAGAAAAGGAGTTAAGGTGTAACGAGTGATTGGGATGTAAGTGGGTTTCCTGGAGACAAATAATTGATGGTGACCGTTGAGAGACTAAGTGTTGTAGGTCTTGAGCACGAGCTCGAAAACCATTGACATTCCACTGGATTATTTCCATAAAGAGTTTTTAGCGGGCCGTTTTAACCTTTTTCTTGACCTTGGCTGATTTGGGCCCTACGACTCGAAAATCGTTAGCCTCCTGTGACTCCGCTGATGTTCGGGAGTCAGAACTCCTACGGCTCGTAGAACGAGACCGGGATCTAATACAAGGCGAGCGACTTCGCGATCTATGTGGTGGCCGGGATCGGTTTTTCGTATTTACTACGGGATGGCTGTTACCCGCTGATGGCTTGGTGGCTGGAGTCTGTACGGCTGAAGCGGAGGCTGTGCTGGTGGGTGTACAAACAGTCTGAGACGTGGGTTTAACGGCTAGAAAGTCTGTCTGCGTGGATGCGTGGGCGACAGGGACGTGTTGAACAGCAACGGTGGTATTAGGAGTACGGCGAGCTGCTGATGCATACCCAGTAGTAGTGGTAGCAGGCTTTAGTTGTTCAAAGCGCCGTCGTGCCTCTGGAAAAGTCAGGCGTTCTTTGACACGTAGCTCCTGAATGCTTTTTTCGTCCATGAATCTAGGACACTGTCGCGAGCTGGAGGGATGACTACCGCCACAGTTCACGCAGCAAGGTGTTCGGCTGCAGTTTGGGTCGTCGTGTTTAGCTAGGCCACATTGCTCACAAAGAGCAGGATTGGTGCATGTGACCTTAGTATGTCCGAACCGCTGACATTGGAAACAGCGCATGGGGTTCGGGACATACTGGCGGACACTCGCACGCTCATAGCCGCAATAGATGTACTCCGGTAACTTAGTCCCAGCAAACGTTAGAAATACCGTACGTAATGGGTACTCCTTGCCATCTTGTTTCCGTGTTAGCCGGTACGCCTGACAAACAAGCTGATCCGAGAGGCAACTTACTATTTCCTCGTTTGCAAGACCGTCTAGGCTGGAGGTGGTGACTACTCCTCGACAGGTGTTAAGTGTTTTGTGTGGGGCTACCCTGATAGGGTAGGAGCCCAACAAAGTCGCCTTTTGTAGTTTTTTGGACTGGTCTGCAGTTGAGGTCTCTAACAGTAAGCTACCGTCTCGGAGACGCGTAGCGTTTTTTACAGGGCCACTGATTTTATCTAATTCACGTTTTATGTAAAATGGACTGACATCCTTAAACGTTTTGCCATCACAAGCCAAGGTCATCAATAAGTAAGGGTCAATGAAGGAGGTTTTGCGCGGATACATGATGATATAGACCCCCTTCCGGAACCGTCGGCGTCAGCCTGCCATCCGGGGGTTAAAGAAAAAAGACACCGAATCTTCACGGTCTGTGCCGTCATGGGGACCTCACCCATGACCGATCTCATTTGTACCTCAGAAAAGCTACCCTTCAAAATCCACTGCTTGTCCGTATGGGTAAACCGTTCACCACGCACACCCCGGCTTTATTCCCCTACCACAGGAATAACCGCCTGTGGCTCCCCGCTTTAGGCCGCGCATGCGTGTAATAGGCACACGCGGATTCAGGGGACTTGTGGTTGATTACACCGGGGTTCCGTCAGCGGTAACACGTCCGGTCCGTGATACTAACCCAACGGCAAAACGCGGCCGTCGGGAGATTACCACAGACCGGGCCCTCAAGGAGCTACGTGGGTGTACTTGACGGTGTGGACGGGCTCCGCACCTAAGGCTACACATAGGGGCAGTGCGAAGGGTCCGCTCAACCTTCACTTTTGAGACCTCCGGAGAGCACACATGTCGGAAGCCGCGCTGAAAACCGTGGGACAGAACCACGGAGATAGGAAAGATCCCTGCTGGTGAGACAGGAGTTATAAACCTAATACCTTAAGTGCTAATAATTATAATAAAAAACTAGAAGGGGAAGAAGGTGATGCTTACTGACAAGCAGTAGCTACACGTGGCACAGTTGATGGAGATGAAGGGGATGAATTGAGGGTGAATGGCTAGGTACCCCGGGATCGCCAATCCCGTACCTACCGTAGTAGGTCCCTGGGGGAAAATACCAGAGCCTCTTCTGCCAGTTTTCGGGGTTACTGATGGGCCTTCTCGGCAGCCGTAGCGGTCGTGGGGTACACCAAGTCCCCACCGTACATCACCCCATCAGTCAGTCCCCTACTTCCTGTTGCCCACCCCTCGGGACGAGGACCGCAGAGGTTGGATTTTGAGGGGCAATATAAATATTTGTTACAAAGGCTTCACTTATCTTAAGAAATTGGTGTTAATACAATCTGTTTTTGAAATCGATCTCCATTAGAAATTAATCTCCATTAACACCAATTTCTTAAGATAAGTGAAGCCTTTGTAACAAATATTTATATTTGTGTAACATGAAAAGTCATTTTACAGAAAAGATTTTCGAAACATTTTTCATGTAAAGAATGGTTAGGGGCTGGAGACTTCGCTTGAAAAGCTTCATGTCAATCTTTGGTAGATACTGAACTTTAATACCAAGTTTAGCATTTACTCGGCTTTCCAATTTTGTTTACAACGCTAGCGCAAATGCGCTCACCTATCTTAAAATGTTCTTATCTCTCACAGTATGCTTCCGAAGTTTCAGTTTTACCATTTCCCTTTGCTTTCTCTAGTAAAAAGGAAAAATATTGAATTCACCCTGAAAATAAAGGTTTACTTTAAATACAAGATTTGAGATCCCCCTAAATAAGAAATGATTTTAAGAAATATGCTATGGGTGTCAACATAAAGAAGAGCTAAGCGTGTTCTAAAGATATGACAAATATTTTCAAGAAAACCCTCCTACCCCAATTAATCATTACGAGGAGAACATTATTTTGTATTTTCTTAAAACTGGTATTAATGATTGAGTCATTTAACAAAATAAAATGATGTAGCATTTAACAATAACTGCATTCCTGGGAAGAATTTTTATTTAATTAGAATCAATAAATACTTCTAACCATTTAAGCCTATTTGTTTACATTATATCATTTTCTATATAACACGAAATGGGTTTTTTTTCCTCTAAAAATTGTCTGTGCTTCAATTGAAAATACTGCCAGACAGCCAATTTGGGAATTCCTATCACTGAAAACAAACGTTGAAGTTTTGCACAAAAAGAATTAAGCGAATCAGTTTAATGCGTATATTTGTTGCGAACGCCATATTTGTAACTAATAATAGTTCGAAAAACACTCGACATCTTTATATGCTCACGAAATAGGAAGAAAATCATTAAGCACGTGTGTTGCGACAATCGGCACCGTAGCGACTCAAGCCTCTCGATAGGGTTTAGCCCTGAGTGGGCCTTGGCCTCCTTGACAGTAGTTCAATCAGTCCCGATTCTAACCTTCTGCTGCTTTACCGCTCCATTACTTTAAATCCTGTAGGACATGGACAAACCAAGTTACTCAGAGCTTTACTCTCCTCCTTGGGGAATACATCTCTTAAACATATCTGCATACTGCTCTTCAGAAATGACACAGCATACCTAGACTTAAAGAATCAAGCTGTTTTACTAATAATATAATCATTTTTTTTTCATTTCCTCATTATACCAGACATTTTAATCATGTGTTTCTTCGTCGGATCATTAGTACTTTCTCTGCCACCTCTCTACCACAGGTAGAGCAAGCACTATACGAAGGGTAATACTTAGATTTTAAGCCTAATAAATAAAACAAACTAATTTCTGATTGTAAACTGCTTTATTGTTTACCAAAATATTTTCCTTCATGATCAATACACTTTTGCATCCGTTTGAACCATTTGTCAAAGCATTTATTCCAGTCTTCTTAAGATACCTCCAAAACATGGCTTTTGAAGGCATCAACGGCTTCTTCTGCCGATGAAAATTGTTGTCCACGCAATTTATTCTTGATGTTCGGGAACAACTCCCTCGGTAGCGTGGTGGTAGCATGTCTGCCTCACGTTCAAGAGTCCCGAGTTCGAATCTCGGTAAGGATGAGTTACCTAGATAAGGTTTTTCCGGGGTTTTCCCTTATCCTGAAAGATGAATATCGGGTAACTCTAAGCTCAACGGACCCCGGGCTCATTTGAGCATCATTTCACCCATTTCATTCATCGTCCGATATGACCCAACGTTGGAGGACGTAAATTACAAAAAACTCACAGGGTGCCATATCAGGACTGTATAGTGGATGACCCATCAATTCGATTTTTTTTGAGCCTTCAAATACTCTGTTAGACAAGATGTATGTGTGTGTGTGTGTGCGCGCGCGCGCGCGCGCGATCGCTCGCATTGTCTTGATAAAGAACGATCCTAGGGTTCTTGTTGGTTTTCCTTACTTTACCGAAGACTTCCGGCAAACATATGGTTGTGCAGCATTTGGCATGGCCGTTTTACGTTCCTCTAAAGGCACTGTTGCCACATGCCCAGTTTTACTGAAAAAGCAGGCGACCATTTGCTTCGAAGAGCTTCGAGTGCGAGCAACTGTTGGATTTGCGTCATGTTGAAACACCCATACAGTCGACTGCTGTTTACGTTTCGGTTTATACGCATACATCCACGATTTGCCATCTGCTACAATCTTATATAGGTAGGTACGTCTTTCGAGGCACCGCCATTGTATTTCTTGAGCATTTTTGTACACCAATCAACACGAGCATCTTTTTGAGAGTGAAAATGTTATTCAGCATTTTAACAATCTTCGGCTAGCGATAAACTAGCGACTTTTCTTTTTAAGGTAACGATTCCGTTTGAGTTGGTAACGATGTAATCGCTTTTAGGAACAATGTATTGTTACTATGCGCAACACGTGAGCAGGTCCATGTGACCAAGTAAGCGTGCGGCGCAAGGTCACTCTAGATGCAGAGGAGCTTACGTACAAGAATGTTTGCTTTATTTGTTTTGTTTCTGACTGAGAAATGAGATTTTCGAATCTACACGTGATATTGACACACATATAGGCGATGTATCGAAAATACTTAAAATACAGAATGCTTTCAAATAAATACTCCAAAACACAAGCACGTTTGTAGCTCAAGCTGGCCGAAAATGCTGCTACTCCAAAATCAGGATCCGCAGTTGACCTCGAACGTCACCACTTACAGTTAAGGATAAGCATCACCAACGGTATCTGCCGGTTGATGCTACATTTCTGCTGTGGTCTGTGCCTCAACGGAAGGAGGGAGAGAACATTAAACCGGTAGTCAGATGAACACATTTCGCATTACATCCCATCCAAATCATAGCCCATTTTATTAGACTGGCACTGCAACTGAAATGTTTACACCCGTAAAGCGGAATCAGATCTTATCACATGATTTATTTCTCGTGGAGAAGATATTCTGATTTCTTCCATTGGCTAAAGTTAGACGTGAATCCACCCCTACGGAATGGAAGCATGATAGTAACAAAGCATTTTAGACAGAGAACGATGCAGTCGATTCTTTAATTTTCTGGAAGTTTGTACAATTACAACCTGAATGCAGTCAATACAAGCTTTAAGCGGCATAGGCACGCCGCCTGAATAGCACAATTCATTCATCTGAGATAGCCTGAACACGCACAGGCGTGAATGACCCAAGTTGGGTTGATCTGAGTTAGTTCCCCATTACAGCATTGTTGCGTTGCAGGCGAGCAACCTGCTTATTGCGGAATCGCTAAATCAAGTAGGAAAACTTGAATTGGATTTCGCACACCTTCATTTACCCCGTATTCTCATTTCGTGTGCAGATTTTTACTAAATAACGCAAACATTCAATACAATACAATTTAAACTGCATGGAAACTTAGCATTCTATTGAAATGTTTCGGACTTCTTGTATCTCTGAAAGTATACCATTTCTTTGAATTTTATTTCTATTCTATTTAAAAGTTCATATATTTGCATTGTTAATAAGTTTTCTTATTTATTATTCATTTCTTTTTTGCATCTCTGGCTGCATGTTTCCACTTAGGGCAGAGGCGTGGTTTCGGCGCCGACTGACACGTGGTTACTTGGTGGAAGAGAAGTCCTCTCAGTTACTCTCAGGAACACTATCGGGACGTGGACAGAAATCACTAGAATTATTTCCCCGACCTTCTAGTCTCGTGTCTGTTCGAATATTAAAGAAAGCCTGGACGTTGATCCTTGTTTCGACTTAGTTCTATTCCCTTCTGCAGCGGAAGAAAGAAGACTGAACTACACGCTGCGAATTAAAGTGCCACCAAATATGATAAGACAAAGAACGGCTGTGACGATATGGTTGTGCGAGATCGGAAGGGAACAAAACATGACTGATACTAGGGGTCTAGATATTAGAGGCAGTGTGTCTTTCGGAATAGAGAGATAATAAATCGTTCAGTCCCTCGGTTCTTCATCCAGGCAAATTGGCAGACGATAACTTGTTATAGTGAAAGTTGCGTAAATAATTGTTCAACGGAGAAAGTATTTGCTAAATTGTTAGAGTACGTAGTTTCCAAGATGGGTGTAATAATTATATTTTTGATCCGCTTAGAACCTTCCTTCCTTTACACTATGGAATTGATTTCCTGATGTCCTATCGACAATATAGGACCAAAGGATCCCATGATATTAAACAAAACATGAGGAAAATCAAATACCACTAAATCCCTTAACTGGGTATGGCATTTTGTGACATTAGGTATCATACAGCTCCTATCTATTTTTAAATATGTGTGTTGAAGGTAGTCGGTCTTTAAGGTGTTAATAGAATAGAAGCTCATTGGACGGTACACAAACTGTGAGAACAAAACAGGATAGCTTAAAGCTCGCATCCCTAGCAACAGCAACCCCGCCATAACCACCTCTCCCATTTTATAGATGTTTTAGATACCAATTAAGTATGAACGTTCGTAAATCACGCTTTGCGTTAAATCTTAGATTTGATGGAAGTAAATGACAAATTCTATACGAAAATGCTGAGAAAAAGTAGCCATGACCCTAACATTTTAACGGTTCTATACATAAACCATTTGTAAGTGTCCTACCCACTTCAACCAAATAAAATGTCTTGAACATTCGTATGGTAAATTTCAATTGCATGTGCATTGCAGCTCTGACTAAAAGCACGCTCCCAATATGAATTTATGCGATCAGCGGTTGCTCAGCTGTTTCATGTATGTTACACTTTTGCTCTGAAGTTGCGATTCTTCTTCATTTTCATAGCTACCAATAGATTTAATGGAATTCGAGACAACCGAAAGTACAATAACAAGACAAGGTGATGAATAAAAGCACTGAATGCATGCAATTAAGAGTATTTACTTACCAGAATAGGAAGAGCGGGAGGTCTCCTGTAGTTTGAAGGTAAAGGGAATGTGCACTTTCATCATCTTCATCTGAGGTATCTGGGGTTGGACTGGATGAACAGAGCTTCCGAACATCATCTCGTCGCCTTGTAGTCTGAATACCATCATGTTCCTGCAACCACATCAAAATTTAAATTATATAATGAAGAACCAGTTCGCAGCCAGAATGAACATGTTCCTCGGCAATATCATTATGTTAGTCCTTGACTTGGTTACTTCTCTTTCCAATTGTCGTTTTCAACAGACAAAACAGCATATATCCGTGTATAAAAAATAAATTGCTCAATTACACACCTCAAATGATGGATGATTCAGAGTATTTTACAACGTGGATGTATTTACCAAATCAAATATGTTTCTAGAGAGCAAGTAGTCTTTTGATCCAAGCAACTGCACTTAACAAATAGTACTACTTAAGAGATACCAAGCTTTTCTGCATTTCGGAATACAATGACACAGCCTGATATTAGGTCAAAATGCAACTTTACTGACAGGGCGGAGACGAAGACCCTCTAGCTCTGCAAATTCCTCACATTATCTAACTCATTCCGACCAAAATGTCAAGCGGCTGAATTGTCCGTAATAAGTTCCCTTCACAAAACAATGCTTTGCTATGTGATATATACATTAAAGCTCATTTACGCATACGATTTCTTGCCGTGCGACAATGTGCGACGCGGCAGAAGTTTTAACAGATCCGTTCATGTTTGAGGCAGTTGCGCTTGGGATATCAATTCTACCAGCCTGTTTCCACACGTGGACAGCTAGTCGTAACACTAATTCGACTTAAGATTCGTGCAGGTTGCAATAGAACTACAAAACTCTAATTAGAGAAAAAAAAAAACTGAGGAAAAGAACGTTGGAGTGTACACATACATCTGATAAATGGGCAAGGTTCGTGGACAGCAGAAATTGACAGAAGATGGAAAAAAATTGTAATTTTCTGAAGCACATCCTAAGTTCAACGCCTAATGCAACTTTTTAATATAAAATGTTCGGTCTGAGTAACGAAAATCGTTACCTTCCTTACAAAGCGGGAAAACGCACACATTTGAAAGTGAAAACTACAGTTTCGGGTTTCAATTGTTTCGCTCACATCGCGACAATGCGATGTGCTTAAACAGTCCCATACACTACTGGAGCATTTATGGGCATGTGCAACAGTCTTGATGAAAACCTTGTTGATCGAGGTTCACTAACACGTGATCAAACTTTAAGCGCGGTTAAATTGCAATTGGGTGCATCATTGTTAATTCTCTTTCAACGAACGACCATCAGCTGGTCGTGTACCACATCCCTCCATCTCCTAGGTCTTCCTGTAGATCGATATCTTCTTGGTCTATAATTTATTATTTGTTTGGGGATTCTATCAGGTTGCATTCGTTGTAAATGTTGTACCTTTTTTTCCTATACTGTAATATTCTGTCTACCACCGGTTCTAAGACACACCTTAATAAAACCACGGTCCTCCAGTTTGGGGGTTTCGCGATGGACTGGTAATTCATTCAAGTAAAAATCTCTTTACTCAGAAGTCTCACATAAAAATTAAGCCAGACAAAACTGGAAATCCTTTTCGTTTTCATTTGAAATTATGTATGACTGGACATTCTTTACGCGATAAATAAATATGAAAAACAAAGTGGTCTGCAAATTTTTCTCGCCGTAAGATATTCCAATAAAATGGAAAATGAAAGGATTAATTAGTGCTATTTAGAGGAGTAGCAGTAAATACAAATGTATTTAGTTACCAGGCTAAATAAATAAGTCTCCTTTTGTTAAGGTAGAGCGAGTCATGTGTGTAAATCTCCGGTAAATTAAAAATGTAATTAATTAAACTACATTTTAAACTCCATTATATACCTAGCATTTTGATAATACTACAGACGTAACTCATTAAATGACATTTAAGAGCATAATAATGCGCCTTTTATTACAGTCCATTACCTTGTCTAACGCTATTAAAAGGACGACTGGAGGTTAACTACACTGAGCAATTATAAATTTTTATACTTCCCACGATAGCCGTAAATCCATTGATTTGATGAACTTTTTTTGCAGATCAACAAGCTATATTAAAAAAGTAGTAATTAATTCTGACATGTTGCTGGTAATGTGTAACGCCGTTATTCGGTGGATCATAAAAATATCTCCTATCACATCTCTATAGCTTATAATCTCAAAGATAAAACTCTTATGCATAGGAGAAACAGGATTACTGCAGTTCCTACGAACTTATAATCCCTCAGTAATTTTATTCGCCAGCTACCACCATCCTTTGACAGCCGAAGCGTTCCCGTCCCCTATACTTTTCAAGAGCGTTCCTCTTCACAATAATCCGATTTGGACGTAGGTATATTATCCCACGTCTTCAATACCTCTAAGAAAATCGTAACAGGCAAGCCATTTTGCGAGATTTGACCGCAATCCAGCACACTCGGTCACATATCTCGTTTCCGATAACTGTTAATGCACCGAAAAGTCGCGCTGAACGTGATCAAACGAGAATGGCGCACATGACCCTTCATCCATAGCGCTGGCTTGTGGCAATGTTATCGTGTTTGGATTCAAGTAGTCTTGAGCAGTGTTACCAGCCTGGCCACTTTATACTATGCAAATGCTAGATTTAGCCATAAAGTGGTATAAAGTATTCCATATGTAAGCATGTCAGGTTAGAGCCTGAATCCAAGATATTTAACAAATCCTTTGCCAAGATCTATCCTAAATAGCGTTATTTGTCATTAAAATATGTACCCAGTTAGCATCTAGACTTCTAGATCTGGCATTGTAACATGAATTTCCTGAACTACGATCATTCACCATTGTTATTTCTCATGTGATTTAAAACTGAAATGCTCCAAGCCATTTTTGGCCTTTTTGATAGTTGCTTTTAGCCACTTATACCAAGAGTTGGCAAAACATTTACTCGCAATGCACAACGGGGATAGCTCCTGCGTTTGACGCGAATAAACAAAATCAAAGATATATTCGATTTTTGTTAACCGACTGAGGGCAGCCCAATGGAGTATTATAAAGCTTACCTACCTGTGTTGGTACACACGATGGGGTTACAAAATGAGAGATTAATGGAGTGAAAGGAGGTAGCAGATTTTTCGACAGATGCTTTTCGAGGTACGGACATATCCATTTTTCAAAAATGTTATTATGGGGGTGCTTTTGTACATGTTGAGTCCAAGATCTATTGGAAGAATTGTGAGGGAACTCGCACTTAGTTGCACTATGAATTTGCTCCTGCTACCAGCGATATCCGCATGCCATATTGAAAAACTGGCCTCAAGCGGCCAGAGCTGTCCTGAGTAATACATCCACATGGAAATTATTCTTCCATGATATATGAGGCGCTCAACTACGGCGGTCATCAGCGCCCTTTAAAAAAACTAGTCATGAAACTTGCCCATGGGGGGAATTATTCTTCCACACTAGCCATGTATAAGGTAAACGTTCGAAAGGTAAGAGCTGTCCTGAGTAATACATCCACATGGAAATTAATTATTCTTCCACACTAGCCATGTATAAGGTAAACGTTCGAAAGGTAAGAGCTGTCCTGAGTAATACATCCACATGGAAATTAATTATTCTTCCACACTAGCCATGTATAAGGTAAACGTTCGAAAGGTAAGAGCTGTCCTGAGTAATACATCCACATGGAAATTAATTATTCTTCCACACTAGCCATGTATAAGGTAAACGTTCGAAAGGTAAGAGCTGTCCTGAGTAATACATCCACATGGATATTAATTATTCTTCCACACTAGCCATGTATAAGGTAAACGTTCGAAAGGTAAGAGCTGTCCTGAGTAATACATCCACATGGAAATTAATTATTCTTCCACACTAGCCATGTATAAGGTAAACGTTCGAAAGGTAAGAGCTGTCCTGAGTAATACATCCACATGGAAATTAATTATTCTTCCACACTAGCCATGTATAAGGTAAACGTTCGAAAGGTAAGAGCTGTCCTGAGTAATACATCCACATGGAAATTAATTATTCTTCCACACTAGCCATGTATAAGGTAAACGTTCGAAAGGTAAGAGCTGTCCTGAGTAATACATCCACATGGATATTAATTATTCTTCCACACTAGCCATGTATAAGGTAAACGTTCGAAAGGTAGTGTCAGACTAAAAAATTCAATGCCACGGATCTTCCGATTTCGTCCGGTTGCTCTTGACCATTGAGCTACCATGCCACTTAATTCACCAACTGACTCGTATTTTCCCAAGAAACCACTAGGAAATCTCATACACAATGACAAATACATTTTGTGGCGACTTACTATGCTGTAAGTACTTAAATCCCGGCTTCATAGTTAGATCAATTGATGGAGATTAATTATAGTATACCATAGCAAAAAAAAAAAGTCTCCGGAGAGTAAGACGCGGGGGGGGGGGGAGGTTTGGAGAAGGTTCCTACACCCTCCTTCGACAGGTTTATGACAAACCATGTCAGTTCAGTTACAGACCATTCAAAAACATTCTGACGGCGGCTTCTACTTCTACTTTGGTGAATAAATATCCTTGTGTAGCATGCGTTCTCTGTCACATTCACTGCCCTTGTCCCACTGTGTAAGGGTGGCGCATTCCTCTCAGGGATTTACTTTGAGTTGATGGGCAGTACTCTTCCACACTAGCGTGTGTAGGGCAAAGTCTCGCGAAGCAGAGCCATACTGATCGGTAGCTTAATGGTTAAGAGCAACCAGACGGAGACCGGTCACGTGGTATGAACGCTGCGATTAAACTCAATGTACTTGCAGATCGCGTTGCACTTATCGCGGGTAATGACATCGCTTGCTTAATAATGCTTGTGCACTCTATTGTACGCCTTCAACACGTCAATAAGGCTCGATGAAACCAGAAAGCGTGAGCCCAGGCTGTAAGGTTCCTAGGCAAAAGGTGTTGAACACATTTATTTACACATAATACCAAACACAGACAGAGAAAACAGTATTGACAACATACCGTAACACAGTACCCAGGATAAACGGGACTTCGATCAACTGCATGACATACTATGCCCCCCCCCCCCCAACAGAGAAGGTTCACAGAGAATGAAAGCGAAACTTTCTTTACATTCGCGTTATTTAATTAACAGTGGATAGGAAAAACTGTTTTCTTACAATTTAATTTACGGCCTCCAAAGTTTAGTCATATCGGACGATGAATTAAATGATAAATTAGCGCAGGGGCCATACAGCTTACAGTTACCAGACATTCATCTCTCTGGATAAGGGAAAATCCCGGAACGACCTTTATGCAGATAACAGACATGATCGAGATTCGAACTTGGACCTCTTGAACGTGAGACAGGCGCGCAAACGCATACGCTACAGAGGCGGGCAAGAACAAGATGACCCAATATTAACACTAGTTCAGTAATATGAAATGGTCCTAAAAAGTTGTATTCACATGAGTATCTACTCACCATCCTTTATCTTTATACGGCTTCTAGGACTATTCTTACAAAAGCACTTTTTTCTAGCTATTTCATGGTATTCGCAATAAACTTTTGCTAAAATATTTTATTAGACATTTCGTTGATGGTACCATAGAAATACAGGAAACAAAATTGACAGTCAAAATATGTTAAGAAGCTAATTGTCATATGCTGGTTGGAATACAATAATGCTATAAGTACGCAACAGAGAAAGAAAAAACCAATATAAAATGATGTATTGCACTTACACAATCTTCTCTAATGTTCAACAGAATATTCTTACAAACGCCCATTCCTCTATCTACTTAATGTTATCGAGATAAACATTTATAGAATTACTTTATTGCAATTTGTCTTGCATGTATATTATGAGCATTACATAGAAATACAGCCTTTAAGTGATAATCATATGTTTCAAAGCTAGTTGTTATGTAATGGCTTTGAAATTATATCTTCTTTGTATGGTCAGAGATAAAAAAAAAAAGAATAACGAATATCTACTTAAGTATTGGAAAATTAAAACATATAAATAAGAAAGTCTATGAAATGACTCACTATGTGTGATTTAGCGACATCTACGTTTGTGTTTTGTGTATGTTTCGCAAATGTTGTCTATCTCTTACTTTTTTTTTTATGTTTACCTCCTCCACGTTACGTCATAAAGGACGATGAATGGAATGGGTGAAATGATGCTCAAATGAGCCCAGGTTCCATAGAGCTTAGTTACCTGATATTCATCTTTCAGGATAAGATAAAAAAAACTTATCCAGGTAACTCATCCTGACAAAGATTTGAACTCGGGACATCTTGAACGTGAGGCACCACCTACTGAGGCGGGCCCTGCTTATGGTATTGCCAGTTATCAAAATTAATCCAGAATGAAGAGGACTTCGAAGAACATTCCAAGGAAATTCAAGCTATACATTTCGTACGGAATGTCTTAACATGAAAAATCTTAAACATGTGATATTTTAATTAGAGTAAGAATCATTTATTTAGAAAATCAACATTTTCAAAAAATGCCCATGTAAAGGATAGTCAGGTGGGGAATTTTCTTGAAAATCTTCGTGTTACATCCTTGGAAGGAGGTAAACTTAGTGCACACGAACCTTTTTCTATGTATCTTTTAGCGAACCTCAAAACTTATACTTCAAGTGATTTCAGTATGGAAATTTTGGGTGGAATGTAGTACTCTCTCTACCTAATGTGCACATATTAAAATAATAAACTTACACGCAACAATAGTAAATTTCTCTATGTGGTATTACATATTTCCACAATCATGCCAAGTGTTTATACAAACCTTGGATTGGATTAGAGTACAGAGGGGCTCGGCACTTAGAGCAGTCTTGATCTATTGTGCATATGCCCCCAACTGAGACATTCCCAGGAGGAAAGATGAGGCGAGAGGAGACAAGAGGACGGCCGATCTAAGGAGCCACTATAGTGCAGAGCGCCGGGTCCCTACAATTTACCCGTCAGAAACTCCCCGTCAGCTCGCCCGAGTGCGGTCCCGAAACGGACCCACCAGACTGGGATCGGAAACCGGAAACCATTTTATCGGAGGAAGTGTATACCAGGAGCATTCAACCGACCATACACCGCCGAGACACCTATCGAAACTTCTACCCTGAAAGAGACCACCAGATGAGATATGAAATGATAATGGAGATGAAATGGAGGGATGGGAGATGTAATTATCCTACCCAGCATTCACCTGGCAACCCGGGAAACCCTCGAAAAAACGCATGGGTCAGGTAGGCCGGCCACGGGATACGAACCCGGACCTTCCGAACCATTCCACTCGGTTTACTCTTCTTATTGATCATGAGGTTTGACAGAAATAGGTTTAGAACAAAATTATTACTGGAGCTGCAAAGAAGCACAGGGAACTGAGCCAACTATTTACAAAATCAGAAAACCTTACTATTACCTACATATTTTGCATTTGCTAATAGGAAACAAAAGTAACGACATTTGAAACTTGCTGTTTAGTTTATTGAATTATATTTTTAAAATCTCCGAACAGGCAAGACTATAAAAATCTTACTTGTCATAAACCATATACATCTATATGGAGATGAGTTCTACTTTTGCTGCAGTTTACGTTTATATGTTAATGTCACAGCAATGTTATTAGTAATAAATTGTAATAGTTTTAAGAGTTCTAGTCTTTCTACCATTGGCACTTATACCTATGTATAAGCGGTTGGGTCTGCGAATGACAATTTTACAAACTTTGCAACCTAGACCAATATAAAGCAATGATCTTAACTTTGTGAAGCGGGTAAACAGCAGACGTTACACACATCCTAGGACACCAGGAAACCGAAACCAACGAAGGTCATTTGCTTTTTATTGAAGCATAAATGGCAAAGTGTCCAGTTGTTTTTGGCTGCGAGTTGGTTGGTTACTTATGGAAACTCTCAAATATTTCCTTTTATCAAAACAGAAGGAAAAGAAGTTGCCGGTGCAGGGCTCCTACCTGACTACGCCCTTAATTATAACTTAGTAATAGGCATACGTGTCATTAAGTCAGGGCAAATAAACAACGCCTTTTTAAAATAAAAAAAATGTTTTAATAGGGACCAAAAAAGTTGTCATTCTGAAATAAAAGTTGCCTGGGTTTTATTTTTTCTTGTGGTTACAGTATTTCAATAATTACTATGTGCTCTTTCTAAACCAAGTAATTCTTCGGTCCATTTGCAATATAATTTCAACTTTTCAGAGTTAGATATACACGTGTGTGCAAGGTAATGAATGTGACCAAAAGATTCAATACTTCATTTCTACTTACCTAGATATATTAATTTACTTCCTCTATCGTTATCATATCGTCCGAGGAATGGAATGGGTGAAATGATGCTCAAATGAGCCCAAGGTGCACAGAGCTTACAGTTAACCGACAACCATATTTCAGGTTAGGGGAAAACCCTAATCCAGGTAACACCCTGACCGAGATTTGAACTCAGGGCCTTTTGAACGTGAGACAGACACGCTATCTCCCTATATAGGCGGGCACAGCGATTATTCTTGAGGTTTTATGTTTCATTCTAATAAGAAAGTTAGGAAAACTACTTGTGTCGAGCGTTCTGTCTTGTCTAACATTATGTATGTTTGGTCTACATGCCTATACTCCAAGCTATGTAATTTATAACTTCATTTGCTAACTTTCTGAAACTGAAAGCTGTAAAACTTTCCCTCGTCCAGCAAACCGTAGGTATTAATTTTGCGATGGAATAGACTTAAGGGTGCGTCAAACATTCAGTGCAGTAGATGCACAGAACTTTTGATTTAAAAGAAATGGAAATTCTTACATAAGAAGCACTTAATATCCGGTAATACTGCTTCTTTCTGTCTATGTTAAAATTATACATTAAAATACAGAACATATTTTACGCCTTATATTAACTACAAACAAAAACTCACAAAATGGGAAGCATCTTGCAACCATTAAATTCAAACTATTTAAGAAGGGAGTTGGCTAAAGCGTGGTGGTAGCATGTCTGCCTCACGTTCAAGAGGTCCCGAGTTCGAATCTCGGTCAGGGTGAGTTACCTGGATAGGGGTTTTTCCGGGGTTTTCCCTTATCCTCAAAGACGGATGTCGGGTAACTCTAAGCTCTATGGACCCTGGGCTCATTTGAGCATCATTTCACCCATTCCATTCATCGTCCGATATGACAACGTTGGAGGACGTAAATTAAAAAAAAAGTCACCAATTTATTGGTCAGTATTTAATATTACTAGTGGTGTAACCACACTTTAAATTACACTACTGATGAAGACAGACACGGATAAGCTCTGGCCTATCATAGGGGCTAAATAATGCATGGTATGTTAGCGGTGAAAATCGGAAATTCCCCATTCATAATAGAGGGACATGGCGACGCGACATAACTAAACAAATGAAATGCAGTATTAACGCGACAAAATCCGTGCGACGAATTTACTCATTCACACAATTAATTCGTGTTTCCATATAGTTATGATGACATTAACCTCTTGGACAGATGCTTTTTTTCGGAAGCAACATTAAACTGCCCGGTTAGTATAAAGTTGAGTTCTAGTACCTACCACAAAAATACCATGAAAACATGTTAATATCCAATGCCTGTGCCTTTATGAACATTAGATTCTGAGAACAGTCACGACGCCAGTGAAGCAACACTTTGAAACTACCTACGAATCCGTAAAAACGCCTATATTACCGTAAAGTGGTAAAATGGCCTGCGCACCTATATATTTTATAGGCAAATCGAAATAAAAAGTTTGGTATTATATCATTAATTCAATTAAACTCGCCGTTTCCTCGTCATTTACATTTACAGTAAGCAAGAAAAGATCTATTGTAACTTCAAAATATATGAAAATAGTATTTATAAAGGACTTCCATTCACGTTATATTACACAAACTATGAAAAGTAACCTCAAAGTTAAGCAATATGGAATTGATTGCATACAACATATAGAAAAAACACAACTTTTCACTTTGTGAACACACATGGACCTTCTTAGTATTTTTTATTGATTCAGAGGGCCTCAAAACATGCATTTCTGATGAATTCTCGGCAACAAATTCTTTGGGAAGAAATCAACTCCTGAAAAGATCTAACCAATCAGACAGCCTCACGCAAGAAAATGTATACTTTTTTTTTTTTTTTTTTTGTAATTTAGTGTTACCATTACTGTCCTTTTCCACCTCTAGCATCGTGGCAACGTTTCTGCCTTACATTCAAGAGGTCCCGAGTTCGAATCCTGGCAGGTAACTCTAAGCTCTATTTTTTTCATGCAATTTACGTCCTCAACGTTAAGTCATATCGGACGATGAATGAAATGGGTGAAATGATGCTCAAATGAGTCCGGCGTCCATGGAGCGTAGAGTTACCCGACATTCGTCTATCAGGATAAGGGAAAACCCCGGAAAAATCTTATCCAGGTAACTCACCCTGACCGAGATTCGAACTCGGGACCTCTTGAACGTGAGGCAGACTCGTTAACATCTACGCTACCGAGGCGGGCTCTTGGGCTCACTGAAGCATGATTTCATTCATCAGTTGGTATGCTACGTTGGAGGACGTATAATTTAATAAAAAAAAACGTAAGTATACTAACCGTAAAAACTATTTGTTGTCGGTTTATTGACACTCGTCACTTACTTTTTTTATATTAATTGAGGGACTAGTTTCAAAGGACATTGCCTCCATTTTCAACCTCTCCCCAGCTAGCATCTGTTGTCTGCTCTCCTTTCTCTGATGATGGAACTATGAATTTCTTTGTCAAATTTTCTACTGTCAGAGGCGTAACGTACGCGATACGGGCCCGCCTGCAAAAATTAAAATCCGGGCCCCCTAAAATAGAATGTATAACCGATCAGTAACTGGCATAACTTCAATTACAGTTATATTATTGGATGCCGGAGTTAAAGTCACATTCACAATACGCTCATGGATCTGTTTCCGTGTGTTCTCACTTTTCTTAGTTCTGAATTCATACCCGCGTCAACTGTTTTCCTTACGCCACGAACTGAAAACGACGCAAGCGCTCAAATGCGCAGAGCTAGTTTCGCGTCGGAATATACTTTTGGTTAGGCACCTCCAATCTCGAACTCCTTCCCTCCAAGCAGCCAACACGGTTTACAGTAAACAGTCATTTTTAGATGAATAACACAACCATTCTCTCCAAATTCTTTGTCCTGCCAAAGTTAACTTTTCCTAATATTTAGTGGAGACGGACCTGTTTTCCTGCTTAGCATCTTTGGGAAATGGGCCCGCTGGCTGACAAGGATTTTGTCTAACAATGAACTTTTTAGTTTCATTATGTACATCTAATTGACAACCTGCACGATCATTTGAATAGTCTGTGATAGACCTAATTATAGTTATGGCGAGTTTGCTATCTTCGTTTTCACTTTCACAATTATTATTGGTGTTCACTTCAGAAATGTACTCACTCGTGACACTGCAAACTTCTGTAACTGTTGAGCGAGTACTACTACTAGGAAGAGAAAGAAATTTGTTTCTTTTTCTAATTCACGCTTCTTCTTTTTAGTTTGTGCACCACTTAGATATTCGTACTTTAAAACATTTCATTTTACTGAAAAAGTACACAGTTAAATAGAAAAAGTTAACGTTTTAACCAGTAAAGTTTTGAAAATATCACACCACCTTTTATGATGCACCTAGTTCCCGCGAAGAAAGCTCGTCTGAAACTGAATTGGCTGTTGATTGACCTGCCAGTTATTCACATCTTAATGTATAATTGGCATTTTTGTCGAATGAGAAGTGTGACAAAAGTTAAGTGTTTAGAAAAAAATGTGTATATTGCAATATCAGGAACTCTACACATCAATAAAGAATAACTTTCAGCCTAATGTGATATTTTGGTATTCAGTTTCATTGTTATAACCATGCGCCGCTCATTTGTGATGACAGAGAAACATGATGCAAACCAGTGTTATCAGAGAATTCGTACTGAAGGACAAGCATTGTTAACACACACAGCTGTGCTAAACTCAACTAAACGTTGACCGATTCTAGGAAACCGTTTGGAATGATTTGACCATGAACTTTCTATGCATTTATGATATACATATTTCAGAATTTATATCTGTATACATTCAAATTGTTATATTCACTAATAAGAATATGCCTTTTCTCTTTTTCTGCGGGCCCCGAAAATACCGGGCCCGCCCGCATTGCAGGCCCTGCAGGACCTAACGTTAATAACGTTACGTTACGCCCCTGCGTAATTTGGAATTAAAGTTCATTACGCCGTCCTTATTTTACCATATGAATATGTTCTCCCATGTTGTTTATTTTGGTTTATCACTCCTTTTAATAATTTTGGATTTGGATCAATGTCATGATATTCATTCCAAAAATGAAATGCACTGAAATGAAATGCAATGTAAGTGACAAAAATGTCAATAAATCGACTACACATAGCTTTTATGATTAATTTTGACGTCACTCTTACTAAATTCCTCCAAACACACATTATAAGTATAATAATTTCACAGTTCTCATAATTATGTAAACCGTAAACATACTTTTTTTAAATGTACACCTTTCAATTATGGCAACCTCTCTTACTAGGGACTTAGCATTTTGTAACGTTTATACTTTAGTAATTTAGCTTTTTACGTAAAGCACTTAAACAAAAAGCTTATGTCTTCTGACCTAAGTTAAACGTAAAATGAAATTGGAAAGGGTTTAACAGGGCAATCAAATGCATAAAGAGAACAGAACAACTTTTAATAAATCTCATGTGTACGCTCAGAGGACTTCCTTTACGCTCTTCCGCAAACTATTTAAATATATGTGACCTATCTACTCTCTGTTAATTGAGAGAAATGTTTGTAGAAATAGTTTTACTAAATATCCTTTACCGTGTACCACTTATGAAAAAGTAGTCCAGAATGAGAAGGATATTAAATTTCTCAAAAAATACTTTGTGTAAATGTAGCCTAGATGAGGAAGTTTTCCTGTATCCTTCTAAGATGTTGAATCTGAATACCAAATTTGGTATTTAACTGACTTTTTGCTTTTGAGTTATGTTGTTCACTGCACCCCACACACAAATGCAAAATTTAAATAAAATTATATAACATCTTTGGATACACTGCAATACTTCCATTTACAGTAGCATAGATAAAGTAAGAATTTGATATGCATTCACATGCCTTTCTCTACTGTTGTAAAACTATTCTTCCAAACACATATTCCTCTACCTCTTCATGTTAATCAAGCTAAGAAAAATTATCTTATTGCTAGTTTTCTTGTTCTACGAGAGGGAATTAATCATAAGGATGCTGGAATTAAAAGTCTAGGGGACAAAGGCCTGTTGGATGATTATTTCTATGAAATTTGCACGCGCCCACACACACACACACCTACTTTTTTTTTGGACTTAAAGAATCTCAAAAAGCTTTTCCAGTAAAATCTTGATATAGCTTTTATGGGTATAAAACAATACTTCCTCTAATTACTATGTAGTAAAGAGCAAAACTATGCCTAAATTAATAATAATTATTCACATTTACTCACTTCTTTTCAAGTTAAGGTTAGAAGATATTGACAGACAAGCCATTTTTGCCATTACGAGTGACAAAACCTCACTGAGGTTATATAGAGAAATAAAAACAACCTGGGGAAGGGAAGGATACATAGACATATGTAATAAGTTAGGGCGAGAAAGTTTTGCTTTGGCAACAACATGAGTGAGAAACTTGAAAGGTATAGGTCAAGATAGGGAGCCAGATAAATGTCTATTGTGTACAGAAGAGAATGCAGACTTCCACTGTATATTATACTGTAGTCAAACAAAGATATGGAAACAGCAGGCCTGGCTACGTAAATGAAACAATTTAGGGGGTGAAGTAGTAATTAGAAAAATTTTGTCAGTAAAAGGGGAAAAGAACAGGGAGAAATATAGGGAATTATTTAGGGAAAGTTAAAGAGGGATGGCTAAGAACAATTAAGAGAAAACTGTAGATTACGATAGGTGAAATGGCAAAATATGTAAAGAGGAGTAGAGGGCCTCCAATACACAAAATCCTAGGGTTAGGTGTATGGGGACCGAATTATTATTCAATGACAAGCAGCACTGTAGGATTTTTTTAGTTAATTGATGGAAATTAATCATTTCTTTACACTAGCTGTATATAGGCTAAGATTTTAGATAGATAGAGTCAACATGAAAAATTCAATGCCATGGCCGGGATTTGAACCACAGATCTCCTAATTTCCGTTATGGGCTAGAGCGACTGGACGGAAACCAGGAGATCCGTGGTTCAATTCCCGGCCATGGCATTGAATTTTTTATGTTGACTCTATCTATAGCATTGTAGGATTTTCAGGATTTAATAATATGGCATTTTCTAGTAGGATTCTATAATTGTAATCTTGAGTTTGTATTTCCAGTTGATGATGTAAAAGGAAACATGAGAAATAAATTACAAATGACTCACTTCTTACATACTTACTGAAGTATTTCACATAAGAAATATAACTAGGTAATTGCTTTATTAAATCCTATTTTCATATTTTTGACAAGTTATTTTAAAATTACATTCAAATAGAATGAAACCAAAGCAATATTATATAGATGCAGGAATACTTTAGTAATCAAGTAAATATAAATATAACATGATGGAATATGAGTAAGCCAAGTGGAACAGTGTGTCACCAACTCTGCAAACCTAACATGGTATGTTCACTATAAACGAAAATTGCATTCAGCAATGTACACACTCGATATGAAGTCAAAGTAAAGATTAAAAGCAACATAAGCTCTGTGTTTTTGATTGGTAGAATACTTATTATGGATCTATTTACTAAAACTGTATTTTCATACAATAACAGAAGTCTTAGAATTCCTATTTTGTGTGCTTAGTCTCTTGACTTTCTACTTTCAATAATCTCCATTAGTTGATGCCTTGTATTGCATTTATTATTTTAACCTTTCTGTTTTCATAATATCTAATATTCCTTGTGTGTTGTCTTCCTGATCTCATTGTTTCCTCCACATAATCTACATTATATTTAATTCTTCCTGAGAGTTCTCCCACCTTGTTACATCTGAAGTATGATGGCTTTGGTATCGGGGCCATTGCTTCTAAAGATGCCTTGGTTTCAATTACAGATGTGTTTGTTGTTTGATCCAAAATTTGAAGCCATTTCATCTTCTTAACCCATATGTTAAGAGCCCAACCTTCATATCCATATGGTACTACTCAGAACACTATGGTGTAAATAAGCCTAATTTTATCATTTTTGCTTATCTGAGAGTCTTAATATGTTAGTTATTTTCCTCAGTTCTGCAAGTCCTAACATTCTCCTGCTTATTTTCTCTTTGCATGAAGTATCTTTGGTTACGAGTGTCACCACGAGTTGAAGCTATTCATTTCCAACTGTGAAAAGTTACATTTATTTATCAGTTCTGATTCCCACTATCAACTTTGTTTTTTTCAGATTCAGCATAAGATCTGCTTTCTCATTGTCTGATTTCCATGAACCAATTCATTCTCAGTTTCTGAAAGAACTGTTGTCGTGTCTGCTATTTTAGATTAACTTTCCTGTACACCTGAATCCACCTATACTACTTTTAGGTCTGCCTCTCTCATTCCCCCATAAGTTAACCGAAGGGATGCCTCAGGCTTTTTCGTCCATGGCCCTCATTTGGGAGGTCCAGGTTCGATTCCCATGGATGACCTACTTGACCCATGGGGTTTTTCATGGGTTCTCCCGGTAACAAGGTGAATGCTGGGTAGGTTAATTACATCCCCCAAATTACCTCTCCCTCCATTTCATCTCCATTATCATGTCTCATCTCCTGATCTCTTTCAGAGTAGAAGTGTCAGCGGGAGTCTCGGCACTGTATGACAGAATGATGTGTTCTTCCTTCTTCGGTAGGTGGGTCTCCATCTCTAGGCTAACCTGGTGGGCCATTTCAGGACCGGCTGTACTGGCCTGCTGGGGGGTTTCCAACTGGTCAGTTGTAGGGACCCTGCCCTCTGCACATCATGGCACCTTGGGACGGCCGTCCTCTGTCTCCTCTCGCTTCATTCTTTCCCATGGGGATGATCTACTTGGGGAATAGGTACAATAGACCAAGGCTGGAACTCTGTGCCAAGTCTGCTCGATAGTGTAATCCAACCAATCACCCATAAGCATAGGATTTTCTTTTGTTTGGTATAAGTACAATATAAATATACAGAGTGATTCATTTGAAAATAAATCTAAAAGAAGAAATTAGAATTGTATGAGACTGACCACAAACATAAAAGTATTGGACAAATGCAAAGTAAGGCTAATGTACAAGGATAAACTGTCAAACCATGAGCAAAGGCGAATAATGACAATCTTCTTTAAGTTTTTATTGGTTACCAGATAAAATAAATTGTAATATTTATAAGAGCCCCGTGATGTCACTGGGAGGCTAAGTAAACTAACACATGACACTACTATAAATGCTGGTTATACACTATTGAATCAATTATTAGAAAATATGTGTCGCTTATATTTTTTATGTGTTTCTGCAAGTAATGATTATAAAAATGCAAAAGTGGTGACACTCTGCTTCTTAAATAAAAATGTAATGCAATAGTTCTTTTATACTTTCTGTTCTGGTATTTCAGGTCGCTCAACAATGTTTTACAGAGAGTCTTTTTTTTTTTTTTTTTTTTTTTTTTTTTTTTTTTTTTTTTTTGTTCTTTATAGTCTAAGAGTCTTAATGAACTTGTTTAAGTCAGGGGTGTCAATTTGTGATGCACATTGCTTTTTTTCTTACTTTTTCCCTCCATTACCGTATTGCAGTTGTCAGATTTTACAGCAATGCAGTGCTAAGAGAAAAAAATTCCTTGGATGGTTGGGAAACCAAAGAACAAAACACGTATAGGAATTAAACCTTGTGTCCCCTTCATTAGCACCGGGGGCATGCTGGCCATGGTAGCTCAATGGGTTAGAGCGACTGGACGGAAACCAGGAGATCCGTGGTTCAAATCCCGGCCATGGCATTGAATTTTTCATGTTGACTCTATCTATCAAAAACATTAGCCTATATACGGCTAGTGTGACGAAATGATTAATTTCCATCAATTAAATTAAATAATAAGAGTTAAATGATGAGGCCTGGGACTCAAGTACTTACGATAGTAAATTGCCACAAATGGTGTACCTTGGATACGAGAGCCCCTAGTGGTCTACCAGGGAACATACGAGTGAAATGGAGAATTTAATGTCAGGACGGCACATTGGTCATGGTAGCACAATGGGTTAGAGTGACTGGACGGAAACCAGGAGATCTGTGGTTCAAATCCTGGCCATGACATTGAATTTTTCATGTTGATTATCAAAAACTTTAGCCTATATATGGCTAGTGTGAAGAAATGATTAATTTCCATCAATTAACTCAAACTAAATGTGTACCTCATATATACACAGTTTACCCTTAAGAGGGTGGCCAGCATAGAAACCAGATTTAACAGAATAATGGATTGCTTAAATGGTGGATATTGACAGTTTTACATCTAGTGATCAATACTTTGTCTTCCATCTTACAAATTAAAGTGTGTTTAGGTTTGTATAAATGAATTGCCCTATAACCTTGGTAAAGAACTAATAACTGTGTTGCTTGCAAAGAATACGAGTGTGCTTATATTTAAAAATCCTCAGTGGATATTAAGTTTTCTGGCCAATGAGGCATTTGAATAACTCATAATCTGGTTTGAAATGAATAAACCTCCATAAAACTTAGAGAAAGCAAAATTTATTTAATTCAGAACAAAGCATTTGTAAGAAAAGTAAACAAGTTAATAATCAGGTACCATAATTAACCCATACATATAGTATGTGATATAAACTTAGGCTTCAAATATAAGAACTAAGCTGTGGAAAGTATGTAGATAAAACTCTGCCAAAAGTTCGCTCAGCTTACTTGCCTTTAAGAAACTTTAGTAAATATACTTAACCAGATGCCTCTGTACTCATTCTACAATTAGACTAATATTAGCATTCACTGTTCCTCGCCACTCCTGTACCTATCAAATTCTTCTCGGCTAGAGTAGAGATCATTGCTTCCATTCAGTAGGTATCAATTCATATCTAACTTTTAACTAATCACAAACACCAGAATATCTTCCACACTAGGAGTATTGTACTGATCCTTATTCCTTCGATCCTAAAATGAGACAACCTCAAGGAAATAGAACACGTCAGTTAATTTCTCAGTTTTTCTTCCCCCCCCCCCCTCTCAAACACCTAAGCACAAATTAGAACAGAAGGACGTTAACACAAGGGGATAGAGAAGCTATATTATAGCATTCCTTCATGTTGCAAATAGTATGCAAGTACTTTCTCAATTCTTTAAATCTTAAAACTCTTTAGAGCTAAACTATAAAAGGAAGACTAACGAAAATCATTGTATACTTGTATGGTGCAGTAGCATAGGACCTTGCTGATAAACGTACAAAGAGCTACAAGGCCTGTACAAGTCATTTCTGTGTCTAGTATTTGACTTTGTACCAGAAAATTAAATTTATCAAAAGCATAACACACAAGAAAATATATGTATTGATTGGTGTCAAAATACCCATTTTCTTGAACAATGGCTTGCATGATGACTTCCAACACCACTTAATCCTTTTACTGTGTACTGAATCACAGCAGAAAACAATATCATAGCTCACAATGGAATGAAAATTAGAGTACTAAGTCATGCATAGGTCTTAAGACAAAACAACCTGAGCTACGTTTAGGAAATAAGTTCAGTATATGCTAGCTGCTCTAATTCATTTCTTCATTAATTTTTAATACCCAGGAACTTTGTACAACCTACTTTATTTATTGTAATGTTGCAATACGTCAATAAGTAACATTCCATTCTGGAATAATTTTATTTTAAATTTTAAAATGAATATACAATATTCTTTCACACCATTTTGCAATACAGGATATTGTTCAGGCAGCAACGGTAAAGAGCAATTTCAGCAGTTCCAGATTATCAATGCCACAAACTTAACTCTTCAGAATAAAATACACTGGCTTCAATATTGCCTTGAATCAAAAAATTAGACCAAGCTTGGCTCAAAAGTGTGCACACAGTTTACATAACTGCTTGAATTACATTCACTGATCCTTTATTTATTTAATCCATTCAACGAATTACAAAGTGAACTAACTTTACAATTCCATGTAGTACAATAGTAGGTAATAGCTATATCACGAGACACACATAAGTTGTTCAAATAATTTTCTTCTTATTTTTTTTATTCGTATTGTGTTCTGTTCCTTGACCATACAGTAACAGAGTGGGTGATAAGGGTAAGTTACGTAGAAAATGAAGCTAGCTACAGTGAAGCAATGAATATTACACATATTTATATTTGTGTAATAAAGGTAAGTTAATTGATTGTTGCAATATGTGATTTGGCTATGTTCTGTGTATGAGCATCACTCAGAATGCGATAACGGTAAAAAAACAAATTCTACATTATATAGTAGATAATATTCAATAGTCACACGAATTTCACAACACAAAACTTAGTTTATTTTCACTAAATGTAAGTACGGAATTGGGCGCGTTAGTTTACTACACCCAGCCGAGTTTAATTTAGACGAAGTGCAGATATAACTGTGCATTAAAAACTGCTTCATAAGTTCTAGCGTCATAACATAAATGGCAAACGTAAACCAAAGGGCTCTAGAGGGGAGCATTAGTATTTTAATTTTAAATCTTCAATTGTTTACACACACTTATAAAATATGCAACAAAAGTGGCTAACAAACACTGGATTAATGAAATAATGATTAGAACACTCACCTCATAATAAAAAGAACCATCGCACAGAAGCATATTACCACACCCAACACCGAAAATATATTTGACAGTTCTGCAACGGACACAAGCATTGCTGTCATTGCAACCATAGTTCACAGCCTTAAGATGTCATTTGGTAAATGCTATTCGGTATTCAGAAGCGTCAAACTCTTTGCAGCATTAAATGAATTATATTTCAGGAAATGTGTTAGATGCGCACTCATTCTACACCTCTGTGAAGAAGGAAAGTCATTCCCATGTCTTTTCAAAACTCACATCGCTCACTTCCTTTAGCCACTGTTCACCACAATCTCACTGAGATTAATTTGTCGGCCGAAAAAACGGCATCATTTGCGAACCAAACCCCCTTTAACAAACCTTTATGACGCAACCACAGGACGCAACATTTACAGTGCCATCTATTGATCGAAATGCTTTGTAACTGTGCTGCTACCTGTGAGGCGATGTCCTAATCAAGATACAACTGGGTTTCGCATTTCATTGCGCACTTTAATTTGGGAATAAGGTTAGCCAATAGTAATGATAGTTTTCCCCCACATCTACTGCTGGTTTCATCAAAATGATAATAGCACAAAATTTGGAGATTATTTCCCTACATTGGTATGATTTTAGTTACTCATTTTTTATAATGTGTCGAATTAGTTTGTTTATATTAGGTGTAGCGGTGGGAAGTTGTTTTGTATCTTGGAAATCACAGACAAGTGAGACAAATAATCCTGAAGCAATGGATAAAGGATTTGTTCATGTGGAATTCGAGGTCTTCGGGATGGTACAAGGTACAAATGGATAACTTTTGTATTAGCCAAATTTAAAACGTTCAAGCATTCTGCAATACGCAATGTCATAATACTTTATTTGGGCTTCCTTTTATACCATTTTTTATAGTCATCAGTCGGTAGTCATCAAGTACATTTTCAGCTTTTAAGAGATATATGGCATGCGGAAAAACCAAAGAGTAAAGCAGCTGGTGTGAAATACTAATTTAGATGCAATTCTGCCTATAAGTATCCATATTTAATGTGATATCTGTAACATTCATTATAGAAAAGATGAACACATCAAAGTGTTTTTTGTCTTGTGTTGCTCCACAAACATTTTACCATCTTGTAGATTGTCTTCCAGTTTTTGTTTCTATTATGTGATATTTATTTATTTATTTTTCCTATGAGGCTTCCTCATATTGTAACAAAGAAAATAACAGCTTTAGTTTTGTAGCTTGGAATTCTTTCATTATAACTCTTCAATTACAAGTGTATCTTCATTTGCTCTCAGGAATTATTTGAAAGTTTCCTCCAAGTCCGTAGTCCAAAACTGTTTATCATTTTCCAGTTCTGCTTGTTCAGAATCCATCATAATATGCCCATCATTGCTAGGCTAAAAAGATAAAGGAAAAAATATACTTTTGCCCCTGCTCCACTTAGATGCATTATTGTCCTACAAGTCAGTCTTGAGAACTGACTGGCTTTCAGCTATGACGAGAGAAGTTTGTGTATAACAGTGGTTTCATCTGTTCAAAATACATATACTAGCAGTAAATCCTGAATAAATTGTATTCTGTGTTCAAGGGCTTGACATGTAAACATCACCAGTTGATTTTAAGTTAATTGATGGAAATTAATCATTTCTTCACACTAGCCTATATAGGCTGGTTTTGGATAGTTAGGAGTCAACCTGAAAAATTAAATGCCATGGCCGGGAATTACCAATTGATTCTTACCCAATCTAGGAAATACAGGATTTGTGCACAGTTGATTGTACAAATGTTTCTCTCTGAAAGTACATGAAGTCAAATATTTTCTTTTTGATAGAATATGCGAAGAGAACTATTTCCTCTCAACACCTAGTTTCGAATTCAGTGCTAATTTATCTTAGTCACTTATATGATGCTACCAGAACATTTTGTATTATTTGCATTTTCTATTAAAATTTCAGTATCTACTGCCTGGGAATAATATTGCATTGTCACTGCAGCTGACATTTAATACTTTTCCATGCATAATAACGTAAACGTATATATATAAAAGGTTAACATGGGTTTAACACAACTAATACTAAGTTTACATTAAAATAAACTAAACTTTCATCACAATTTTTGTATGAAACAAATACGTGCTATAATGTAATGTACTATTACAGGCATGAGAAGTGCTAAAATTTTATTCAAAATGCACTGTAAAGCTAAGGGTAATTGATGACTTTTACATGATATTACTTTTGAGTTGTGTGTTACATGCAGACAAATGTCCAAATTTTCTTTGCAAAGTACATACTTTAAGCATAATAGCGTACAATACTTTGCAAAGTCATCACTATCTTCTCAATATTGAGAATTTCTGTCTAAATATATTTTCTTTAATTGAAATTAAGTGAGTACGTACATAAACATTTACCCATATACTGATATGAAATAAATGATACATTTTTCATGTGCATCATCATCTAGCATTCTCTCTCTGTTTTATGAATTTCAGTAAATGGTGATTATTTTAAGTTACAAAGTTGATTTTTTTTTTATTATTATTATTTATTTTCCAGACCCACAAGCAACCATGCTCTTTTTAAGGAGGAAATACACAAAAGTACAAAAGGCATATTCCTTTACAGCACTTTAATTAATAACAATAGGGAACAAATCAATAGGAAACAATAAATGCCTTTACATTAAGTTAAACAAAATAGATACAAATATGTAAACTTTCTAAGAAAAATCATCAACAAATGAACTTCATTAACATGTAACCACATCATCATATAAATTACCAAAGCAAACTTCAGTTATCATTATTTATGACTTAACCAAAATTACAGAATATGTTATGGAAATACAACTTAATATCTGTCTTAAAACGAGAAAGAGAATTTTTACTTATACTTTTTAGAGGAGCTTCGTTATAATTAGCAAATATTTTAACTCCAGTAATACCATATTTTTGATGTTCTATTAGAACATTGATGTATTAATGATTTTGTTTTGTATTAAATCTGTGTATATCTTTATTAAATCTTATATTGAGATTATTATTATGTGTTAAATTAATTTTTTACCTTGTATACATAAATCAAGCTTTGTACTTGTAAAAGTATCCTAAGTGCATTTATATTTGTAAGCTTATATATTAATTGAGTAGGGGTAACAGTATGAAAAAAATATAATTGCACAGTTTTGTATTACTTGCAGTGATTTAAGTACCTTTTTTTTGAACTATGCCCCCAGATAGAACACATGTAGCTTAGATGAAAGTGAATTAAGGAAATGGTAGACTGACTTAATAAATGAAGGTGGAATTATACCTTTCAATCTTCCTATAATACCAACTGCAGGAGCAACTTTATTACATAAGTAATTTACATGTTCTCTCCATGTTAAATACTGATCAATTATCAACCCAACAAATTTTGTTTTAGTTTCCCTCTGAATTATGTAATTATACCTTTACACTGCATATTCCCTTTACCTGATTTGCTGAATAAAACTTAGGATGAATAGAGCCAGTCTGAAAAATTCAATTCTATAGCTGGAATTTGAATCATGGATCTCCCGGTATCTGTCCGGTTGCTCTTAACCATTGAGCTACTATGGTCAACATGCTGACATGACATTAAATTCTCCAACTGACTTTTGTGTTTCCTGGTAAACCACTGGGGGTTCTCATATACATTAAGATTTGTGACGTACTATGTTGTAAGTGCTTAAGTCCCAGGCTTCATAGTTAAAGCACTATTTTTTTTAGGTAATTTAAAGGAAATTAATCATTTCTTCCACACTAGCCATGTGTAGGCTAAGGTTTGGATAAGTAGAACCAGACTGAAAAATTCAGTGATTGTTCAAATCCTGGCTATGGCATTGAATTTTTCAGTCTGACTCTCCTCATCCAAATTTTAGCCTACACATGGCTAATGTGGAAGAAATAATTAACTTCCATGAAAACCTAGTTTTTTGTACATTTAAAGATAATTTATTAATTGCAAGCCATGTCGGAATTGCATTCATGTCACACTGCAGATCCTCTATGAGTGGGTGAATATCCGTGCTTCTATAAAAAATACTGGTATCATCTGCATGCAACACGACCTTGCCTTTTAAAGGAATTAAAAGTATATCATTAATATATATAGCCTTGAAGCATACAAATTTTCATCAAGTGCTTTTTCTGTTCTAATCACCACGTCAATAGCTTCATCCAAAGTACTTGTGTTCTGCAGGAATTAATATTGGTATCTATGCAAAATATTATGTTTTCCCATGAATGTTACAACTCGGTTTTTAATACATTTTTCAACTATTTTTGCTACTAGGGATAAAATTGATATTGGTCTATAATTGGACATATTATCATTACTCCCACTTTTATTTACAGGTACAATTCTAGCAATTTTTAATGCATCTGGTACCTGTCCCACTTCAAATGAATAATTTATAAGTTTGTTGAGGTGATGATTAATAGTATTTTTACATTCAATTAGTAAAGCATTAGTAATTTCATCTTTTGTAGTATTTCTCTTCATTTTCATTGTAATATCATCACATATTTCCTGTGAAGTAAAAAAATTCATTGCATAGGAAAAGTTTGTCTACTCATGATTTGTGAGTGTTATAACAATCAGTCATTAGTGATTGATCTTATAAATAGAAACTGTGATACTAAAACTTTAAATCTTGGACTGAAGTACTTATAAATTGTAATTCACCATTGAGGTATGTGATCCCAAATTTAAGTTTTCCTTTGTCTGCTGGGAATATATGAGTCAGTTGGAGAATTCAATGCCATATGGGGCATGTTGCTATGGTAACACAACAGTTAGAATAGCTGCGAGTAGAACAGAAGCTCTGTGGTTCTGATCCCATTTATAGATATCATTGAATTTTTCAATTCTAATTTTACCTTTCAAAAATTTGCCTACACATAGTGTGTGTATGTGTTAGAACAATTAGTTCATTATCATTGACTGGCCTTATAAATGGAAATTTTATATTTGTCTTATTTCTTTTTCAGGTGTCTTCTTCAGAAAGGTTAGTATTGAACAAAAACTATTTAAGGATTATTGGCTGATCTACAATGATTCAGATAACTTTCACACACACATGTGTAAATGTAGCTATCAGAACATATTTTTTATGGAAAGCAAACAAATACAACACCATTAAGAAGTACAATATCACATTAACCATGCTGTGATTGGTACTATGTAGCAAAGCGTAAAGACATACTTGAAAGAGTGTGATACAACAGAGTTGTGTATGTGAGCATATCGCACATACACTGCACATCAGGTATGTATGCTCTTTTCAGATGCTGTCTTTTGGACAGACCAACGTCCATTAATCAACAACAGCTGATGATGTTAGGAAGATCCTAACAAAATGTGTTCTAGGTAAATACTAGCAATAAGTGGAGCATTGAGTGTTAGTTCGACTCAAAATTATATTAATTTTGTGCTTCATTGTATCATAGTCCTTACACATTGGAATGTGATTAACCTTGCCAGAGAGAAGAACGTCTCAGTAATCTGCCTCCTGCCCCACAGCAATAACAAACTTCAACCCCTAGACGTGGCATTCATGGGGCCACTGAAGACCTTCTGCTGCCAGGAAATCGAAACATGACTGAAAAATTGTATTGGTCGAATGGTTACAGCTTACCAGATAGGGAATCTCTTTGGAAAAGTCTATCTACGTGCAGCCACTGCAGTAACAGCTATGTTGGGAACCAAGAAAATGGGGATATATCCATCCAATCCCAACATTTTCAGGCCACAAGATTTTGCAATCCATGAAAATGAAACATGCGATGAACACAATTAAGCTTCTGAGTGTACAAATGTGCCACATGTGACAGATCCACCTGCTTCCCAGTTTAGATTGATCCTGGCAGCAGCATCAGCCCAATCCTAACACTGAAGCAGAAGGCAAGTTCATCAGAGCAGGCCAATTCATTTTGAGCCAGGACATCTTGTGTAATTATAAGCTCACCATACAAAGCTCAGCTCACTGAAATGAAGTCAAAGAAGGCCGACAAGACTCAGCCGAAAGCCTAAAGGACCTTAGCATTATAAACCAAAGCAACAAAGACAACCAGAAAAGGAAGAAATCACACTGCTGAACCTTCGTCCTCTGAAGATGAAAATTACTTCTTACCTCTGGGATCAGTAGAGGAGTGGGGAAATGAGAGTAATAATGATGTGGAGTGCCTCTATTGTGCACGTCTTTTTTCAGAGGACCAAGAGGGAGAAACATGAGTAAGGTGCTGCAAATGTTTCAATTGGGCACACACAGTTTGTGTAGGTGGTAGTTCCAATAGGTTCTGTTGTGAAAAGTGTGAGCAAAGGAAGTAAATAAAAACGGATCTGTCCAATTATTAGGGACCAAAACAGGATAACATGTCAGGATTTGAAACTTGGACGTTCACTTCGGAACCAATCAATTAATACATACATTAAGTAGCATGAACTTTTGTACTTGTAATGCTCTAAAGTAACCCAGAAAATATATCCCATATAGGTACCTCTATCACCTCATTAAGCCCCATCCCAATTTAGGGATTCCATTTTTGTATTTCAGAGAAATACATTGTATTTGTATAACAGTGTATTTAAGCTTAAGTATTGTATTCTATAAGAGAAGTAAAGAGTTGGAATATGCAAATATATTATTCATAGACATTAATCTGTGTTATTATTGCTCATACAACAAAAAGAAAAAGGGTACTCCATATTAGGCAACTTCCCTATATGCTTTGATTAATTTCTGATCAACTGTTATATGATCTTGTTGGAGAAAAGAGTGCTAATATAATTCTGTTACATATTTGTTGAAAGATATTCGTACCATCTTTTTATTGTTACTCTGTCAACTCAGGTAACAATTATCACAAAAAAATGCATTAATGAAAATGCATTTGCAGGCATTTTTCATTTTCTCATAAACTTACCACCACTGTATCTTATAAAGTAGGTGACATATAGGTGTACAATTTGGTACAATTTCATATCTCTATACACCCCGCACTCACTAAACTTCGTGAAATTAAAGGTCATCATCTTTAAAATAATTATACTCACCTGTGCTGATTTGAAATGGAATGATCATGACTTTATATTTCTTATTTTATAAACAAAATATTTTCTGACAAAATATTCCAAGAACCTTAATTAAAGTAAAGCATTTATCTTTCAGCACACTGTAGACAAAGCTAACCAGCTGGGACTACGTGGATGGTGCATGAATACGAGCAGGGGCACAGTTCTTGGTCAAATGGAAGGAGAACCAAGCAGAATTGAAGAAATGTGAGTGTACAAACTAACATCAAGTCATATATTTTTTATTAGATGTTTCAGTTTGATGCTCATTTCTGTTGACTACATTTAGTACTGCTAATGCTGCATAAAAGTAAAGGCAGGAACTGTCCTAATAAGTAATAAACTGCAGCATATCACATTTCAGCATTTAGTTGCTGCTAAATGATATAGGTATATTTATAGTACATATAGAGTACATTGCATTACACCCAAAAACTTCAGTATCAAGAGTAATGTACCTACTGAAAATATCAATTTATTGCCTGTAAAACAAGTGTTCATTTACTATGCTATATATATATATATTTCAAAACTCGTCTGGGTTATCTGGATGTCCAGATTAAAGAGGTCCAGGTTAATGAGGTTTTACGTATATCAGATAAGTGAAGTTTAGTAAGCTATTATGATTTATTGAATTTCCTGTTTTGTTTATTTCAGGGTAGTTTAACAGTTGAACTGACAAGAGAACTATCACTATGCTCATAACTGTATTCACTTTAGAGTTTAAAGCATCATCTCTTCTCTATGTGGGTCCTGTGTGCCAAAAATTGGTTGCAGAGTATAGCTGGAAGTACCTGAAAATGAGTTCAGAATATGTAGGAACATAATAGAAATAATAATACAGCATTGTACAGGAGGGATTGTTTATCCCTGCAAACATTGGTATACATATGGCATTCTAAAGAGCACAGCTCAAGAGGGATGTCCAGCAGCTGCTTGCAAGTGGTCACATGTAGCACTTTTCAGGCTTCAGTTTTGGGTGTTGCGATTCTACTCCACAGCATATTTTTGGTGCACAGGTCCCACATAGAGTAGAAATGCTGCCATCAAACTCTCAAGCAAATACAGGTAATGAGCTTAGTGATAGTTCGCTTATGAATTTTTTTCACATTGATACTATTGAATACCCACTCCCTGGTAAAGTTGACTAGATCAGTAGTTACTGCTTCTCAGTTATTTAATGCCGAAAGTACCTTATGAGACTGAATGCTCTCCTGGCTTGAGAAAAATTCCAAATTGTTTATAATGCAGAATTTTGCTAACTATAGAATTATTTTTAGGATTCTAATGATGCTAATTTGCATGTGAAGTAATCTTTGTAATAAAAACCATTATTAATACATACATTAAGTTATTGCTAAAATGACTTCAGCTCTCAGATAAGAGAGGTATTAATTCAATACTTTTTATGATTCCAGGAAAAGATGGTTAAAGTTCACTGGAAGTCCTATGTCTAAAATTGAAAAGGCAGAGTTTCGGAATGAAAAACAAATTGATTCTTACAGTTTCACTAACTTTAAAGTTCGCCATTAAGTGAGTGCCTTAAAACTGTCTGCTGTTCTGATATGTGTTTAAATTATTGTTTTTTGGTTTTTACCCTAATACAAACCTTTACAGTTGACAAAGGCATGCCAAATTAAATCTTTTGTCTAGTCACAAATCATTCATTAAGAAAAATAATCATGACTGAAATTTCTAGCAGTATTGTTAGGTATTATATTTCAGAAAAAAGTATTCTGGTATTTGTATTGCATAAAATGTTTTTGTGCACAACTGGTTTTAAGAGTACATTATTGATCCTATGTTGTTAATGTTTCAGATTTATGTAAAATGGTCCATACTCAGAGGTTTAGGTATTAGACTGTTATTGTGCTATACAGCCTGTGATAAGATTATGATATTCTGTAGAAAAATGTAATGGAATGTTTGCCAAGACTGATCCCTTGGAAAGGGTACAAGTAAAATGCCATAAATAATTTAATATTTTATCCTATTAATGTAATCAGGTGGCAATAACTTTTCATCCCATCCAGTAAGTGGTGTAGAGGAAAAGTGTATAAATATGGAATGAAATTTGTGATGTAATTTGTTTAATTCGTTCAACACAAGTACTTGTAAATAAATGTGACTACCTGAAAAATTCTTACCTTTTTTTCCCCCCCGTCTCTCCTTTCTTCCTGATCTCTTTGCTTTTCTCTTATATGTGAGACTCTGCAAGATGACTTTTTAATGAGATTTCCATTTCCATTTTACTTTTGTCTGAGTGTACTGTTGTGCATGTGATGTAATGGACAATTTGTGTACTTGCAGATAATTTAGATATCTTCCCTACCCCAAATTGTGTGTTCTGTGGAAAAGAAAATTTATCTCCAAAACTATCAACATATAACAGTAATAGGTCCTGCACAAATATAATTATTTATAACAAAAACGTCACTTATCTTTAAAGAAATTCATGAAAATTTCAAGAAATTGTGAGATTGCGATTTTGTAAACACTCGTTTTACGTCTTCAGTCACATTCAGTCTCGTTGTCAAGGCACGGTCGCTGGAGATTACCAAACTCTGAAAATGAAACAAATTGGAAGACAGAATCGATTGTCAGTATTTCAAAATTCATTACTGGAGTTCTGTTTTTTAAAATAAATATATTTTTCCAAACCATTAAATCTATTGGACCATTTAATAGTTTTAATAATTTATTTCTGTTTATATGACCAAAAATGATCTGCTATGGCCGATTTATCAGTCTGTTTATATCCAATATTTTGAAAATGTTCTATCATTCTGGTTTCTAAATTATGTTTGGTTCTTCCAGTGTGAATCTGATCGCAATCTAAACAATTAAATCGATAAATGCCAAATTTTTTTATTTTCAGGACTTTTATCTCTTTTAGAGAAATGTAGTAAATTTTTAATGTTATATTTATTTAGAGCAACCAAAGTTATACCAAATTCCTTAAAACATTTTTGAAAATGATTATTAACCCAAGGGTTGTAAGTAAATTTTATAGTCTTTTATTTTTTTTTATGGGTAGAAATATAATTTACAGCTTTTTGATATTTAAATTTTTCTATTTTTTGTGTATAAAGTCTTTATTAAAACCATTAATTAAAGCAGTATTAATATTTGTTTATATTCTCTATTAAATTCCTCTTTCTTTAGGGGTACATTTATTAACCTATGAGTCAAACTATTAAAAACAGCAACTTTGTGTAAAAAGGGGTTAAAACTTTTATTTGTTATGTAATTATCAATATGAGTAGATTTCCTATAAATATCAAATTCTTTAAACAATATTGTAACTCCCAGTAACTAAACAGCAGGAGATCTCTCTTGTGCTTGCTGAAATGTTTAATAAATGTTAATCGTCAGGCTTATATAATCGCTTAGGTTCACTGATCAATGGGTATAAAAAGGGGCGGGGAGGTGTTTGTACATTATGGCGACAAGGTTTTATTCAAGGACACTTGAGTGGAAATAAAAAACAATCCATTTATATGAACTAAAACATTCTGACTGAATATTATTGTACTTACAAGAAAGTTCAGTTTTTTGAGTATATTCCTCAATGAACTCTTTGAATTGAATTATGAACCTTATTAAATTAAATATTTGCCTTTACCAGCCCATCACACAAATCTTAGTAAAATTCTGATTCTCTATTAGATAACATCTCGCTTCCAGGTGGCCAGTTTAACATTTTGAACATGTCTTTTACTATTGCAGTGTTTTATTATTTGTCTAATAAAACTTTAAATTTACACTTTACAGATCTTACAAGTAATTTTTCTCAATTGACGATAAATATTCATTGCCAAATTCCTCTAGTCGAGTCTTCAAGTTTCGATGTTCTCCTTGGAGTCATTATGATATTATCACCTGGTTTATGGAAAACTTAATCGAAACAAACTAGCACTACTCTGACATAAAGGATGTGCCTGGCATCCTCTCCATGAATTAAGTCCCTGTGAAGAAACTCTACAAGCACTGTGGCATCATACTATGTTCTTGTCACATGTACAGAAGAAGATATATTATTTCTATACTTGTATACCCATTCTTTTCTTTGCATTTGTTCTACAAATTTGCAAACTGCCTCACTTGTAAAGGACAGTAACCCTACCTAGAGCAATATGCTAATTGGAACCTTCTGTGTAAATAAATTAAAAAAAATCTGGGGTCTGCATGGCTGGGACATGAAGCATATTAATAACCAAGAATATTTATTAATGAATTGCTTAGGAAATAATATATAACAAGAAAATCATTCTTCCACAATATTCTGTATTCACCAGATTTTTTGTGGCTCAGCATTCCAAACAAATTTAATTATTAGTTATCAGCAGTTGTGTGACCATCGTTGCTTAATTTGTTAATTTATTAAAGATGGAATGAATGAATAAATAGTTACTAAAACAATAGTAATAGGCAAGTGAAATATACTGTACAAATGAAATAAGGATGGCACTTAAAATAGAAAACGATATTCAGTATTGAAAAATAAATTGAATATTTATTAACTTAACATGTAATTATTAAGTTAATTAGGAGTCGATTAATAACACAAAACAACACTCACTTTTAAATTTTCCCGGAACCGGTTTCTGAGGTCTTCCCTCTATCTTCAGCCGGACATCGACTAGTTCTCATTGGTGTAGCTGGCAATATTTTGTCTTCGGTCTCCTCTGGTGGCGGTTCGAGGAACTTGCTGAACAAATCTTTCTGGGGGATGTCGAAATTGAATACTTTGTTCCTATTTTTTGAAATAAAGATTTGTTCCCATGTGGACAGTTCTTCTTTTCCTGTTGTATGTTTTAGTAATTTTGGTTCTGGATTTATGTTGTGGTTTTTTTCCCAAAAATGCGTGGCAACTGCTGATTTTTCTAATTGTTTGTATTTTATGTTCCTAAAGTGTTCCTTTGCTCTTGTTTCTAAATTTCTTTTCGTTTTTCCAATATAAATTTGACTACAGTCACAGCATTCAATTTGATATATACCAGATTTTTTGTTAGATGGAATGGCATCTTTGATGTTTGAGCAAATTAGGTTTTTTAAGGAGTAATGGTTCACTGGAGCTAGTTGAATGTTTTGTTTTTTGAAGACTTTTTTGAATTTATCAAAGGCCCATGGATGGTAAGTGAATTTTTTGAAGATCATTTTAGTTTCTGTAGCTGAGAGGGTTGTGGTTTCCTTTAGTAGTTTCTTCTTTTTTGCTAAGTTCACTTTTTTGTCTACTAGTGATTTGGGAAAGTCATTTTTCTGTGCTATTTCAATAATTTTGTTGTATTCTATTTTGTATTCTTCTGCTGTGAGAGGGATGTTGACCAGTCTGTGTGCTAAACTATTAAAGATTGCCTGTTTGTGGGATCTTGGATTGTAGCCATTAGCTTTTATGTAGTTGTCTGTCTGTGTTGGTTTTCTGTAAATGCCAAAGTTTATTCTATTTTTATTTCTGATTATTTTTAGATCTAAAAATGGTAAATACTCGTCTTTTTCAACTTCTACAGTGAACTTGATGCTTTCTTCTTGAATATTTAAAAGTTTTAGTGCATCACTGATGTGTTTTTTTGGCACTATGGCAAATATGTCATCTACATATCTTTGCCAGAGTTTGAACATCCATGGGAAACCTTTAGTGATCCTTATTTCTAGTGCACTCATGTACAGATCGGCCAGGAAGGGTGATAAGGGGTTTCCCATTGCTAAACCAGAAGTTTGATGGAAATATTTTGTTTGAAACTGGAAGAAATTCTGTTCTATGCATAATTTGGTAAGTTCGATGTAATCTGAAATTTCAAGTGATGACATTCCAAGTGATTTGAGCCATTTTTCTATCAATGTTGGGAGTTGTTTAACTGGTATGCTGGGAAACAGTGATTTAACGTCAAATGAGACTAGTGTGTCTTCTTCATTTAGTTCAGTATCCTTAATGTGTTCTATAAGTTCATAGGTGTTTTTGATGCTTAGGCTATCGAATTTTGGAAATGAGTTGAATTTGTTTGTTAGCCATTTTGCAAGTTTGTATGTTGGTGAATTTATACTGCTAACTATAGGTCTCATTGTTATGGATGGTTTGTGTATTTTGGGTAAGCCATAAAGTCTAGGTAAGGTTGGGTTATCTGGTTTAACTGCATATTTGTTTGATATTATACTTGATTTTGCTATTGTTTTTTCAAATGATTTTATGCAAGCTGTTAATGGATTTTTGTTAATGGTTTCATATTCACTGTTAGTTAGCATTTCTTCCATTTTTTCAAGGTAATCAGATTTTTCCATTATGACTATTTTGTTACCTTTGTCTGCCTTGGTGTATATGACGTTTTTTTGTTTCAATGAACGGATAATATTTTGTTTGCTCTTGTGAACGGATCTGGTTTTTATTTCTTCCAAAATATTTTCACATTGGCTTTTAAGTGGGTTTTGTTTTGATACTGGTAGACACTGTGCCGAAATGTTTATATCTGCAATGTAGTCCTCAATTTCGTTTGAAAAACTTACGCAAGTTTTTAATCCTTTGTTTAGAAGACCTAATTCTTTTGTGGAGAAATTTTGATTTGAAAGATTTACAACGTTTTCAAAGTTTTGCGTGTTTGTTTTTTCGTTTACGCTACTTGTTGCTGTTTTGCATTTAGCGTGTGGACTAATTGCTGCAGGACTCAAGTTTCTATTTCCGATGTGTCTCTTATTCTTGAACTTATTTTCGGTATGGTTTCGATGTGAAGAAATGTTCATCAAATTGGTCAATTTGTACTTTAGTTTTTCGGTTTTTGTTTTCATTTTCTTGCTTAGCATTGCCAAATAGTTTTGTTCGAAATTATCCCACATCGTGTTTCCCAGTGTTTCCGTTAAAACTGAATGAAGTTTATAAAGTTTCAATTCCGTTTCTTCCAAATTTTTATAATGTTTATTAATTTCTAGCTGTAAAACTTTTTTCTCAGCCGCTCTGTGTTGATTCCCGTAGCCTGGTTTTACTATCCTCCGGACAAATCGGGGTGTCACTTTATTTCGTAAACATAGCTTTATGAATTTTATGTTATTTTATGTTTGCAAAATCAAGTATAATATCAAACAAATATGCAGTTAAACCAGATAACCCAACCTTACCTAGACTTTATGGCTTACCCAAAATACACAAACCATCCATAACAATGAGACCTATAGTTAGCAGTATAAATTCACCAACATACAAACTTGCAAAATGGCTAACAAACAAATTCAACTCATTTCCAAAATTCGATAGCCTAAGCATCAAAAACACCTATGAACTTATAGAACACATTAAGGATACTGAACTAAATGAAGAAGACACACTAGTCTCATTTGACGTTAAATCACTGTTTCCCAGCATACCAGTTAAACAACTCCCAACATTGATAGAAAAATGGCTCAAATCACTTGGAATGTCATCACTTGAAATTTCAGATTACATCGAACTTACCAAATTATGCATAGAACAGAATTTCTTCCAGTTTCAAACAAAATATTTCCATCAAACTTCTGGTTTAGCAATGGGAAACCCCTTATCACCCTTCCTGGCCGATCTGTACATGAGTGCACTAGAAATAAGGATCACTAAAGGTTTCCCATGGATGTTCAAACTCTGGCAAAGATATGTAGATGACATATTTGCCATAGTGCCAAAAAAACACATCAGTGATGCACTAAAACTTTTAAATATTCAAGAAGAAAGCATCAAGTTCACTGTAGAAGTTGAAAAAGACGAGTATTTACCATTTTTAGATCTAAAAATAATCAGAAATAAAAATAGAATAAACTTTGGCATTTACAGAAAACCAACACAGACAGACAACTACATAAAAGCTAATGGCTACAATCCAAGATCCCACAAACAGGCAATCTTTAATAGTTTAGCACACAGACTGGTCAACATCCCTCTCACAGCAGAAGAATACAAAATAGAATACAACAAAATTATTGAAATAGCACAGAAAAATGACTTTCCCAAATCACTAGTAGACAAAAAAGTGAACTTAGCAAAAAAGAAGAAACTACTAAAGGAAACCACAACCCTCTCAGCTACAGAAACTAAAATGATCTTCAAAAAATTCACTTACCATCCATGGGCCTTTGATAAATTCAAAAAAGTCTTCAAAAAACAAAACATTCAACTAGCTCCAGTGAACCATTACTCCTTAAAAAACCTAATTTGCTCAAACATCAAAGATGCCATTCCATCTAACAAAAAATCTGGTATATATCAAATTGAATGCTGTGACTGTAGTCAAATTTATATTGGAAAAACGAAAAGAAATTTAGAAACAAGAGCAAAGGAACACTTTAGGAACATAAAATACAAACAATTAGAAAAATCAGCAGTTGCCACGCATTTTTGGGAAAAAAACCACAACATAAATCCAGAACCAAAATTACTAAAACATACAACAGGAAAAGAAGAACTGTCCACATGGGAACAAATCTTTATTTCAAAAAATAGGAACAAAGTATTCAATTTCGACATCCCCCAGAAAGATTTGTTCAGCAAGTTCCTCGAACCGCCACCAGAGGAGACCGAAGACAAAATATTGCCAGCTACACCAATGAGAACTAGTCGATGTCCGGCTGAAGATAGAGGGAAGACCTCAGAAACCGGTTCCGGGAAAATTTAAAAGTGAGTGTTGTTTTGTGTTATTAATCGACTCCTAATTAACTTAATTTATACAACAACACTGTTTTCAACACTTCCATAAAAGGATTTAACATGTAATGTTAATGAGTTAGTTTGAGAATTTACGCATACTATTGAAAAGTGATCATGTTGAATAAACAGGATGTTGCTGATATATAAGAGAGATCGCAAAGAGATTGGACAAGAGCTCAGAAGAAGATCACAAAATGAGCAAAACATTGGCAAGTTTGTTCAAAATGGCCAGACGTACTATGGAAGCTAAAGACACTCATCAGTTGCAATTGTTTTTTTAATGTGCTGCAGGGAACAAATTTAGTTTGTGTGTTTATGCAAAAATCTACCGGGATTCCTCATGTTAACTGTTCTATTACTTGGCATCTGCTTTAAAGGGAATGCATGCAGCAAATAATAATAACAAACAATAATAGTAATAATCTTTAGTGATTGGGAATGCTTTGTGAGTCATCTGATCAGTGTGACCATGCCTGCCCAATGTAGGTAAGTAGTACAGTAAGATAAGCATACATCTGACAATAGTCATTTTCTTACCATTACTACCTTTAGTACAGTGAATTCTTGATTATTTGGGTCAACAGGAGGGAGAGAAGGTGCACAAAAAATAAAAAGCACAAATAACTTGGCAATCAATAATTTAATGTTCATAAGGTATGGTATACATAATTAAAAATAGACTTTTCAAAGATATGTTATTTTTTCAAATGTTTATGCATGTTCTGCGATGTTCATCGAAATCACATTAAACTAGGTACAATAGGTATATTTATTTCTTAAAATATGCAGTCCAGGAGTTGGTCTTTTGTGAGAGGAGTTGACACTTTTTCACACAGCACTTGGAAATTTTCTTGCAGCAACGTCATTATGCTAAAAATAATCAACATATTGCATTGAAGTACAATGACTGACAAGGGTGCCAGGGTAGCGCAGTGGTTTTGATTGTGGCTGCCGTGCAAAGGGTCCCGAATTCGATTCCTGGCTCTAGGGTTGGCGATTTTAAGTCGGCCCTATCCATGCCTTCACCTCTGTCTAGCATATGTGAAGTGTCCCCTATGCCCAACGTGGTTTGGAGTCCACGGTATAAGCTGTAGGCCCTCTCGCCTCACCGTCATCTTCACTATCACCCTATCATTGAAGGTAATGGGCCCACCCTCTGGGTGTCTCCATCTGAGAAATGGTTCTGGTCATCACCTGGTGGGGCGAGGTTACCTGACGGCCAAGGCTGCCATGTGGGGAGTGTTGGTAACCAACCAAACAATGACAAACACCAGAATATTGAGCTTATTTTTTATTTTCACAAAAGTACTGGCTGTTCACAATGAAAATAGTATTCTATATTCTCTCAGTAACTTAGATACAAAAATCTTATTTTTAGGTATACAAAATAATGATTTCTGTTCTTTCTACAGAAAGAGGCTCAAATAATCTCCAAACTGAATAATCAGGACTTTACTGTAGCTTGTTTCAGGAGCACTTACAGGTGCTCCTAACAATCATATTTTATTCCCTAAGCAAATATCTAATAAAGAAAGTAGTACAGCAGCTACATGTAATGTGGATTGTGCCGAAGTTTTTTTAGCAGTAAGTCAGAAAGTTTTTATTTACATAACAAACATTCATCCTGCTACTTTGTGATCAGTATCAGTCAAGCCCGTCTGAAGATGAAATCTTGTCAATGAGTGCAACTAGAATTCTTCAACTGGAAAGAACTAAGCTAGCCCAGGCTCAGAAAGTCAAGTAGTCAAAATGTGGGTCAAGTATCGAGATGTCCTCGCAAATGAGACATGTTGATATGGTAGGTAGGTCAATTAAAGCAAAACATACAATAAACACTAGAAATGCACAACCAGTCAGACAGCATCAACGAGCTTATCATTATCACGAAGAGAGGAGGTTGAGAAAAGTGTTCTTGATATGTACAAACAGGAACCTTCCAATGACACCTGGATGTCACTGGTGGTGTTAGTGAAGAAAATGGAGAGTCGACCACATTTTATGTGGACTACAGACACTTTAATAGCAAGACTATCAAGGTCATTTATTCTGTATTTAGGATAGATAACCTTTTGGATATTTGGAATCCAGGCATTTTCTACTTTAGATTTAAAAGTGGTGTACTGGCAAGATCATGGATTGAGACGACGGTCTTGACATTTTTACTGTTGTGCCACTTGAATTGTGCAATGCTCCAACCACCTTCGACAGACTGGTGAACAGTCTCTGCAAGGTCTCTGAGGAAAAACCTGTCTTTTTTATCTGGATGATATGATTTTTAGGAATGACGTTTGATGAACACCTATTGAAATTGGAGGAAGTGCTTAAGCGATTACATGGCACAAACTGAAGCTGAATCCTAAGAAATGTCAGCTGTTCTGGAAAGAGTTCCAGTATTTAGGACGTGTCATTTCAAAAGATGATTTGGCAGTAGTTCAGGAAAAGTGTGCAGTGAAAGAATGGCCTGTTTCTCCAGACATGTATGAACCTCGTAACTTCTTGGGATTTAGCTACTGCTACTGTTGCTGCGTATCAGGATTTTCTAGTATAACCAAATCTTTGGCAAGAATTGCCGAGGAAGGACGAGAATCCACATGGGACTATTGTAGTCAGTCGGCTTTTGGAAGTTGAAGACGTGATTGTTCATGCCGCTAGTTCTCAGCTGTCCCCGTGTTAGCAGCAGGTTAGTGTTGGACGCTGATGCAATATGGAAATAGTAGTTTTGCCCCAAATGCAGGATGGCCGAGAGGAAGTAATAGCTTACAAATGCCAAACAAAACTTTGTACTAGCTGTGAATCATAGTACTTGTACGGGCAAGTATTCCTGCTTCGAACCATTCATGAGGTTTTGAAATGGTTGATACAATTTAGAAACCCAAATTACTCTTTGGATGGGTGGTTGCAAGAACAATGCAGCTGCCGAGAAGACAGTGCCCAGTGAATTGCAGTCATTATAGTGGACAACAAGAAAAATCTGGCCAAGAAAAAAGAAATAACTTGGCCCATGGCTTCCTATAGGCCTTAGCAAAAATCAGTATAGAGTTCCAGATCTCTGAAGGAAATTCACTGAAAGGAAGTAGGACGCCAACCCTCCTGGGAAGCAATAAAATCGCCCAGTCCCAAAATCAAGTTGTGCTGAACTCAATGGAACTCCCTTTGGCTAGACAATGGTGTGTTAAAGCGCGTTGTGAGAATGTGGGTGGCAAATTCAAGCGAATGCAAATTGTTATTCTTCAAGATAGGCTTCTCGAAGACGATCTTGGGTCGAACAGATCTCTATAATCTGTCTCAAACAAGTTTAATCCTGCTGCAAACATCTGGGCGGAAAGAGAGACAGAGGTATTGGGACAGAAAGCGATTGAACTGTTGATTTACTTAGCGAAGTTATTGGGCGTTTTCTTTTATTTGCATGCGTACGATAAACCCCTGCTTTAAGTACAGTCTTTTATCTTTCTGGTTCACATACCGCATAGATGTGTTCTGTAAACTATATACAGATTAGACAGAAGATAGGTGAAATTATGCACACTATTAACTTTTGTTAAATTAAGCTGCATTTTATTTAGCAATTACTAAAGGACACTGCTATTATAAGTTTGCATTCCTATACCAGGCAGCTCTGTCGCAACGAAGTCTGTATCGAGTTGAATGCTGATTAAGATATTGTTTATACTGTGGAGTTGCTTCTGATATTTAACACTGTATTTCCTGTACATTTCGCGTACTTCACAAGCCCAAGAACACTTATGTATATCCAATTTAAAATCAGTAAACTTTTCATCATGGAGCAGGCCGGTGCTTCAGCCAAAATGAAACACAATCGAGGCAAACCTGTAAAAAATGGCGAGAGGCGAATGGTCGCGCATTGTTTCGCGGTGCTTAAAGAAAGAAACTCGGAATCGCATATAAAAAGCATTGAGAAAGAAACTGGTGATCTCCTTGGTGTTTCCGCAAGTAGTTTGCATGTTAGAATGGAACAGCAAGCATCCGGAACTCTAAGAACACCTGGAAAATCATGTAAATGCAAACAGCGCGTGGAGAAATACGACGATTTTACGAAAACTGCTATACGCAGTTAAGTTAATGATTATTTTTTCAGAAATGAAAATGCCAAATTTTTCACGATATGCCAATTTTTTTTTTTCTCCATCGGTTTTTGATAGATATTGGATTGAAGTTTTTAAACAGCGAGGGCGGAAATCAGTTATAGTGGACAGAGAAGATATTGTGATGTGGAGACGTAAATGTCTGCGCCAAATGGAAAGTTTTCTTAGGAATCCGATTAAAGGTAGCCATTATGTTACTGCATAATTCTATTAATATTCCAACTCATAGATTTAATAAATTAATATGTAACGCAATTCTATTTATTGTCTGGAAGTTGGCGCTGCTATACATATTGTTAGTGTTGCAAAACTTACGTGCGTACATGTAGCGCTTAACACGTGGCGAGTTGAATCAGCTCCGCCTTGTTTACAGCAGGATTAAACTAGTATGAGACAGAGTATAGCCAGGTTGGTAAATATAAGAGAGTAATGCAGAAAGTGTGTCGTCGGTGCTACAGAGCAAGTGAGGCCCGGGGCGAATTGATTAGGTGACTCGGAAAATTGGCTAACCTAAACTGGCAAAATCAGCATCGCAAAAACGGATTTTACACTGGAATAGTGGTTTTGAATTTCGATGGGGCATCCCTCTATATATAAATCCAAATGTTCCTTAAAATTACCTTTATTTAAAGAGTCCTCAAGTCCACGAAATATCATTTCTTGTCTACTTCCCTAATGGGATATTGCATGAAAAGCCTGTTAGGCTTAACGTTCTCATTGTATTTTACAAGATATAGACGTGAGCTATCCGGAAGAGCGTCTACAGTTTTGTATTTTCCCAGCTCCTTCAATCCGACACAATTATGTTCATCATACCAAAGAGTCTTAAACGTCCTAGTGTATTTTGGAGATGTTCCACTGCAAAGTTTTTCTAAACATAGCACTGGTTTTGGCCTACCACGTCGCGTTTGTCATCATTTTTCCATAAATAAAAGGGCGTTTGGAGGATGGAACACACCAAGTCGTGTGATGAATTCATTGTAAATCCCTTAAGTATGAAAAATTAAACACTTCGCATATTACACAACAATCATTGATCACATAAAAAATTACGTTTTTACACAGGATACAAGCGGAGAATAAACAGTAGCACATGACATGCGGGCTCGCTTCAAGCGGGTTACCACTTCTACCAACAAATTTCGTTTTAAATAAACGAAAAATTAAGAAGAAAGCCCTGTATTGTGTTGACAACACGAGTTGGTGCGAAGTATACGGTTTCTATGAATCGAATCCGTAGCCATGGTAACCAGCAATGCATTCTGCCTCTCCAACCTTTCCTTGCCCATCGCATGTGTTACGGTCACCTTGGCCTTTTAATAAGAATCACTATTGGGGAAGTAAGCTAGCTGCATTATCGACGCGCGGGGGCCAAGAGAGCGGCTCTATTACAAAATATAATTTGGAGAACTTTTATAAATGAAAATTAAATTCTAGAATATAAAACATAACCATGTAAGTTATTCAAAAACAAGTAGGTGACTCGGCGATTCAAACGGATCAAGGAAGAACGGCCCCTGCTGCAGGGAAGGGCCAAGAGGAAGAAGGAAGGCGCTGTGCATCAGCGCAATGTGGAAAGTCATATATGCTTATAAGAATTTAGGCAACTTCTTCACAAAGTCGATTCAGATAAGAACATTTGCAGTATTTGTGTAAAAGCGCTTTGAAAATTAGGTCCTGTACAACATTCCTAGCAAAACTTTGCACTGACCCATATTAAAACTTGTTTCACTTGTGGATGCAGCAAACTACGTTAAAGTCTGTCTAGTCAACGGGTGTGCTGTTCGGACTCAAAGGAACCTGACCCCTCCCCCACCCCCCGCCCACTAATGACCGTCATAAATCTATCTCCACACTTCAGAAATGGAACACTGTCGTTGAGGACCAATAGCAACCCTGATTTTCTTGAAATGACTGTCGCATATTTACTCCACGTGGAGTCTCAGTTGCCAACGTTCCAACTTCCAGTTGATCTGTTTCATTACGTGCAGCAATTCGTCGTGTCACAATGTGGATACACTGGGAGGGAAATGCAGTGGTGAATGCAAATGAAGTAGTAGATAACTTTCAGTCAAGTGAAAATAAAGTGATGGCAATAGTGTGAATAAATTGAAAAGTGTTGCTGGGCCGAGTTATGTAACTGGAAAAGCCTCAAAAAACAAAGTTACAACGAGAACTCTTTCTAAGCAAATTCAAGCGCTTGTTTTGAACACATATAAATATGTGCTGACAAATAATCTTGGTAAGGGTTCGTGCAATGAACCTGATGATAAATTCTGGGTATTCACAGAAATACAGTAAGAAATATTGTGACGAAAGGAATATCAAAGACGCTGATCAAGTGTGAAAACAAAAGGAAACGTTTCTCTAAAGTAGATAATTTCACATGCAATTTAACTCGCCGAGAAATTTATAGATTCCATGCAAAAGGGAGAGTGCCCACCTTAGACGAATTGGTTGCACATTTGCAAGAAATTTGTGATTTTCTTTTTGGGCACTGCACTTTGCGCGGCCTCCTAAAGGAGCTGGGTTTCAAATACCGCACTTTGAATAACATAAGGGTTATTATGGAATCCAGTAGAATTGTAGCTTGGTTAAACATATATATATATATTTGTCAAAACTAAGGAAGTTTCGCAGTAATGGGCATAAGATCATTTATTTAGACGAAACCTCGTACGACACCCATGACGTATCAAGAAAGGTTGCAACCTTGCAGAACGGTCTGGGAGAAGGGCCGGGGTTTTAAAACGATTATAAGGGTTCGTCAAAGCAGTCGGCCGACGTGCACACGAGTTAACTAAACAGACTTTAACAAAGTTCCTTCAGTCTGGGAAGCCCTTGCTTTATGGCTACTACTATTAACATGCTGATCGATGAGATTTTTTCCCCCTATATGAAACCTGCACAAAAGAAACGGAGGACACTTTTTAGTTACAATAAATGAGAATTTTGTGACAAATAGAGTTGAAATAATTTGATTTGTGTTTCCACAAGTTGATTAATTATGAAAATTAGATTTCCTGTTTATTGCAGAATTTTACAGAAAATTATTTTTCCGTCACTGGTATGTGCTGGATCTATTGATTTATGAGTGCAATTTTGGAAGATTTTACTTTCGGCATTTTGACATTGTATATTTTATGGCTGATTACACATGCTCATTCATACATACACTACTGTACTCTGGTACTGTAAAAAGGTTCAGTACAAGGAAACATTCTTACGAGAGGGCTGCAAGCTCCCTTTATATCCCAAAGTGCTGTTTTATAATGATTTGTCTTAAACAGGGAAAGCAGAAAGTGATAGCGCTTATATGGTATACCACGCAGGCTTGGACCATCATTAGCACAACCCTCCTTAAGAATGGCCACGTAAATTGATCATTTTCAAGCTCATTATGAATTGCTTATTGAAGTTTTTCTAGAAACTCACAAGATTGTTTCATGCTTGGCGCTCAAGGTCATCTCATCCTAATTCCAAACTCTGTTTCAAATTCACTTGTTGTGTGCAAAAACGCTGTACTTCATTGCGGTCAGAAACTTGTCTCACCCTGAGCTTTTAGGAAGGCCGTTTTGAAATTAACTTCTTCTAAGTCTACGTCCAGTTATTCCTCATTTAAAGATGTACAGTGTATCAAATTAACTCAACTAAATTAACAATATATCGTTATTTTATAACGTCTACTCGTTATAATTAGGCATTTTAGGCTTAAAAAGACATGAAGTATGGTTTTGAGGTATCCCCACACTTCAAATAAAACAGATTGCAAATAAAAGCCCGACGTAAGCTAGAGATATACAACTGAAAAAATGTAGTTGGAAATAGCCACATCCGACAACAGAGCCGATTCCAGTTCCGCTTGCTCGTTCCCACCATAGCGTAAGATTCGGAGCGTGATACGATTGCTTGCAGTGCACACATGGCGCTGCCGAATTGTTGGCTCATGTATGGAACTGATATCTGTTCAACATCATAAGGAATTTAAGGAACTACAGTAAAGTAGCCATGGGTTAGTGAACCAATATTCCGACTGCTCACATCTCCTCCCGTATCGTATGCCGTTTTGTTAAATTGAAGGCGTTTGTCAAACATGATCGATCATAAATTGCTGTTATTGAACTGTTCACCAAGTTCCGTTCTGTACGTCTTTGTATATCTGAATTTACGACCATCAGTGCAAATGCGGACCTATCTTTCTTTCATTTAATGTATTTGTCAGGCCTTGTTGACCAACGCACAAGGGGCTCGTATTGGCAGTGTATTATACAGAGCTTTCATTTGGACGCGTGGCCTTTTTTTTTTTAAATTTACATCCTCCAACGTTAAGTCATGCCGGGCGATGAATGGAATGGGCAAAATGATGCTCAAATGAGTCCAGGGTCCATGGAGTTTAGAGCTAACCGACACTCGTCTTTCGGGATAAGGGAAACCCCGGAAAAACCTTATCCGGGTAACTCACCCTGACTGAGATTCGAACTCGGGACCTCTTGAACGTGAAGCAGACACACTACCATCTATGCTAACGAGCCGGGCACGCGCGGTTTTTTTGGGACCATTACTTGCTCTGTACTGCGCTATTTCCGACCGGTTCCGTACCCCCTCCACTTTCGGGACTTAAAAGACCTTTAAAATGTTATATATTGTAATGCGTTTATATAACATCTATAATAAACAAACTATTAATTTAATTAATCCTCATGAACCTCATTTTATATTTTTAAAATAGTACATAAATGGATAAACTGTACATACATATCTTTATAGTGTAATTTTTTTTATCCAATTTTACGCCCTCCAACGTTAAGTCATATCGGACGATGATTGGAATGGTGGAAATGATTTTCAAATGGGCCCTGGGTCCATAGAGCTTACAGTTACCCGACATTCGACTTTCAGGATTAGGGAAAATCCCGTTAAAAACTTTATTCAGGTAACTCAGTCTGACCGAGATTCGAACTCGGGACCTCTTGAACGTGAGGCAGTCATGCTACCATCTACGCTACCGAGGCGGGCTTTATACTGTAAAATTAACATCTTGGTAAATATGTGCAAACAGCATTCTTACATTACTTGCTTCTATTTGGATCAACCAATGGAAATAAAATAAGAAAATTGTTCCTCATGGACTACTCATGTCCATCTACTTCAATTGTTTCTGATGTACTCAGATTTTATAATGGTATCTATGTAAAATCCAAGACTTTCACCCCTACTGTGAGAACTAATACATATTTTAAGTGGTTTGAGTTTCCTATACTTTGGGTGTCAAAATCAGTGCTTTGGACAATTTTATTTGGTGATGTTTGCATTTTAGCAGCATAATCGTTCCCGCCAGATTTCAAATGAAAGCTTTAGACCTGAAGAAACACATTGTGGCGCCCGGACAAGCGAATGCCAGGGACACATGGATGCCATTCCAAACTGTTCATGCTTTCCGCGACAGATGTCAGCACAAAGCGAAAACTATACTTAAACCGAACGACCTTAAGGGGGGTACTGACTGATTTTGTGAGAAACAATACTGTTTATTTCCACAGAGAAAGCCTAAACCACGGTGCATTTGCGAACTGAATCAAATTATAATAGCTACCTTTATATTTATGGTCATTTTGATAAAAAGATCAACGTAAAACCCATGTAATATTTTATTATTAGCAGGGCCGTCATGCGCTGTCGTCCTCCGTGGTCTGGGGTAACATGCTAGCCTGTTTCCTGAGGTCATGGATTCCAGCCCAATGAATCTTTTCGAGCATAAAAGTTGTATATGCCAACCTGGCTCACGCCGTTTTAAACTCAATTTTTAATGTTAAAGTAGGATTTGAGTTTTCATCAATTAAATACAAAATACGACGAGAAGGTACAGCAATAAAGATTAAAGCCATGGCTGGAAGAACTGTTCAAAGAATTTAAAGGTATTGACCTTATATAACATGTCGATCTATAAATTTATGGCTTCCTTCAGAAAGGAAGTAGAGCCAGTGATACTCTACATGCATCTACATGGGACTCTACATTTGTTGTAGAATTATGGCACGTAAAAGAACCTCAAGCATAATAAAGAGACCTCTGAATAAACAAGCGACTGTTCACACCCAATATAAATAGAATGAGACGCTGAGAGCCACATGAGTTAAAGAACCTACATTAATAAAAATTCCATTTCCTCATATTGAGGTTAGATTGACTTCCAGTCACTGTTTTCTGTTTATAACTTTTTATATTTTTAGAACTATTTATAACTAAAGCAAATAAAACTTGTTGAAAACAATTTCAGGCAATGGCCACCTACGTATTACATGGGAGGTCAAACTTAGAGGCTAAAATTTTTTTCGAATGATAATGTAACAAAAAAAAAAACATTAGTGCTAGGTGTGGCGCGAAAGTTACGCTTGGGACATTGTTATACACGCTAGTAACAAACACAACTGATCGGCCTAATCGCACTACAACTGAATTCAACTGAACTCTACTCAACTCAGCTGCCACTGTCAAGCATCCATTGTCTACTTAACGCAGTTGTCCGCTGGGCGCTGGTCAGCTCGTTGTGCACGCCCCGACTGAAAAAGGACAATCCTAGAAAAGCAACCTACTGGACTCAAAAGGAATCCTTTGGAATTTGGGAGGGGAACGACCATTGTTTCCAGCCGAGGTCAGGAGTTTATGACAAATCATTTTGAACAAACAGTACGTAGGAGTTAGGCCTTATCCACCTCTCCAAAAGCGGCCATGCCACCGAGACATGTTCATGTAGAAGAGGATGTTTGTTCAGGTACGCAGAACAGTCTCTGTGAATGTTGACGGATATATCCATTAATCGTACGGTTCAGGACTTTTTAACAATGCAGTAGATTATGAATGTGTGTACTTCTATAAACACGCTTCGTTGAAAGCTCCATGTTAGTTCACTCGAAATTTTTACAGTGCCTTTCATTAGATTTGTGCAAGTAAAACGCGTTTGTCATAAAAGGAATCTTCATAAACACAAATACATACAATGATGAAGTTAACAATATATCCAATTTACAGCTATACCCGGTGTTCAGGAAGTTAATAAGTAAGCTGATGGAACAATTAAATATTACTTAATATCGCTTTTTTTCGTCTGTGCCCGCATTCGGGAGGTACGGGTTCGATTCCCGTAGCCGACCAGCTTGGCACATGAACTTTTTCGGCGTTTTCCAGAGTTGCCAGACATATGCTGGGTAGGTTAATTACATCCAGTCACTCCATTTCATCTAAATTATCATTTCACATCATCTCTCATCTGGTGGTATCTTTCAGGATAGAAGTGTTGGGGTGTCTCGACGCTGCGTAGAAGGATATGCTCTGAGTGAACCACTTCCTTCTTCGGTAGAACGGTCTCCAGTCTCCGGGACGGCCTGGTGGGCCGTTTCAGGGCCACGTGTGGGATACCGGTTGTAATGGCATGCCGGGGAGTTTCCAAGTAGTCAATTATAGGGACACTGCCCTCTGTATTGTTGTGACTCCTTGGGTCGACTACCTCTGTCTCCTCTAGCTTCATCATTCCTCCCGGTATGCCTCACTTTTAGGCATCCATCTACACTGCTCTATAGTGGCTCTTTACAGTCTGATTTTTAAAAGAAGATACATGAAGGTCATCAGACAAGGGAGGCGAAGGGTAAGAAGGGAAGGTCGTTGCTATGGCAACGTAGACAAAGGTTGCCAGATTGGATACACTGGTGAAGTGGGTGAATCACATACTCCTCAGCTCAGTTATCTCTAGTTGTATGCAGGAAAGAGTTTGCCTAGTTGCAATGTGTATTGTTAGCCTACTTTGTTAAAACACAATTAAAATACGTTTTTATGAAAACAAGACGTAGTGGCGGTAGGGTTAGAGGTGGACCGAGGAATCATGGCCCAAGGCAAAGATCAGCTTACGGTCGGGTTGTTACGTAGCACAGCCAAGGGCCCAAATGACCTCGCTGTCGACGGGCCCTAAAACACCACACACTCACTTACTGCATAGCTAAGCAGAGAATTTCTCTGTTCTCTTAGAGAATTCTTCCAACAGGAAGATGAGGGTGTGCTCCTTATCAATGAACACCTTATTACATTTATCCAAAAGGACAGCCCCATGTCAGTAGATATGCTTGCACGTAAAAGAATTCCTGTAGGTCAAAATTCCGGCACATCGGCGGCGTTGATGTGGACATATCAATTAAAAGTTCGTTAATAATAGTATATTGCGATACTAGTGTAGTGGAACGAGGAAAGGTTTGAAAACAGGAGCCGCTTGCACAGAGTTTTTTTTTCAATTCTCGAGATTCCATTATGTGCTTTACCACATGTGCGTTGCACATTATTTTTTGCACAGTGTGTATTTATATCAATCTGAATTTTAGTAGTTAAGATATTAGCTGAAATATTAATAAATATAATTGAAGATAAATGTTAGATTTTAGAACGTGCATCGCCTATAAGTGTTTCTATGGAAAAATACGAGGGCTGTTCAACAAAGAATGTTTTTTTGACAACGTACCTTTACTCGTCCTCTTCTCAAAATAGTCTCCCCTGAATGCGATGCACCTTTCCCAGTGTTCCTGCCAGTCTTCAAAAACATGCTGGAAACCATTTGTTGAGAGATCCTTCAAAATCGCCTCCGCAGCCTTCACCACGGCTTCTGATGATGGATAATGCCTCCCACGAAGGCTTTTCTTCAAGTTAGAGAATAGAAAAAAGTCACATGGGGCTACATCCGGACTATAGGGAGGATGAGGGATGCACTTCACGTTGATTTTTGCAAGATATTCTGCAACAATATTGGCAATATGCGGCCGCGCATTATCGTGGTGCAGCATCCAGCCTGCTTCATGGAAATGTGATCTTTTGCGCCTAATATGGACTTGCAATGTTTTCAGGACATCCCTGTAGTATTGTCCAGTTACTGATGTGTGTGCAGGTACATCATTCTCATAAACCATTCCATGAATATCAAAGAATGAGATGACCATAACTTTCCCAGCAGAAGCAACCACTTTTGCTTTTTGGGGGGTTGGTGATGAAGGAGATCTCCACACTGAGCTTTGCTGTTTGCTCTCAGGATCAAAATGATGTAGCCAAATTTCATCAGCAGTGATTACGTTTGAAAGAAACTCCGGATCTTCCTCTAACATCAACTTTAACTACATGTTACCTCCATTGCAGGGGTAGGCGATACTGAACATGTCTGTATTTGCCTGGTTCTCACAGGCAGAAAGCAGGAGTACCAACAATGGAACTACTACGGCGTGTTTGTTTCACATTAAGCTAACAGAATATAAGTTAGAATTTTTGTGCGAAAAATTATGACCGTAAAAAATTATGATCATTCGTTATTGAACTGCCCTCGTATTTACAGCATTATGCGGGAATGTCAAGTTACGATGCATAGCAAACACATGTGAAGACCCTACAACTCAGTGAATGTGTGAACAACTTATTTCTGTTTTTAAAGTAGGCTAATAGAGATTAACTGTGCATGTTTTTGTTGAGGTGAGATAACTCGAACCCATGTTGATGTTTCGAGTGTTGAGAGGATAAAGAAAGGGGATCTAGTGGGCAACATTTCACTACCCACGTGGAAAAACAGATGACCTTCACGTATCTTCTTTTAAAAATCAGACTGTAGGTCGGCCGCCCTCTGTCTCCTCTCGCCTCACCCTTACTTCCGGGGATGCTCCACTTGGGGCTTAGCTACAATAGATCAAGAATGGTCGCAGTGCCGAATCCCCTCGTAAGAATCTATGCTATCCTAAGCATCCTTTCCTCTGCTGAAACATTCCTGGCAACTTTATATTAAAAAAAAAAACACACCCACAAAAACACAATTACAAATCAATTATACATGCTTCTTCTTCATTCAACAGATACAAAATCATTGCCCAATTACTTAAAAATAGGAATAGTATGTATAATACCAGAAGCTGTTAATGTGTAGTTATAACGAATAAATACTAAACCGTATAGATTTATGATCATCGACATTATTCACAGCTATAATCTTGTGTAGCTTCTTATCAAAATTAAGTAAAAATAGACAGAGCATTTATTTAAAACATTAATGACATGTCTTGCTGGATTAAGGTAAAATTTGTTCAGTACTTGAACTCTTTTTATATTACTACTGATCCTTATGTAATCTGAGATCATAAATGTACTATATATTATCCAATTTAGTTTGAATGAATGTTCTGAAAAATTCAGTATCTATCAAAAACACCTATTCAAAAAGTAATAATCCCGAGTTCGAATCTTGGTCGGGTGAATTACCTGGATAAGGGGTTTTCCGGGTTTTTTCCCTTATCCCGAGAGACGATTGTCGGGTAACTCTAAGCTCTATGGACCCTGGGCTCATTTGAGCATCATTTCGCCCATTACATTCATCGTCGGATATGACATAACAATTGAGGACGTAAATTACAAAAAAAAAGTAATAAGGCTAGGTTAAAACAATCAACTCCCCTGTAAACTATTAATAACATTTTGGAAATTCACCATTAATTTCTGAGTATATTTCAGCAGTTATACAATTTGTTGTACAAAGAGGTGTTCATTCATACCAACTTACTACTGAAAGCTTCAAAAGAATTCAACCGCAAGCGAGCGTGAAACAGCTGTGCGAATGAGTTTATCTGCAAAACAACAAAATAGTTCTGTGCTCAATAAAAATGAACCCGAGCTATCCGTGCAGTTAACGGATACTACACTCACAATTTACTTTGCTGTGAATTTTATAGATTACCAGTTATTCCTGACCCGTGATGTCATAAAAACGAAATGAATACAAGGGAACGGAAAAACTGACGTGAGATGGCAGAACAATCGTGATGGGAATTACTCCTGGATTGGGTATTTTCTGTTTGACGAAGACATAAACTTAAAAGCTTTGACCTTGCAATCTTCTAAATTCACGCTAAACCCAATGCTTATTTTTATGTTTACGAGTTTCTTTGTGAATGGTTCTACTCCAAAATATCTAATATAATCAACTTTTTAAGTTTACCTTATAGGTAAATACTTAATTTTCATTGTGAATGAAGCCTTTAGACAGCAAAGTGATACTTGGCAGGCATTTCTAAAAGCAGTTTACAACAATGGTAATTGTTGTTTACGATAGTCATTATCGCAACGTATCAAATTACAATACGAGATTGGATTATATCAGACGAGACCGTAGATCGAGTATTGTTATTTGATGCTAGGATACGTATATTGTATAACGTTTTATCTATTTGGATAAAAAATAATTTTATACTTAAAATTTGTACGATGGCTATAGACATTGATTTTCTAGTCAATAGTTGGGATGTCGAGGGCCATTTATGAAAACAGGTCATTAGTGTTCGTATAGAACTACGGTAACTAGAGGAACATATAAATCTACACTATTTAATTTAAACTTTACCGCACTGAGTGCGATAAAGTAGGCCATTACGAAACTAGTTCTGATTTTGTAATGTTTCACTTTACACAAGCAAAGCAGATAACATTTTATTTAATTCCCTTACATTATCTGTAAAGGAAGTGCAGATCTATACTAAAACAAGTTCAGATAGGCAGCATACATATATAGACCTTCTATAATTACTCTTTTATTCAAACTCAATATATGATCTCTATATTGACAGACGTGTCATTAGATTTTAATAATCAAATATTAAATATTTAATAATAATAATAATAATAATAATAATAATAATAATAATAATAATAATAATAATAATGATGATGATGATGATGATGATGATGATAATCATAATAATAATAATAATAATAATAATAATAATAATAATAATAATAATAATAATAATAATAATAATAATAATAATAATAATAATAATAATAATAATAATAATAATAATAATAATAATAATAATAATAATAATAATAATAATAATAATAATAATAATAATAATAATAATAATAATAATAATATAATAATAATAATAATAATAATAATAATAATAATAATAATAATAATAATAATAATAATAATAATAATAATAATAATAATAATAATAATAATAATAATAATAATAATAATAATAATAATAATAATAATAATAATAATAATAATAATAATAATAATAATAATAATAATAATAATAATAATAATAATAATAATAATAATAATAATAATAATAATAATAATAATAATAATAATAATAATAATAATAATAATAATAAATAAGCCCTCCTCGGTAGCGTGGTGGTAGCATGTCTGCCTCATGTTCAAGAGGTCCCGAGTTCGAATCTCGGTCAGGGCGAGTTACCTGGATAAGGTTTTTTCCGGGGTTTTCCTTACCCTGAAAGACGAAGGTCGCGTAAATCTCTGGGCTCATTTGAGCATCATTTCACCTATTCCTTTTATCGTCCGATATGACTTAACGTTGGAGGACGTAAATTAAAAAAAATGATGATAATGACAAATAATGATGATGATGATGATGATGATGATGATGATGATGATGATGCTTAATGAACAATCTGGTATCACCCACTAAGCAGATTTAATGGACAAGCTTCAATCTGTGGGCGACTATCCACATACGAGACAACTACAGCGTGGGGAAGAACCAATGATTTACTGCACGTCATTTCTCAGTTTCCAACAAGTCCACTACAAACACTTGAAGGGCCTCATTACTTTATATTACATAATAGCTGCGCTGTTGCCAGATTGCAGCTCCGTTGTTCAAAGCAGGGAAATCCCTCCACCATACCAACATAGAAGCTGTACGTATGTAGGTGGGTACCATACGTACCATATTAGGATCTATTAGGTTGCGTGCTTTACATTGTATAACAGATGTGATGTAAAGTAGAATATTCACGTGCACGTTTACAACCATATTGTCAGTGGATCGCATTCCCTTTGAGGTAGACGGAAGTGTCTGTACTCTTTCACCTTGGCAACAAAACAGGTTTTGCTGAAGGATTTTTTATGCAATACCTTGTATGTATGAAAGATATAGTTATGGGGGGGGGGGGGGATATCAAATTCGCCGTCATCTTCAACAGTGTTTGTTATGACTAGTCTTGAGATGTTTGGCTAGGATGCACGTGACAAAAATACACACGAAGCTATTTCGTTTACTCAACCCAGTGATTTCTCTTTGGATACCTGAAAAATGGACTTGTTTATTAAATATGCAAATGGATGGCTTTTCCATTCAGGTGTTAAAAAAACGTTGTAACTATACACTGAATTTAAATGCCCCAGTTTACATTTTGAAACATATTATCTCATATATATCTGATAGATGGGTGTACAAAAACCATCGACATAAAGAGGGCAAATTATTGTACTCTGAATAACTTGTAATTTAAGTTATTAATGCGCTGTGTTGTTACAAAAGTATATGTATTTTATTTACATATACCTAATCTGTTACTTAAATGTATAT